>JAODAL010002560.1:0-193099 GCA_025379985.1 Phyllomedusa bahiana
AAAAACCCCCTCCTCTCACAGACTGAGTGTTCAACCGGGGGCGTCCCTCTTTTCCCCTCTGGCCCCTAGTAATTAGTCAAACAGTGCAAATAAATAAAAAGAAACCTCAATGAGGTCTGTGCATTGATAAAGAGGAAAGAGGTTTGGTTCCTGCAGGGATTTGAACCTAGGACCCTTGTGCTGTGAAGCAAAAACTTTACCTCACAGCTCTATACATAAACAGACCTTTCTTTGACTACAGAGAGGAAAGGCCTGGTGATGTCATCCTGCTGGGTCACAGATATGCAATTCAAACAAATCCCCCACACGCCCCTTCTGAGCACACAGAGGTGAAGAGCTGGATGCGGGAGGTATGAAATGAGATTGTGGTAAAACCCCTTTAATAAATAAACCTGTTACTACTTCCATACAAACCTACAGTGCCTAACCCGTTCGTAACCTGGGGACTCCCTGTATATGAGTAAATCTTTCCCACTATGTATATAATACTTTATTATACACTTTGCTCGTTTTCTCATTCACATCACAGAATTAGACTAATACTTTTAAGTGTTTAATGATTTCAACCTTGTGTTTGGACTTTGCAGGTCCATGGCCGATGTGTCTGCAGGCACAATACAGCAGGACCTCACTGTGAGCGGTGTGCTCCTCTTTATAATGACCAGCCTTGGAAAGCAGCAAATGGTAAAACTGGGGAAGCCAACATGTGCGAAAGTAAGTAAGAGGGCCACAAATTGATAACTATAATGCAAGCTTTTCATCCATATTACAGTATACCTTTTTCTGGGGAAAAAAAACACCTAAGCAAATCTTTCCCACAATAACAATTACATTTCTATGCTTTTTGTCACCATAAAATCTTGAGGGATGCAAATAGTTCCATTTTAAATGTTTAAAGGGAACCTTTCAGGTGAGATATACCAACGACTCATGAATATGGTGGACACTGCTAGCGCTGCCTGCATGCTGCAGAAGTGAGAACTAAAGTTTTACTTGAAGGGGTATTCTCATCACACTGATTAGCTTTAAACATGTAGGCAAAGATAAATAAAGACTATTACCAAATACATTGTTTTCATGATTTTGCTTCCTTTCAGAGCAAGAGCATTTGCTATCTCCTGCTTCACTAGGTTACCGACCATCTCACTCTGCTGTAGCAGAAGTGGCTGGTGTGTTCTGGATAGTGTCACTCCCTGCTGTGTCTTATCAGCAACACAGGAGATTGTTTATTTATGCAACTGACAAAGCTCAACCCTTTAGAGCTCTGTAACCTTGTGCCCTGTTGTTAAATCCCCTTAATTACCAATGTCTCTCTAACAGGCTAGGAATAGCAAAGCCAAAATGCTAGTGAATGCAGTAAACCCTCCCAGAGCCTTAACAGGAAGTGTGAGCCTGAAGCTGGCTGTGAAGAGCAGGCTCTGTGAAACAGTATGGTGAGAAAACCGCTTTAACAACATAAGTGATACCCTGCTGTAAACAGGGAGTATGTCATTACCAAGAACTACAGGTTCCCTTTAAATCTTGATCTTTCTAGGGGTATTTCAAGCTCATATTTTCTGTGTTGACTGAAGGAACAGAGAGCTAACTGTGCATGTGCGGTCTCTCCATGCAGCTATATGGGAGTTATGAGCACAGCCAAGCAAAAGTGTTTGGCTGTAATCAGAATTTCCACAGAAGTGAATGGAGAGAGCCCTGCATGCACTGCCAGCTTTCTGTTCCTTGCGGCCGTCATATACTCTGGTTGGCTGGTAGAAAACACAAGATGGGAATACCTGTTTGAGTAGGGTATGTTTTTTTGTGGGCAAAAATGCTGAAAAACGCATACAGTTGAAACCAGAAGATTACATACACTATATAAAAACACAGATATGCTTGAAATCAGAATAAACCTAACCCATTTTAGGTCAATTAGGATTATCAAAATTATTTATATTTGCCAAATGCCAGAATAATGAGAGAGAGAATTTAATGCATTTGAATTACTTTCTGCACAGTCAAAAGTTTACATACACTATGATTACTATGCTTTTAAACAATTTGGGAAATCACATATGATGATTTCATGTCTTTGGAAGCTTCTCCTTGGGTACAATTTTCAGATACCTGAAGATGCCTTGTTCATCTGTACAAACAATTATATGCCATCATACAGCTCAGGAAGGAGACGGATTCTGTGTCTCGGAGATGAACATGTTTTGGTCCAACATGTACGTATCGACCCAAGAACAAAAGCAAAAGACATGTGAAGTTGCTGGCGGAAGCTGGTAAGATTTTGTCATTATCCACAGTGAAACGAGTACTGTATCAACATGGACTGAAAGGCTACTCTGCCAGGAAAGAGCCATTACTCCAAAAGAAACCTATAAAGGCCAGATTAATGTTTGCAAATACACATAGGAACGAAGACCTATATTTTTGGATACATGTCCTGTGGTCTGTCTAAACTAAAATGGAAGTGTTTGGCCGTAATGACCATCGTTACATTTGGAGGAAAAAGGGAGAAACTTTGAAGCCTAAGAACACCATCCCAACTGCGAAAAACACGGGGGTGGCAGCACCATGTTGTGGGGTTATTTTGTTGCAGGAGGGACTGGTGCACTTCACAAAATAGACATGAGGAAAGATTATGTGGCAATACTGAAGCAACATCTCAAGGCCTCAGTTAGGAAGTTAAATATTGGACGGAAATAGGTCTTCCAAATGGACAATGACCCGAAGCATACTGCCAAACTGGTTACAAAGTGGCTTAAGGATAACCAAATGTTTTGGAGTGGCAATCACAAAGCCCTGATCTCAATCGTATTGAAAAATTATTCGCACAGCTGAAAAGGCAGGTGTGAGCAAGAGGACCTACTAACATAGCTCAATTAAACCAGGAGGAATGAGCCACAATTCCTACAAACTATTGTGAAAAACTTGTGGAAGGATATCCAAAATGTTTTACCCAAGTCATACAGTTTAGGGGCAATGTTACCAAATACTAATGAAATGTGAGTAAACGTTTGACTGCAGAAAGTAATAAAAATGCCTTAAAAAATTCTCTCATTATTCTGGCATTTAGCAAATTAGAAATAATTTTAGTAATCCAAATTGATGTAAAACGGGTAAGGTTTATTCTGATTTCATGTCAGATAGTGAGAAAAACATGCAGATGTGTCTTTTTATATAGTGTATGGAAACTTCTAGTTTCAAGAGCAGAAGGAGGTGAGCAGATTGATACTTCGTTTTGTCCTATAAAATTAACATTTTATAGGACTAATTTCAGAGCACTTGCATCAGTTCATCTGTTTTTCTTTTCCAGATAATAAGTCTTTGTATCATCTATATTCTGCTAAAAGTGGTCAAGTTAGGCCTGATCCACATCTGTGTTGGAGGTTCTGTTCGGACCCTCCGTCACAAAGGTGGAATCGGATCTGTTTCTCACCTACACCAACGGTGTCTGTTGGACTCCATTAACTCCAGAGTGATCTGTCATTTTTGATAGAATCTGCAGTGGATGCACCAAATAGAGCCTATAATGCAGATGTAAACCAAGCTTTACTGTACAGCATATGTCTCGGGCGAGCACCACAAATAACACTGAAATAACTAGAAAAAAGGGGTGCAAACCGTATGTAGGAAGGCAAGTACTATTACATAGAAGAAAAGAAAACGCATTAAATGTCCGTACACCCATATAAACTTTATTAGAAACAAGGGACTACAAAAACCAACACTTAAAAAACGTTTCATATCCTGTTGGGAAATAGATAAAGCCCCTGATACGTACATAATCCTATTACACGGTTCTAATTGGATATAGTATGGAGGAAAATAAGCCATAATAGATATAACAAATATTAAACCAAAACTAGATCCACCAAACAAACCCCTTTGGGAAAGTTGTGTTAGAGAATGTATGTGATATAGCAATCGGCGTAACCCCAAATGACAGGGCAGAGCGGGATTGTGCAGGTAACAAGCTACATCACCGGGACCCCACGTGGATCGTTGGCTATGCATAGCCAGCAATAGTTTTGGTTTAATATGTGTTTTGTTATATCTATTTTTGTTTATTTCCTATTTTTTTTCCTCCGTACTATATCCAATTAGACCTGTGTAATAGGATTGTGTTCACATCAGGTGTTTTAGCTATTTCCCATCAGGATATGAAACTGTTAGGACGTGTGTGTGTTTTTAAATGTTTTTAAGTGTTGGTTTTTGTAGTCCCTTGTTTCTAATAAAGTTCATATGGGTGTGAAGCCATTTAGTATGTTTTCTTTTCTTCTATGTGATATTAAATCAAGCTTTATATAATAATGCTCTTGTTAATTAGACTATATTAACCAGATGTGTATGCTAAAATCTTTTTTCTGGTTCTAAAGATTCCAGCCTTTTAATACCACAATTTTATGAGCTGTTGTGTACCTGCTGAAAATTGCCCTCATTGTCCTCTCTTTTTTTTTTGTCATTGATAGAGTGTAAATGTAACGGTCATGCTGACAGCTGTCATTTTGACATGGGTGTGTGGTTAGCATCAGGCAACCAAAGTGGAGGAGTATGCGACAACTGCCAGCACAACACAGAAGGGATACACTGTCAGAGATGCAAGCCAGGTTTCTTCCGTGATTTAAAGATCCCATTGACCGCACCAGATGCCTGCAGAGGTACTGCAAATACTTTTATATCATCTTGTGCATAATCCGTAAGAAATAAGATTTACCCTAAAAGTTTACAAAATTGTTCTGTGCTATTCAGTCTGTACGTATGTATTGTCTATTGTGGATATGCCAGATTTAAGTCTTCTTAAAGACTAATAGGATACTTTGTAAAATCTGTAACTAATTGCATATTGCTAATTCAATACAGTTGTGGCTCAAGTTACAGTATTTTCCACATACAATGGTATTTTCTGGGATATCATATGTTGTGTGGTTTCAAGATCCAGCCTAGTATCATTAACACTTCTAAATTATTTGCATTAGTGAAGTACATACGCTTTTTGGTGGTCTAGTAGCACCTTTCTGCAGTACAGTGTGGAACTACATGTTCTGAACTAGTTTTTTGCATGTTCGGGGTAAGACCCTGGGGAAACCCCAGCTAGCCCCTTTTCCTTTTTTTCGGGTACATTTTGTATATTTAAAAGACCCAAAAAGCCTGTCATTAAAAAAATTCCAGCTTTCAAGAAACCTTTTGGTGTTAAGAAAGGGGTTTTGCTTTATCTGGATTAGTTATCTGCTTCATTTTCTTGAATCTTCATTTTATAGAGATGCATTGGCTGACATTATGGAGGCTTCAGAACCAATTACCAGTTTTCCATACAGTTATTGTGTCAATACAATGGTTTCCAGATCCAATGGTTGTCCCAGAACCAAATAATAATATATGTTGAGGGACCACTGTATTGTCTTAAAATTTTGTGAAGATTATAATGAAATTTTTGGTTCTCTCCTCTTTTAAATCTTTTAGCAAACTGTTCTGTAGCTGCATAAAGCAAAGGCTTATGGGGAAAAAAGCTGAGGGTCCCAGCGCACCGTATTGGATGTAGTTTTTCCCCTTTTAAAGTAGTCCCGGAGCCCAGCAATGTGAAAGGGATTTAGCCCAAAAATTTTAAATTCAACTACGAAGTTGTTTTGGGGTATTTGCCCCTCGTCAGTGCAGTGTAGAATTTACTGGTTGGCTGGGCGAGAGGCAAGAGTGGCTTCAAAAGGGAAAAAAATCTCTCCTTGAGGAGAGGAACCAATAAATTGGTCGGTGTGAGGGTTTACTTGCCATTCAGACCTCACTGACTGTTTTGCATAGAGCAAGACTTATGGGAAAAGAGCTGAGCAGCTCTGCTAGTGCTAGAAGTGAAAATCCTGCACTCCTGTGCAAGTAAAGTATGATCTTATCATGTTTAGAAAATGGTAAAGTAAATTCAAGTATTTCAAGAAAGGCTTAGATAACTGCCTTAAACAAAAGAATATTAATATGTACGTAGCTATGTAAAATTCTGGATCCTGGCTGGTGGCGGCTCTGGGGTCAGAGATGGGGTCTTCCCTGGAGCAGATCGGGTCTTGCTTTGTGGGTTTCAGGGCATTCACCAGTGCGGAGGCTGGACTAAAAATCCTGGTCTCCCTCCCTTCACCCACATTTTACCCACCCCTGGTTGAAGTTGATGGACACGTGTTTTGTTTTTTTTTCAACCGTACGAACTATGTAGCAAAACATAAAGGTGCAAATGTGCTTCCTGTGTACTGATCTTATTTTGCAGAAGACAGTTTTTATAGGAAACGGAGACTTGTTTTTTGTGGTGAAAGGTACAGTTTAGGAAATATTTTAAAGGGGTTTTCTCACCACGCTGTTTTACTGACTCACAAGCAGTTTGCACTCACTCTGTCTCTACAGGCTGTGGGTGGATCTACAGCAGTGATTAGCATACTCAGCTTCTAGAGAGCAGTTACTCTTATAATGCAGAAGATGTTATCTCTAACAAGATTACAGATAAAGCATTTTCAGTCCCTAGAGCACTTGTACCTTTTGTTTAGTGAAGCTAATCTTGTTAGATATAATTAGTTTGCTTGGAGGGTGACGTCACTCTCAGCTAATCAGATAACAGGCATCCATCTGGTATGCAGGTAACCATAGAAACCTGTGTGCACTCAGAGAGCTCATAAAATCTCTAATCTCGTTACAAAAGTAAAATCTATTGACCAATCTATCTAGAAAAAGTTTTCATTTAACTGTCCCTTCATGTTGAAAGCTAATCTACGTAGTGAGAAAACCCCTTTTAATACTTGTATAATGGATGTAACTTTTTATTCATTATGGGCCACATGTATGAAAACTGTCGAGGTCTAAAACTCTTATTGCCCATAGCAACCAATCAGAGCGTCCCTTTCATTTCAATTAGTACTCTGGAAAAATGAGGGGCGCTCTGATTGGTTGCTATGGGCAACAAAGCGTTTTAGACCCAGACAGTTTTCATACATGTCGCCCTATGTGTCTGTTTTCTTCTAAGTACTTTAGCACTATCTTTGTTTACCAAGTGATATATATATTTTTTTAGCTTTATTAGAACTACTGTGTACCAAAATTGCAATGTGTAAACACTGTAAAATTATAGTTTCATGGCCACTAACCTTTCAACAAACATTCTACAAATCCATTGTACAAGCAAGTATAAGAAACTTTGCAGTATATCTTATTACAGGAAGATGTCTTTCTACACTTATAAGGCTCCTTTTCTCTCCTTACTGCCTCCTAAACTCTTCGTTCTCTGAAGGAAAAAAGAACAATTCGATCTGGAGACAGATCAGCTCCTTAACGTATCAGGTTAAACCCTTCTGGACGTTTTACATAACTGTATACTACTATAACTGAGTACGGAGTGAACACACACTGAGTTTTTTCCATGCCCAGCAGGTGCCAGCTTTTAATTAGTCAGCAACTGTCGCTAGCACCAGGAGTTGGAGAGAACTCCAGTCCTGGCCATTTAAAGGTAACCTGACACACAGATTATGCCCCCCTAGCTGAGGACAGAACAAGCCAGTGTCAGACCTGCTGTTTCCAGCGCTGTGTCCCTTACTCTGGAAGATTCTGGAGTTTTAGAGCATTTCATACTCAAATCTTATTCATGAGTAGGTGTTAGCCCCGCCCACCAAAGGCTAGCCCCGCCCACTGATGTTCACATGTTTCTACCTATTCAAAGTAATAGGTTTATCAGTTAGGCCTCGTTCACGCGGCGTATTTGCCGACGGATTGGCGCTGTACTCCGCGCCGGATTTGCGCTTCAATACGGCGCCAATCCGTCGGAGTCATTACGGTAATCCCCTGCTCTCATAAGAACAGTGGATTTCCCTCGCTCCTCCCCGCTCGGCGATCCGCCGCGGGGGGAAAGTTGACATGCACATTATTTACGGCGCGTACGCGCCGTAAACAATGCATTGTCTATGGGCCGGGAGCGGCGCCCCGCCCCCAGATCCCCGCCCCTTATTCACGGCGGATTTTGAGCTCAATACGGCACAAATCCGTCGGGAATAAGCCGTGTGAACACGGCCTTAAGGTGGGCGGAGCTAGTCTCAGGTAGGCGGGGTATGAAAAAAACTGACTCTTTATATGACACTTTTCTGGCTGAAAACTGCAGATTTGAGCATTAAAACTCCAGCATCTTACAGAATAAGGAACACAGCGCTGGAAACAGCAGGTCTGACACTAGCTTGTGCTGCCCTCGTGTGACAGATTCACTTTAACCACTAAGATTCCATTAGAAAACGATGTGGCATTCGGTTCCACTGCCCGGTGACCAAACCCCATCTCTTCCCTGCAACTTAATCATGGGGTGCTGAGCAGTTCTCGGGCTGCCAGAACCATGAGTACTTGTGCATGTGTGTGTGTGTTTGCAAGAAGTATATAGGAAACCTCATGCCAGCTAGTCTCCAACCACTAGTTCAGGAATAGCTGAAAATTAGAGATGGCGTCTGCACAGTGCAAAAACCCATGAAACTTGCCATATGCGAGTATATAATGGCCAGAAATACTGCTAGTCATCATGTACATGTCTTGACCAGTGAAGGGGCTAATGTCCGTATCCCCAGTAGACCAGGGCACAAGACACCAGATCTAATTTTATAGTCTTATTTTCTGATTGTAGATATTTTCATAGAATGTTCTACACAGAAAAGCAGGGGCAGTCATCATAGCTGAGCTGCTGCTGTGCTCTGTTAGTAGCATTTCAGAGATGTTAGCAGCCACTTGGCCATATAAAACTGTAGTCTGAAGACTCATTGAGTTCTGTTGGAGAATCTTTTGGGTATGTGTTGTGATTTATTTATGCAGGTAGAAGAGAAGGTTAGCTGTGTCAACCTCCCTTTGTCAGTAATGTATTCTGTGTTATCGGTTGCTAGCCTTATATTCAAAGTTTTTGGGTAAGTTCACATGGCGGAATTTAACGTGAAGTTCGACAGGATTCCACGTTACAGTTCTTGTGCAAACCGAGTCCCATTCATTAGAACGAGCAATCTGCATTGTTTCTACACATTTCAAGAATGAAAATTAAAATGGCATATACATTCTTTGAAAAGGCGAAAAAATGCCGCTGCAAAGATGAACTCTTCGGCAGAAATGGAAGTATTGCCTCAGATTTCTACCTTGATTTTCATGTCGAATTTTTTCTTACTTTTCATTGTAATTCTGGCTGTGATGAGGACAGGGTTACTGAGTAGTGATCTCTACAAGTGTCAGCCCATGAGGCTTAGGCTATGTCTACACAGCGCTGGATTTTCAGCGGATTCAGTATTTTGAATCTGCCTAAAATTCAACCGTACCCAGCGGACTTCAATAGAAAATCCATGCTGTAGTCTACACAGCACGGGTTTTCTACTAAAGTCGCCGGCCGAAGATAGAACATGTAATGCTTTTAAATATAGATAGTAACATTTAAAAATGATAAATCATTAATATGTTTGTGTTTAAAAGGCTATTCCCTTTTCATTGATTAGCTTTAGGCAAAGGTAAGTAAAGACTAATACCAAATACATTGCTGTTCTGATTTTTCTTCCCTTCACCATTAGTGCAGTTCTTATCGCCTGCTTTTGTGCACAAACTTCCCCAGGTTACCAACCACGTCTGTCTGTTCTAACAGGTTCTAGAGCCATGGTTGGGATCGCTCCCTGCTGTTTCTTATCTGCAAAATAGAGCTTGTTTACATTACTTATTGAAAAACTTTAACCCTCTGGAGCCTTGTGCACTACAGATTATAAACCTCCATTACTAATGTCCCTCTAAGGCTAGGTTCACACGGCTTAAATGCAATTACGCCGTGGGGGCGGGAACGGGAGCGGGGGGCCGGCACCTCGCCGGCCCATAGACTTGCATTACCAGCGGCGCGTATACGCCGCTAGAAAATGACCTGTCACTTATCTCCCCTGCGGCGGATTCGCCGAGCAGGGAGAGGAGACGTAATCCATAGTTCTCTATGAGAACTGTGGTTACCGTAATGACTGGGACGTATTCCAGCCGTAATTTGCGCACTCCGGCACGTAATTACGGACTGAAATATGTCCAGTTTTAAGCCGTGTGAACATGGCCTAACAGGATCCGCTAGGTATAGCAGCGCTGATATGCCAATCACTTCAAGCAATTAATTGTTTTCCTATCATAGGTTGCGTTAAGGCCCTATAGTGTAGCCTACAATACAATGTAAAGTGGAAGGATTACTGCAAAAGCTTTGTGATCATTGGAAAAAAACCCAGAGTGCAGCAGTCACAGTAATCCAATAATTCACATGCGACACTGTTAAATCCTACTCAAAACTGGTAAACATTGCCATGAGTTAATCCATTTCCAAAACACTGGATTGTTCTTGTTAGCTACCTCACATTCTGTGCAGTGTGCAGGTGTCTAGCATGTCTGTAGAGAGGTGAAGGCAAATGTTACTAGTATGAATAGTCAGGTGTGAGAGCCAAGGTAAACAGAGACAGAATACAGACGTGTTGGAAGATTGCACAAGTTTTAAATAGCTCAGACCTTTCACATAATGCATACATTGTAACATTCCTAAGCTGGAAGTATTACTTGGACTGAAGTGCAAAACTGATTAGTAAGAATGATAACTGAAGTTAAATCATTTTTTTTTATGAGTGGACAAACATTTACAACTTCTATTTTGAAAACATATTCTTAGGTTGGTGTCAGACCAACCATTTTTGGGAAGAATGCCATGTTTTCTGCCGTTCTTCCTGGTATACTGTTCCTCCAATAAAAAAAATGAACTGGCACTCACTGGTTTTTAACCAGTTCCTGACCGGACTGTTTACCCCACCACATCAGACCAGGCACATTTTTCCTTCTCTTAAGGTGCTTTCACACAGTGCATTTTTGATGTGTTTTTTTAATGAGTTTTTTGTGCAGGAAGGTACAGCAGTTAATGCTATACGTTGCTGCACAAAAATCACGGCAAAATTTGCCGCAAGAATCGCGGTAAAATTGCAATTTTTATTGCGATTGTTGCAGCAATTTCTGTGCAGCAAAGTACAGCATTAATTGCTTTCCTTCACAAAAAACGCATTAAAAAAACGCATCAAAAATGCACCAAAAACGCACTGTGTGACTGCACCCTTAGGCCTTGTTCACACGGCTTATTTGGGCACGTATTTCAGCCCGTAATTCGCGCAGTTGAAGTACGGCCCAGTCATTACGGTAATCCACAGTTCTCATAGAGAACTATGGATTACGTCTCCTCTCCCTGCTCGGCGAATCCGCCGCGGGGGGAGATAAGTGACGTGTCAGTTACTAGCAGTGTGTACGCACCGCTGGTAATGAATGTCTATGGGCCGGCTAGGTGCCGACCCCCCACTCCCGCCCCGCCCCCGTCCACACGGCATAATTGCGGGGTATAATTACGCCCCGCAATTAAGCCGTGTGAACATAGCCTTAGTACGCATAAGTTTAAATGATATACTGCTTTTTCATACTACGCCTTTTTGTCCGTGATATGTTAAGCTTTATTTTTTTTCCTTAATATTTTTAAGCAGCAAAACTAATCTAAGCTTAGCAATGCAAAGTTTTGTAATTGTGTGACTTTTTCATCATGGACATTTATGAAGAGGTGATATACAGTTGTAGGGTCATCAAGAGCAGGGCTAAAAGTTGTGTTTTGGGCTGTTAGTTTTGTTTGTTTTTTTATAAAATATTATTTTCTGTATGTGTTTTTTTTTTTTTTTTTTTCCTTGTAACTTTTTGCTGATTTTCCCCGGTAACTAGGGCTCATACAGGGGAACATAGAGGGAAAAGTCACTGCAGAGCTGCAGCATTTGCAGTGGTCAGTGTGTGATGTAGTCAAAGGACGTCCACTTTTTTGCCTTTCTGTGACTCTTCCAGTCTCTCTGTTGCAACCTGCTTATGACACACTGACACGCTAAGCTCAGTGGCCACTTCTGTCTGAGAACATCCTGCTTAAAGCTTTACAGTGACAAGATGCTGCTGATCAATTGTAAGGTATTGTCTTGGTTTCATGATGTCAAAATGTGAACAGGATGATGAGGAGGATTGTTTAAATCCAAATTCAAATTGGTGCCCTAAATTTATTTGGCAATTCGGGGATCGAATACCTGTTGCGAATCTTGCCATTAAGCTTCTTGTTCAAGAACAGCAACTTGTGCACAAAGTACTGAAACTTCAAACAGTTGGAACGTGCATTCTACAGTTAAGAGATGCTCTCCTTTAGTTTATTTAAAAAAAAAAAAAAAAAAAGTCAAATGTTATGTTCATCCTGAAATTTCACCAAAAGCCCTGTGTGAGTAGTGTATACCTTACAGGTTTTGTAGTGTAGGAAAGAGAATAATATGGCTGTTTTGACAGCCACATGATTCTGTGCCATCCATACATGAACAAGTATGTGTGTCCTGATTGTAGCAGACCAAACAGAATGGCGTTGTGGAATGTGCACCCCTATGCAGTGATGGATACGGTTAGTAGTTACAGATCATGAATATGAAAATCTGCATTTCTAGAACCATACCAGTGTCAAATACATGGAATCATCTTGTGTTTGACAGATATTTCAAAGAACACTCATTGAATGCATGCTGCTATATATGACAGTTTGGCACAGATTAAACTAGCCAAGTTTATGGCTAGTGTCATAAATGTCAACCTTTTTTTCCTAAGAACCTAATTTGGTAGGTTGTTATACTGTATTTGTTAAAGTATATCCCAATCATAGCTCTTCATTTGACTACAAACTAAAACGTGTTACATCCACTTGTACTTCATATTGCACTCCTCAGTCACACACTGCTCATGCATTCACCTTTATAAAATGTAATGGGAATATTTGGCAGCGCTAAACCTATATGGCTCTCAGTAATAAATTGCTAGAGCTTTGATGTGTTTTCTTTTTTCTTGCTCCAAATTGGCTGATTTTCTTTCTGTTAAAACATTGATAAATAGTGTCTAGGGGTGGCAGGCTTTATTGATTTGAAATGATAATTTGCTCTTGGAGACTTCAGTAAAATGCCTGCAATGTATTATTTGTTAAATAAAACCTGAGACTGCATGAAACAGGTTTCTAACAAACCTTAGGTTACAAAAAGAGCACACGTCAATATATTTTGTAATATGATCTAATTAATTTCTACCACCCGAAGCATCTGCAGAACGTAAGAGGTAGAAAGGAGCACTTGGGGTAAGCAGGCTTGCCCTTGCAACCACTTTGCTTGTCCTTGTAACCAAAGTATGAGCACTTTATCATAATTTCAGTGTACAATTAAATCTCCCTGTCTGAATTCCCCTGTTACATAGTGTTTGGTGGTTAAACATGCTTGTACAGAGTGCCTTTATTTAAATATTATTTTATATTCACCAATATATATTTTTTTTTTACTAATTAAGGTGAGACACTGATGCATATTCTTTTCTTCTTAGCAGTTTTTATTTTCTGATTTGTAGATTTTTTTTATTCTGTTGTCTGTATATGATTATGGGGGCAGCCATCTTTCTGGAGCTGATTTTAACAGTATTTAGGGAAATGCTTTACAGCAACTTCATGAACATAGGAGCCTGTGAACAATTAACATCTATAGGAGAGGCATGTTCTGTAACCTGGGAAAAAGTCCGCGTGCAAGGAAGGGGAGTTGTGAACATTTTCTATTTTCCCTTCGCCCACTTTTTCCCACCCTTGATTGAACTTGATTGACACGTGTCTTTTTTTCAACCGTACTAACTATGTAACTAAATGGTGGATCCTGTGTCATTTATACACATTGATGTCCCCTCTCAATGTAATCCTGCCTGTGCCGATAATGAGGAGACTGCTGAAATGTTTTCTCTACAGAGCAGGAAGTGTCAAACAATTAGGCCTATTGGTTCAGGATTTTCAAAAAATGTTGATTGTGATATGAAAATTAAAAAAAAAAAATTCTTACACAAATGTGTTTAACATAAAAACATGGTTTAAATAGGCATTTTTATGACATATTTCCTTTAATAATTTTTCTATAACTAAATGGCTAAAAATGTATAGAAAATATTTTTACGATGTGTACCCACTTTCAGGTTTATATTGCAGTTTTATAAAGCCTAAGGCTTGAAGAACGAATAGTAAGGAAAGACTTCTCTTTTTAAAGCCATAATTGGCTTTGAATTCAAAAACTGCATCTAAAAACTAAAATGTGAGAACATCACCTTAGAAGAAGACAACTCATAAGGATCTTAATGAAAAGCAGAATGAAAGGTCTCATAAAATGTATGCCAGTATTTTAGTGCAAATTATGCCACAATTTTGCTGCCATTTCCATAGTAAATCTGCTCCATTGCTTATGTTAAAAATGCCCAAGGGGTTTTCTAACCACGGATCCTACTGTTTACAGCCAGCTTCAGGCTTAGGCTATGTTCACACGGCATAAAATGGGACGTATCTCGCCCCGTAATTCATGCCGTACTGCGCTAAATACGAGGTGAAATACGTCCCATTCATTATGGTAATCCACAGTTCTCATAGAGAACTATGGATTACGTCTCCTCTCCCCGCCCACACAATATGGTGAGCGGGGAGATAAGTGACATGTCAATTAGTCTCGGCGTATACGTGCCGTGAATGATGAATGTCTATGGGGCCGTCGGGATGCTGGCCCCCTCGCCCCCGCTCCCGAACACACGGCGTAATTGCGGGCGAAATACGTCCCGCAATTATTGCCGTGTGAACCCTGCCTTACACTTCCTGGTTAGGCTGTTGGCGGTTCTACAGCAGTATCAGGCATTTTAACACTGCTAATCCTAGCTGAGCCTGTTAAATGGACATTGATAATAGAAGAGTTTTACACAGCAGGGTAAAAGGCTACTACAGAGCTCTAACGGGTTATAGTTTGTCAGAAAGCAACGTAAACAAGCTCTTGTGCTGCTGATAAGACACAGTAGGAAGTGAAGTCACCATCCCAGCCAGGGCTGCGGGAGCAGAGAGAGGAGGTTGGTAGCTTGTGTATGCCAGCAGGGGATAAGAATCATTCTAGCTCTGAAATGAAGTAAAATTGGAACTGTTGTGTATTTGATAATAGTCTTTATTTACCTTTGCCTACATGCTTAAAGCCAATCAGTATGGTTAGAATATCCCTTTAATGTCTAGGAAAATATGCAATGCAAAATTCGCAAGAAATTCAAGTGAGACCCTTGAAGTTATACTGGCTATTTGACTCGATTCAACACTCAGATTTTACTACAAGGACGATGGATTAGCTGCTTCCAATAGATGTAATCCGCATCTTATATCCCCACATGTTTTCTGAGTGATGATGTGATCACATCGGTCTGTATAATTTGAAGCGAGACTGGGCAGGGGCACCATACAGATGGCGGAATTTGCAGGGCAAAGTCGGCCCCTAAAATCAGCTCCTCTGGTGGCCCTTAGGAACCCTAGTCCAACAGTGCTTTTGACTGTTTGACTTCCTTTATGTTGGCCTATACGTTTGTGAGGAGACAGAATAGCAGTCAAAATCATCAGTACCTCCAAACAATATAAAATAAATTGTGCAGGTGCAAACTGCCATTCTTGCTGCTGTAGAAATACAAAAACACTAAATTTCAACTGTCCACTTTAACCCAACATTCTCTGCTGGCATCCATAATTGAGCAGTAACTAGAGAGCGGAAAATATAAATATATTTTTGAGTTATAAAAACATACACAAACCCTTCCCTTTATAAAATGTAACAATCCCCAAAATTTCCCCTTTTTTTAAGTATAAACTTTAACCTTTTAAAGTTTAAACTGGGTAAAATTTGGGATGTGAAAAGGGTCTCTGTCATGCTCAACTCACAAATAGGACAGTGTGTGATAGGACACCAATGGAAGTGTATGGACCTAATTGTACTCTTCTATAGGAGACCTATTAAAGTTTTATAGACAATTGAGCTTTAATATGAAAACCTTTAGGTATTCCAACGGATGGTTTACAGACAGATTTTAAAGCAGATTCGGTATTTAGCCGTGTGGACGAAGCCTTGCAGTTCATTCCCCTTTTTTTTTTTTTTTTTTTTGTACCATTTGTATAAAGGGGAATCATGTTCAACAAGGTCTCCCTCTGCAAAATACTGAAATGTGGCAACAACTCAGTTTTTAGGGTATGTCCACATGGCGTTTTTTAAATACGTGTTTGGGTACATTTTTTGGACCTAAACATGTATCTAACAACGCTCAGTGTGATTTAAATTGATTTTGATGTAAAACGCGTATTGTCAATCAGACGATGTGTGTTTTACATACGTTTTTCAGAATCATTTTACGGATCTGATCCAAAAATTGTCATGTCAATTCTTGATCCATTTTACGCATCAGACACCCTATTTAAAACTATAGGGTACATTTCTGTTGCACAGAAAACGCATCCAAACACGCACCACACTTTAGGTACGCTTTTGGATACGTTTTATGCTGCGTTTTTCAATACGTTTGGATTGAAGAGTGTATTGAAAACCCCGGGTTGAACTATTTGGTGTGGTTAACATTTTTTTGGTCTTTCCCCCCCGGGTTTTCTGTCAATTCTTTTCGAGACGGACCGAGCTGCGCTTTTTAAAACACGCAGCGGCGATCCCTCATGTATCGCTGCTCCGGGTTTTAGGCCAGCGACAGTGAGAATCTCCTGCCATTGTTTTTGATCCTCTTTGGGGGCCCACGGCGGGCCCCCAAGACAGATCCAAAAGCGCTTGTAACACGGGGGGGGTATACTCCATGTGAACAAGCCTTAACACTTTAGTGGGCCAATCACGAAGTTTTCATGACTGGAACAAACCCCTTCCCAAAATTTTTTTTTTACGTCAAAACAATGAATTTTTTTTTTATAAGAACAAATTATATTTTTGAGACAATTTTTTTTTTTGTGTATTAATGTTAACATTTTGACTCATAGGTGACGTCTAATTTGACTCGTTTACAAATTGTTTTCTCTTTATCCAGTCTAGACCACCATAATTGCTTCTTTTCCAGCATCCTCATTACCCCACATAAATGGGGCTTCACACAGTAATATTCAAGGGTTTTAAAAAGCTGCTATGGGCCCTTTTTCTTCTAAATGAGACTGCTGCTTATGGCCACCTCCTTTCTTTTGCTCATGGTCTGCCCTGTCTCACACAGACTGCTGCTCAAGGCACCCTTCTCTCTCACATATAGACTGTTGCTCATGGACACCGTTTTCTTACACATATAGAGTGCTGCTCATATATCCTTCCTCTCTCACAACTAAGCATGACCAGGGCCCCTTCGTACCTCAAGACTCTCCCCCTTCCTTCTTGCATAGAAGAAAATGTATAGCACAACCTGAGTAATACCTTGTAGATGCAAATTTTACTTTATTTTCTACCATGTATATCTAAAAGTGTGCTTTGGCATTGTTCTATATTATATGGACAAATGCCTTTATGTAACACCCGCAGTGTCGTATGTTTTGCTTGTTTTGACTACCCCCCTTTTACACAGACTCCTCATCCTTCTCCCTATTACCACAGGCAGGGCTCCTTCTCTGTTTAAAGTGATGTCAAAAGGAGCACTGTTTGCCCTGTGGTTACAGTGCCCCTGCAGCTGAATTCCTAGATTTGTACTGAAAATGCACCACTGAAGTACAGTACAATGCATGGCATTGGGGTCTAACTGCTCTTTAGGTGAAATCCAGACAAAATCTACACAAAGATTTTGCAGCATTGGGGTTTAATTGCTCTTTAGGTAAAATCCAGAAAAAATCTACATAAAGATTTTGCAGCAAATTTCAGGACACTTTACAGCAAACTGTCGCTTTTTTTGACTGGTGTTTTAGGCCGAACAAAAGTTGAGGTTTATTTCGTGAAAAGAAATCAACGCTCTTAAAGCCCCAAATACTCCTTAGAAAGGGGGCCCAATCTCCCAACACAAATTGTTTTCGTTAATTATTTATTCATGCCAAATTTGGTTTTTTTTATAGAAATAATTTTTTTTTTTTTTTTTTTTTTTTTTTTTTATTATTTTTTATAAATATATTATTATTTTAAAAAATATTGGAAACTCATTTGCCCCGGGCCATTTTTGGGGCCGCCCTTTGGGGGTATTGCTCAGAGGAAAACCCCATCTTGGGTCAACAGGGCACAAAAAAAGGCTTCTTCTTTCACCTGGCTCAGGCAGCTTTTTTGAGGAAGGTTAAAACTTTAATCATGTCACCTTTTCCCCACTGGTTCCAGTTTCTCAAGCCCCCTTGGGCCAGAGCCTCTTGTCAGCTCCCTGTGCTCCACTCTCGGTTGCAGACCACGCGCCGTACACCTGACGTGGAGGCCTTTAAATATTTCCCCAAAAACGCCCCCAATACCGGGCGGAACGTGGGAACAGCCACCCACCCTTTGCTTTGTTCCAGAAGGCCACCCCCTAAGGGCTGGAATCAGCCACACTATGTACAAGGATCGGGGGGGAAAGACATGTAAATTGTTAGTCGATTCGCCCCGCTGCAAGGTGTCTATGGGGGGCCCTGGCCGCCTCCCTTGTTTAAAATTTTTTCCCAAAATCCCCGGCGTTTGGGGGCGATAATACGCACGAAAAAGCGTATGAATTTTCCTTCTTGCTTACCCTCTCCCTCTAAAAGCCCCCGCAAAAAAGCTTTGAACAACCCATCCTCCCAAAACCTCCCCCTGACACAAAGTGCTTTTTTTTCACATTTGTTTCATCGTTCGACAGTTTGTATAACATTTACCCCAAATAAGGTGCCCTTGTTAAAAGGATTACAGTTTGGGAAAGGGAAGTGGCAGCCCCCCAACATGAGCACTGACCTTTAGGGGTTGCAGAGTATGAATCCCCTACCCTTCCCAAAGTCCACAGAATGATGTCACTTTTCTCCCAGCGCGAAATTCGGGGAAGACGAAGGTTAAGCATACCTCTGTGAAAGGTATGATTACCGTAGTTACAAGTCCTAGTTTGGGGGTGTATTTCAGCGCCGTATGAACATACCCAAAAAATATTTCCTGCACTCAAAACAATAACTATTTGGGACTTTTACATGTTGGGTCCATGTTTTACGTTCTTTTGTTAGGTCTCTAAACATTCTTTGTTACATACTGCTTTATATGTGACCTTGTTGACAGAGAATCAGAATTTATACCTCTAAAAGTCTTACTTTTAATCCATTTCATATGAGATTGGTCCTAATGAGATCTATTTTATGTATTACTCTCACCACCTTGATTCTGTTTTGCTTGGTGTATTTGTCTTGTGACACTTTACTATTATGTTTTACATGATTGCATAACCAAAATCCATAGAAGCGTTTAAAAAAAAGAAAAAAAAACACCGTCCCCTGGAAAAAAAAAAAAATTACATTTTTGACAGGAAAATGATGGCTGCTTTGTGTTTAGGACATTTTCCACATTTCATGTAAAGGTCCATCATTCTTGTCCTTTTTTTTTCTGTTTTTAGCATGTTCCTGTCACCCAGTTGGATCAGCAAAACTTTCCTAGTAGCCACTTTTTTGGCCCCCAAAATGGAAACTGCCCGAAACCGGGGTCGGCCTAAACCCGGAAATGATTTTATTTTATTTTTAAATTTTTGTAAAGACCTGTCTTGCCTGAAACATTTCTTTTAAAAGAAAACAATAAGTTTTCCCCTTAAAAAAGAATACAGAATGGGTTTTTAAAAAGCATATGTAAATTATTGTCTTTGGATGCAGCTCATCTACTATTTGAATCCTTGTTTTTTCTTCTGCATTAAGCCAGAGCCCCACAACTAAATATTGCACATGAACATTTACTATGCCAATTGTGTCAGAATTCTTGCACAATATGCACCCAAATACTGGCATACATGCTTTACACCACATTTATTACATTTCTTAGACACTTCTATGCTGTCTGACGAAGGGAACCTGGCTTTGTGGAAAGGAGTGTGGCTTAAAATGCAACTTTGTGCACCAAAGATACGCCAACGTTTTGCAATTATTGGTACAAACGAAGTCAACTAAAAATTGGTATAAAGTTAGACTAATGATATACAAAAAGAGGACGATGATAAATCGCCCCCTTATTGACATCAAAATTTTTTTAGTTTGTAAATGTCCCCTGGGTGTGCACTATGTTTTTAGAATTGGGGATCAAACCTGCATTTATTACCAGCAGATTGCAAACAAGCTTGGGGGGGAGGGTTTTTTTAAATGAATTCTGCAATAAAAATTTGCGTACCCAAGATTGTTATTCATGGAAATTTATTTTGCGTACAGCCCTGGCTTTAGGCTTGGGCTGTACTGCAGTTTTTCATAACTATTGCACTACAACTGCAGTCCATGGTAAAGCCAAGGCTCCACAGAGAACTATTGTACACAGCAGGCCTTATTTATTAAACTGTCCAGCACAAAGACTCTCTTTGTTGTCTATAGCAACCAATGAGAGATCGGCTTTTATTTTTCCAGAGCAGTATAAGAAATGAAAGCTGAGCTCTGATTGGTTGCTACGTTGAACAGTTTTGATAAATGAGACCTGATGTGTTGCAATGCAAAAAGTTTCAGTGCAATGCTTTCAAAATACTGATGATACTACTAAGGGTATGTCTACATTTACACTTACTACACTTACTTACACTTACTACATGGTTTTACAGTCAGATTTTGACACTGATTTCGGATTAGAAAACCGTCAAAATCTGACTGTAAAACCATCCCCATAGACCTCAATAGAAAATCTGAGCTGTGGTCTTTATAACTTAAATTTGTAACACAGGTGAAATTTAGATTAGTTCAAAAAACGTGCACATTTGGTGTGTTCGAGAAACACAACTTGTGAACCTGGCCTCAAGGGCTCCCAATTCTTTGAGCAGTGTCTTAATCTGACCAATAGTACTAAATTAACAATTTAGTATTTTATAGCATCACCTATACTTTACAACAATGCTACGCAAAAAAAATCGGTTTGGGTTTGTAAAATCCATGAAAACAAGTGTATATTCTTTTAACTACGGCTTCCTGCACCCAGTTCTATGGAGCCAATATAGGGCAACCATAGGACCTTACAAAACTTCCATATGTCTCTAGTTTCATATGTAGGTTTTTTTAAATCAGAGGAAAAAGTTTTGGGTTGCTGCCGTTTTAGATCTTCTGGGGAAAGTATATCTTCCACATATCGCAGCACACAGTGTTTTGTCTTTGACTGTGTCTACAGCCACATTAGGAAGGGAAGATCTCTCCTTAAGGAGAGCACCGAACGAACGGCTTGTAGAGTTTTTGTTTTGCCTTTTCGCCCTCTACTTAGGGATCTGCATATCACAAGGGATTATGGGAAAGGGGCTGAGAAGCCCCAGTGCCCTCTGTTGGTTGTAACAAATCCTCATTTGCTGTTTGACCCACCGAGTCTTGAGAAAGCAAAAAGGGTTTTTTTAGCCAAGCCAGTATCTCTCATCTACAGGGCAACGCTGTTTCGGGATTTTTTTTCCCTCTTTCATTGCAGGGGCAGAGAAGATACTGGCTGGCTGTGTGGGAGGCATTGAGTAGCTCAGGAAGGGAAGATCTCTCCTTAAGGAGAGCACCGAACGAACGGCTTGTAGAGTTTTTGTTTTGCCTTTTCGCCCTCTACTTAGCATCTGCATATCACAAGGCATTATGGGAAAGGGGCTGAGAAGCCACATCATAAAGTAGACCTTTAGAGATTGTTTCACTTAGGGCCACATGTATGAAAATTGTTGAGGTCTAAGACTTTCTTTTCTGCCAATATCAACCAATCAGAGCTCCTTTTTCATTTCATATAGTGCTTAGAAGAAATTAAAGGGGAACTCTAGTTGATTGCTATGGGCAACAAAGAAACTCTTAGACCTAGACAGTTTTCATACATGTCCCCCTTAGAGTTCCTATAGGGCAGGGCTCACCAACTCCGGTCCTCAAAGCCCACCAACAGGTCATGTTTTCAGAATATCCCACAGAATGCACTGACAATAATGATTCAGGGTTTTGCAATGCTAAGGAAAGCCAGAAAACATGACCTGTTGGTGGGCCTTGAGGAATGGAGTTGAGGACCCCTGCTATAGGGCATGTGTGCATCATACATAAGTGTCATCTACAAAGTACCCACCATAACAGTGCCATCAGTTTAATGCAGTTGTCAAAAGATGATTATTTTGTGAAGTATGAGGAGAGAGACCAAGCATCTTTGTGTCCTGATGACTGGATGCCACGCAGAGGGGCATTGGGGCCCGTATGTGGCCCTCGGGCCAATGTTGTACACCCCTGCTATAGACTATGGTCCAAATGTATGAAATTCTTATTGTCCCTAGTATCCTGTATCCCAACACCTCTAATAACACTAACCAAACATATCCAAAATCTAAATGTAAACCATTGGCAAGAGAATGGAGCGGGGTTGGTTTAGGACATCCTCGAGGACTCCTCTCTCAAATCTTTAACATTTCTTAGGGAATCTTAACAATTATCCTTAATTAATTCATACTCCTATATAAAATTAGGGCACTTCATTAGAAAATATCCACCTGGTCCATCCAAAATTCCTATAATTAAAGACATCTTGACATCTTGTAAACCTTGGAGCAAACTAATTCCCAAACAAGTTGAGATGGAAGTTCGGGCACCTCTCCCCATTTCCCTTTCCCTCTCCCTGTTTTTTTTACTATTTTTTAAATATATGTAAAATTAAAAATTCAAAATTTTAAGTGGTTAAATTGATAAAATTTTCCCTACTTTTTAAAATTCTTTTTTGGGTTTTTTAATCCAGTTTAAAATCGTATAACTACGTTTTTTTGGACTATAGACGCCCCGGTTTAAAAGGGATTATCAATGGGCCGTTAAGTCTTTGGTTCATATATAAGGCGCCGGGATTTAAGCACCGGCACATTAAAAAACAAAGTCAGACCGCAACCAAGTTTATTCAACATTTCACAATAACCCCTTCAATTGAAACTTTAACAAAAGCAAAAAGTCATATTTCCGTGCCGTATTGCAAAAAAGTGTCACACTTAGTGAAATTATTTGCAATGTTTGAACTAAATTTGGAACGATTTACATCGGAAATCCGCGTGAATCAGTTCTAAAATCAGCTGCGGTGAAATCGCCTTAGTGACACTTTTTGGGCAACTGATTGTAATGATTTTGGAACGTATTACTATTGTAAAATAGTTGCAAATCAGTTACAAATCAGTGTCACTAAATAGCTGTACCTAATAAGTTCTGAACAAAGCCTAAAACCCCAAGTGAAGAATTGTTCATATATAAGGGCATCGGACTTTAAGGCGCACTTTCGATTTCTGAGAAATTCATAGGCTTTTATGTGCGCCTTATAGTCCGAAAAATACGGTATATTGTTATTATGCCTGATGTAATCAAATGTCAATTACCACTTGTTATAATTTGAATTAATAAAAATTAATGATTTAAAAGTGTCCTTGTCTAAACTGTCATATGCAATGCTGTGTAAGACATCGTAAGGCAAATTGTCCGTGCACCAAAGTGTTCTATGCTATGACAAATTTAGTCTTAGCCATAGCAATCTTATCGTATGAATTGCCATAGACACGACCACTGTTGGAACAACACAACCAAAAGTATTGTATTGTCGTACAGAGTTATTCTTTTAGGTGCAAATCTTTTATAAATATGTTGTACATGTTGCACAATATTATTTCTGTTGTAACCCATGTCAGAATACTGGTGCAGCAACTTTCATACATGTGGGCCTATGTGTATTGCACTCAGCAGATGGAGAAATAGCTGCACAGAGCACTACTATAGACCTTGTGTCCCCTCAAATGTAGTAGATAGAGGGACTACTCTGTTCAGAATTAACTAATCTTAATTTTTTTTAATACACAGCCTGGAAATAGACTGGTATCATGGTTCTGATTTCCTTTCAAATGAACAGGGCTTTTCAGCTCTTCGCCATTCCGGTGAGAAGTTTTTGCCTTTCTATACAGTTCGGTCCTGTGTATTTTTTTTTTTAATATATATATATATATATATAGATAGATAGATAGAGATATATATATATATATATATATGCTATGCTGTTTTCTTGTGTGCGTCCGTAAACTAAAACGTGGGTTTATGTAATGGACCTTTTGTATGCTGCATTTTTTCAGAGTATGCAAGTCGTTGCTGACCTTGTATAATATGTAAGCATAGTATAGTTGCCATGCGCAACAACGCAGATTTTGTTCAGCTATTGCTTGGATATAAGATGACGGGCACAAAACCTTAAAGGGGTTATTACATGTGACATTTATCACCTATCCACAGGATACGTGATACTTGTCTGATCACTAAAAGAGGGGCCTGAGTTCCCCATCATTTTGCACTGTGCTCATGCAACGAGAGAGGCTTTGAACAGAGCAGTGGTATAGCAAGTGCACTATTGATCTGTTAAGTCCATGGGACTTACAAAGATAGCTGAACACTGTACTTGGCAATCTTTCTTAGTCCCATAGACTTTATAGGGAATGCATCATCAAAAAATGACTTATTGTTTAACTCACATTTTTATGTTAAACACATTTTTTAGGAATCCAGATCACTTTCAATATTTTTTTAATAATTCTTAAGTCCTGCAGTTTTCACTTTGGCCACTAGGCCTAATAATAGTCTACCCAAATTTCCCGTTCCGTTTAGAGAGCTTTTCAGCAGTGTGGCTCATCATCAAAAGCAGGGTCAAACTGAAAGGAGACACCAGTGTGTACAGATAACACAGAATCCACCAGTCACAAGAGGAGATGTCACCGCTCTCCCTCTTCCCTCCCTTCACAGTGACAACTCTCCTATACAAGTCTATGGGACAGAAACTGTCTTAAGAATTATGTGTGTATGAAGCTGCTGTAAAGTATCTCTCTGACTGCTGTTAAAGCGGTGCAAGCAAGAATGTCTACCCCACAATCCTATATAGACGGCTGAATAGAGAAATCTACAATCGGGAAATAAAAACAACTGAGAGGAAAAGAATATGGATCAGGGGCTTGATTTAATAAGTAAAAAAAAAAAAAAATGCCGACAGATTCCCTTTAAACAGAGGAGCAGTGCAAATGTTTGACCACAGCCACATTCAAAGCAACGTGAGGAAGAACAGGGAACTTTGGATCACCACTTTAGCAGTTGCTAGGGTTTCCAGCAGTGGGTTCCCTAGCGATTAGACAGTTGTCACCTACCCTATCGATTGGCAATGAATGTTGGTCATGGGAATAGCTCTTTAATTTCACAGAGTTATTTGGTGCTGGTTTAGTGTACAAATGACAAAACCAAGATTCCTAGTAAAAGCAAGTATAATTTCTGATAGTAGTTGGCCTTGTTTACATTGTTTTGAAAGGTACTTTTTGGTAAAGATTAATTAAAGGTTTCTTTAAAACAAGATACAGCAGAGACAAAAACAAGATTTTACACTGATCTGTTTGAAAACTAAAAATAGTTATCTCAGATTATGATACAAAGCAATTGAAAAAACAGAAATTGGCATATCAGTTCTGCTATTTCTAGCTCAGCCTGTTAGAGGGACATTGGTGATGGAGGGGTTTTAACAGCAGAGCACAAGGCTACAGAGCTCTAAAGGGTTAGGGTTTGTAAGTAAGAAAGATAAATAAGCTTCCGTGCCTGGCCACTGCTGCTGGAACACAGAGATGTGGTCAGTAACTAGAGGAACTTGTGTAAGCAAGCAGGGGATAAGAACTGCTCTAGCTCCGAAATAAAGTAAAATCAGAACAGCAATGTATTTGGTAATATTCTTTATCTACCTTTTCCTATATGTTTAAAGCTAATCAATGTGGTGAGAATACCCCTTTTATTGGCGTAAATGTCTAGCTTTTGGAATGCGCGGATGAAAAAAAATCGCTATTTCAGAAAGGAGTTAAACTCCTGAAAAAACCTTGATTTATGGAACAGATTATTTCTCTCCAATGTTTTTCGGGTTTAGTTATACTGTTAGGCAACATATTATCTGGGACCTGCACTTGTTTTGAGAGAGGGTCTCGAAAGTCTCCAAGTGGAACATAGAGGACTTTTGGGGGCCCATTCCCAAAATGGATATAAGTCCTATTGATATGCCATAAATGTCTGACATGAGAATACCCCTTTAAAAAAACCTGTGTAGCTTGCAATGTATACCCTAACATGGCATGTGCCTTTTAGGAAGTACAACACACCCGACATTGTTCACTGCCATTTTTCAGCAAACTGGTCCAATTACATTGATCATTGTTTTGTTATATTACGCTAAGTACTTGGCCTGACTAGATAGAGCTAAGTGCCTTCATACAATGTAGCACATTGATTTCCTAACCAGGCATTAAATGTATAATGGTGAATAAGTGATGTGGTTTTTAGAAACCGTATTTTAATTTTTAATACAATTCATTTGTGTCAATGAAAAATGCATTAACTGTGGTTTGTTTTTCTTGGATTACACAAACATTCCTTTTTCTAATTATTGGATAAACTGAAAACTACTCCCATTTTACTGCTCCCCCTCTTTGGAATGTCAACAAAGGGAGTGTTGCTGATCTGCATGTCATGAGACACCTGCGCTTATGCTTCAGTCCAAATTAACCCCTTTCTTCCAGAATTGGCTATGCTTACTTAGTGTTGTAGGCTATGGAGCATACTTGTAAAAAAGTGTTACTGATCTTCCACTTTTGGACTGTTAAAATTGTGCACAGACTTGCCTATACATAGCTTTTAAAGGATGTGTACAGAAGTTCTGCACTCAGAAAACTATGTTCTGACTTTTGATGACATGTCACATGGAACCTCAACAAAAATATGTAACAAAGCGAACGTATCATTCCGGCAAATATATCTTCTGCCTTTTATGTGACTGGAACAGCATAAACTTTTGCCAGAAGATGCAAACAAGCACCATCACAACTGTGTTTTGCGGCACATACCTGTACGCGCTGCAATATGCCTGCTGTTGAAAGTACACACTGGCCAGCGCGTACTTTCGACAGTGCTACGGCCGGCCTCCTATTACTTTCGTTATCCCCAGTGCCTAATCTCCCAAAGAAGTGATATGTTACTTCTTTTTATGGGGAATACGCCGGGTTATAGCGTTCAGTGAGTGCTATGATTTTACTGTATTTGCTGGGAGTACTCTGGGCGCATTGCAGCCCAATTACGTGCCAAAGTACAACCTTGAAAATACATTGTGTAAACATACCCTTAAGATTTTTCCACACTTCTAATTGACTAAAAAGAAAGACCACATGTGTGATCACCTGTCTTTTGGAAGTGGAAGTCATGGAATCTGAGTCCTTTCCCCAGTAGAAGGTGGATGAGTTTTAGGTAACCTCAGGGCCATCTTTTCCATTGGACACACTAGGCAGTTGCCCGGGGGCCCCACAGGTATTGGGGGCTCAGGTAGTATATGTATGTCCCAGGAATACCAAAAACATACCCTGAATCACTTGGTTGGCTTTGCTTATTTAATGGTATGTTCACACGGCTTATTTTGGCCTGCATTTCGCCGCATATTACGCATTATACGCGGTGAAATGCGCGCCACAATTACAGTAATCTATAGCTCTTATAGAGTTATGGATTACGCTTCATCCCCCTGCACGTACAATATGATCGCCGGCCGCCCCGTGCTTTGGGAATACGCGCTGATCAGCGCGGCTCTAAAACACACGGTCTATTGCGGTGCGTACTGTACGTACCGCAATTACACCGTGTGAACATACCCTTACTGTTTGTGTGTTTTTAGGATGTGCAAACAGTTGAAAGCCATGGGGGAGAAGGGAACCAAAGGCTCCCTGCTCTTCCAATTAGTGTTATGGGCTTCAGGCAGGTGATGTCCAGACATAAGTGGCGTAATAATATGAGTGTGCTTGGGGGGGCTCGAGGCATGGCCTAGTGTGATGTTATGTATTTGGGCAGGACCCACTGCAGTGTTATGCCCGGGGGCCCATGATACGAAGACGGTTCTGGGTAACCAGAAATTAGGTTTATGCTGCCCAAGGATAGCATGAAATAAGAACAGGCGCTCTCATTACAATATTCTTTTTCAATACTGTGAAATGCAGGGTTTCAGAGAAATCAGTTTAAAGATAAGCCAGGAACAAGGCAAAAGGTCTCTTCCATTTATTTAAGCAGCCATAACAATGCTATTTTGTAAGTAAAGACAATCCGAAGTGGGTGGGGGTTCCAATTTTTTTCCAAAGGAAAATTATTAAAAAAAAAATTTAAAATTGCAACACCATTTAAAAAAAAAAAAATTTTCACACGAAATTTCTTCTTTAAAAAAATTAAAAACATAGCTATCGCCTAACATGGGCGAGCAGGGGGTGTAATATAAAAGTCCCCCCCTTTTCCCATTTTTCTAAATACCCTTTTCATGTTTAAAAGGGTTCACAAAGCCAATGCGCCGCCCCTTTCCTGTTGGGTAAAAATATCCTGCTGTTTAAAGGGGGACGCACTGGCCCTGGGTATTTCAACACATTTGGGGCCCCGGGCCCCCTATTACTTTCATTTTCCCCCCCGACATAGCATAAGTGCTATGGTTTTTTTAAAATTTCGGGTGCATTGCATGCAAAAGGGCGCGGCCCTTTGTTCGCCCCCCAAATTCGGGTTTTTTGAAAATACCCTAAAAAAGGAACGTCTTAGGCAATAAGTGTTTGAGTGAATGACAATGTGCATTAATATTGGTGAAGCTTTGCCTAGAAAAGTTTTTTTTCATTATTAAAATTTTTGCGTACAAAAAGACAAAAAAAAGAAATTTTTTTATTTAAAACAAAAGTAAAAAAATATAATCTGGGTTTCATAGTATGTTACATGTATATCCTTTATATGTGTTTATTTAGATAAAGTATTTATTTGTATTTTAGGAAAAAAGTTATGCAAAGGGTCAAGTTTTAGGGGAATCCTAAAGGTTTTGTTCCCTGAAAATAAATCCCAAAGGTAAGTGACAGGGGGTTTTTTGATATTGACAACAATTTTTTTAAACACTAAGGCCGTGTTCCCCAAAGGGTTAAATTTCCCCCGGATTTGTGCGCCGTTTTGAGCGCACAAAACCCCCGTGAATAAGGGGGCGGGGGGGGCCGGAGGGGGGGAGGAGGGGGCGGGAAATTTTTGGGGGTGTACTTTCTCCCCTTTAACCCGGGGGGGGGGGATTGGAGGGGGGAGAAGGGGGGGGGACGGGGGGGAACCATTTTTTTTTTCTTTATGGGGGGGGGGGGGAGGGGGGGAGGGGGGGGGGGGGGGGATTCCATTAAATTTTTGGGAAACCCGGGGGGACTTTAAATTTTTGGCCGCCCCCCCTTAAATTAAAAAGCCCAAAACCCCTTTTCGGGGGGGAATTACGGGCCCAAAAATTTTTAACGTGGGGCCAAAATAAGGCCGTTTTTGGAAAACCCCGGGCCTTTAACTTTTCCTTTTTTTCTTTTCTTAATATCCCTTTTAAATTTTTTTCACCATTTTTAGAGCCCAAAAAAAAACAATCATAACCCTTTTAAAAAAGCTGTTTTTGGATAATTTAAAAAAACAGAGATAACCCTTTAAGCCCCCTAATTCTCAAATTTTAAAAATAATAATTTAAAAATAATAATTTTATTTCTATAGCGCCAACAAATTCCGCAGCCCTTTTAAAAAATTAAGGGTAAACATACATCATTACAATTAAAAAATACTTCCCAAAAGGGGAAAACAAGGGTTTGGGGCCCTGGGTCATGGAAGCTTACAAAACTATTAGGGTGTATGGGTTTAAACATACCCGGGAAAAAATTGGGCCCAAAATTTACAAAGGG
Organism: Phyllomedusa bahiana; assembly: GCA_025379985.1. NCBI lineage: Eukaryota > Metazoa > Chordata > Amphibia > Anura > Hylidae > Phyllomedusa > Phyllomedusa bahiana. Next base: position 29,668 of record JAODAL010002560.1, read on the forward strand.
GGCCATTTTTTCAAAATAGGGGGTGGTTTAAAATGAAAAAATTGGTGAAACCCGCCCCTGCCTTACATCAAAATACCCGATAAAATGCCTGTGAGTCCCCCGTGGGAGGGAAAAAAGAATTTTGTGTGATAGCAGTTTGGATCTTTTGGGGGGGCCCCAAACCCAGAAATGTATTTTAGGCCCCCTTAAAACTGGAGGTTTAAAGGGCCTGAGTCCGGGGTAGCATATTCCAGAGAATTGGTGCCGCATTGGAAATTTTGGGCGGGCTGGGAGGTTCGGATGATTGAGGAATTAGTCTTATCATCACAAAGCAGAAAGGGTAGGGTCAAAAGGGGCTAGGGAGGAGATTTAGGGGGAGCACGCTGTGGAAGCTTTAGGGGTGAGATGCTGATTTATACTGACCTGACTGGTGGGCAACCGTGCACTGACTGAAAAGGGGTAGGGGCTCAGTAAGCGGCGGGAGAGAAAGACAAGCCTGCTGCTGCTTCTGGACAATTGGGAGGGGAGAGTTTGCAAGAGGGGGCCGATAAAAAGGGTTGCAGTAGTAAAGAACAAAAGAATAAGACAGAAGGGAAGTTTGAGTTTTCCCATGAGAAAGGGACGGTTTTTTGGAGATATTCTTGAGGTCGGGTGACAGGAGCGGGAAAGGGGATTGGATTAGGGGGAAAAAGGTCAGATCAGAACTAGTAAACCCCCAACAGGGGGCCTGCTGCCTGGAGAAAGGGGTACCAATCAAAACAAAATAGCAGGGGGGGGGGGTTAGAATGGGGGAAAGACAAGAAGTTCAGTTTTTGTGGGGGTTTTTTTTCAGATGGGAGAGGACTGAGTCAAGCAGCGGACAGACTTTCATGGTTTTTTGTAGCAAGGTGAGTGATTACGGAGGGGGTATAAATTTGGGTGTCACCGCAAGAGAGTACGGAACCCAAATCTACTGAGGGTTTTTCCCAAGGGGGTGTGTACAATGAAAAGAGGAGGGGACCTAGAACCATCCCTGGGGAACCCCAAACAGCAGGGGAAGAGGGAGGAGGTCAAACCCAGAAAAGAGACACTAAAGAAGCGGGTCAGAGAGGTAGGAAGAGAACCAAGCGAGAGCGGTGTCCTGGGGCCCAAATGGGCTGAGCATGCTGGGGAAATTGGTGATCCACAGTTAATTTTAGTACAGATTGATAACTAATAAACAATTGTTTCTGAATGGTAAATTTACATCCTTAGTTTTGTTCTTGGGTTGCAATATATTATATTTCTTAAAGGGGTGTTCCTGGAGTTAGAAAGCTTGTTGGTCCATTGCCGCACATAAAAAAAAAAATAGAAGATAAGAATTATACTTGCCTCCTGGACGCTCACGTTTAGTAACAGATGCCGGTCTGTAAATCCCAGAAGTAGCAGTGAACCCGTTCACGGAAGGGCAGCCAATCAAGGCACAATGTCTGTGCAATACCCCTTTTGGCCCGTAATTGGCTGCAAACTGTGACCTAACGATGACGTTCAACGGGGGGTAAGGGCCGGTTGGGGCGAAAAAGGAGGCAAGTATGAGTCTTATTTTTTGATAAAATTGTTGTTGTGCTGTGGGGATGTACAAATATCCATTCCCAATATGTACCTTTTTATAAAAAAAAAAACTCTTGTAAGAATATGATAATAAAGCTGGGTGGCCACGGGTAATTTCAGTTTTCCTGAGCTTCTCAGTCAGTTCATCAAAATTTACCAGTTGTTTTCTGAAAGTTTATATTTGTTCGATCATAGGCAAAATTTAAGCAGCCCTGTATACTTATTGCTTATTATGAGTACACTTATTCTTATAAAGGGGTGACACCAATAATAAGTATACAATAGCCCCCAACTTATGGAAGCCTAAAGTTGTAGTATATTTAACTTAAGTTGAATTTAACCGCAATTTACGATATATCGTCGGAGGCATTCTTTATGGACAATTGGCTGGAATATATAACAAATCGTGTGCCCCCCTAAGCAACTAGCTCTCCCTGAGAGCATAGCTAGACATTGAGCTAGACATGGGTGCTTGAAATTCAGCCACATAATCACCTTATACAGCTTAAAACCCCTTTCTTCAACGTATAAGAAGACTGATTTAAGTATTTTTTATTGCTGGGACTCTCCTGGCAACATCAGCAGCTGGCTCGAGAAATTTCAAGTTTAATTCACAGAAAAAGCCATTCAGAAGCTACAGGCACTACGGTCCTGTATAGTCTTGTCACCCCGGCAGGATGGGTCTGAGGTAGTTGCAAGGAGTGCCGCCACTACTATACTCCATTTTCTCCAATATACAGCTCTCCCGGATGCATCTGATCAAGTGCCCTTAGGTTCTGGAGTGAGGCTGAGGTACATATCCTACGCTGCGGGACAACCCAATGTGAGAAGATCATGCTCGCAGGGCAGCCTAACACCCCCCAGTTAAGCTATATTCATGTTACCAGTACTGCTGACTGCTTGGCTCTCTGCTGGAGCAGAACAAACCAGTCACAGAGCAGATGCCACTCTGTTTTCCTGCCACCCACAGCACTGGTAGGAGCCTGTGAATGCTGTAACTACCATGGCCCACTCTGCAGGGTGCATGCTAATTACTTTTTGATCAAGCTGTGGACCTTCAGCGCTAGAGAGATAAAAGGCGTTAGCAGGAAGCATAGGTCCAATGTGGTTGGAGCAGTTTTCATGTCGAAAAGTCCATTGTTATTTTTCCACTCACACATGCTGTGACTTTTAAGTCACAATTAGTCATTGCCATCTACTGTTCAAAAGGGGTAATATCCTAATTTTTAGGATCTCTGAATAAAGATACCCACACTACTATACAGTAACTACTTATATTTATTTGCTTTTCTGGAGGCTGAACTGTAGCATACCTGATACAGGTCTTATACACCTATAAGGCATTGAGAGGCAAATATATTTGTTACCTAAAGCACGGACTCCTCTGCTGGCAGGTAGCAGGGCTGTTTTTCTTTTTTTTTTTCTTCTTTTTTTGACATTTTCTGGGGGTCTGGGACCAGTTCTCTTTTTCCTATAGAATTATGGTTTCAACATACAAGGGTCAACCTAGGGGCAATTAGTATTGTAGCTTGGGGGACCACTGTATTAGTAGGGACAGACCACGTTTTTGCTTCCCATTAAAACATGCAGAATTTTTTGTTTTTATATGAATGTGTGTTTTAAAAGGAAACCGGTAGTTTTTAAAGAACATTCCACTTTTTCCTGTATCTGTTACATCTGTTTTTTTTTCTAGTGGCATCAATGTAAGACCAAGTTTACATCTGCAATGTCTAAATTGCCATATTCCATTATAGGATTCATCATTGTGGGGGCCTATCTGGTTTCTTTCATGGTGTCCATTCCCAAACAAAATAGAAGTGCATGCCATGATATTTTGTCTGGCGCTTTTGACCAACTCTGAACACAACAGGTTTTATTGAAGGGAAAAAAAATAGATGTTAAGCAGTGTTGTGCAACAGGATGCATCCTGTTTCTATAGAATTTAAAAATCTTTACATCAATTACCAGATCCATTTACAAAAAAAAAATCAAATGGACACTTGAAATGGATAGGTAATGTGAACAGGCCCTTAGTGAACTAGATGTAAAGAGAATTATCTAAGGGTCCGTCTACATGGCATGGCTTCCTGGACGGATTTTCAGATGGTTTGCGGATTTGGAAACCGTCTGAAAACCAACTAGAAACCGTCCCCATGGACTTTAATAGAAAATCCTTTCAGTAGTCTACACTGAATGGATTATCAGCCGCCAACGTCCCGAAAAACCTGGAACATGCACAATCTTCCGCCTGGTTTTCGGGCAGAAGGTGTGCTATTCTATGGTTATGGTGGACAGACTAATCCGGAAACCACGGACAGAACCGTTCCTCAAAACCATGCAAAACACAATAAAATACTGGCCCGATTCTTAAACAGAATCTGACTGGCATTTTACAGATGTCGTGTGGACGTACCGTAACATGTCACAAGGACAAATAATCCGTACAAAAGGTGAATCTAGGAAATGTTAGATTCATTTAGGGACTTAACCGTATGAATCACACAACATTTACTCTTGTATTTCTATTAGCAACATATATATATATATATATATATATATATTATATATATATATATATTATATATATTATATATATATATATATATATATATGCTATGCACTACACATTGGGTGTGCATAAAACTCCCTTTACATTTTCTAAATCTATCCGCACCTGTTTCCTTTCTGGGAGTGGATCAGGAGATAAGTAATATCCGACAAAGACAGGGCGTCCTGCAAAAGAAAGTTCAAGGGGTCTGCTGTCGGTGAATAATTATGATTACGTGTTGCTCTGGCTTCCTGACCGTGATAGTGATGATATTTAATCTTTCCTTAAGATAAGAAGTGGAAGCAAAAAAGAAAGTATAAATCATACCACAGCACCCAAGTCCTTCGCCCTTTCATCACTCTGTGTATGGAGGAGGTATATGGGTTTCATTATTGACACAATTCATCCTCTAAAAACACTGTGGACTATGATGAAGCTATATACATACTGGATGTTAAATAAAAAAATATGTATATTGTCAATCTGCTACAAGCTTAATAAATGGGAAATAAAGCAGCAAAAACTGCATTGTAAAACTATAGCAACTAAACATAAATGTGCAGTTTGTTCAACATGCTGCCCCCTACCTGCTCATGTTGTTAAATCCTTAGTGGAGGAATAGGGGTAAGATAGCAGCTAAATAGTGTATGGCCTAAATATCACAGTAACACTTGGGGTATGTTAACACCGCTTATTATGGAGCGCATTTTGTCGCATATTTTTGTGGCTTACTGCGCTCTAATACGAGTAAGGCCATGTTCACACGGCTTAAAATGGGCCGTATTTCGGTCCATAATTACGTGCCGGAGTGCGCAAATTACGGGCTGAAAACGGCCCAGTCATTACGGTAATACACAGTTCTCATGGAGAACTAGGGTTTACGTCTCCTCTGCCTGCTCGGCGAATACGCCGAGGGGGGAGATAATTCACATGTCACTTTCTAGCGGCGTATATGCGCCGCTAGCAGTGATTGTCTATGGGCCGGCGAGGTGCCGGCCCCCCGCTCCCGCCCCGGCCACGCGGCGTAACTGCGGGGCGTAATTCTCATAGAGAATGATGGATTACGCCTCCTCTCCCCGCTCATACAATACGATCGTATTGTACACGCAGGGAGATAAGTGACATGTCACTTAAGAGTAATGCATGTCTGTGGGGCCGACGGGCTGCCAGCCCTCCCGCATCGCGGCGGTACATGCCGATCAGTGCGGCCCTTAGGGTATGTTCACACGTTGTATTTTGGCACGTTTCGTGTTGATATACGCCCCAAACAATGTTCTAAGCCCTTTTCAAAGACTGCAATGTAAAATACATGCCATCATTCAGACGACACGTATTTTGCTCTTGTAATATGAAATGATAAATAACGTGAAATAATAAAGTATAGGAGGCAGAAATCTGCCTCAGGCAGCACGCAAAGTTTTCTCGTTGAAATTCCACATTAGCAAGAGTGTACTATTAACGATGCAGAAAACGCGTTTTGCAGAAAACAAATGTACGTGCTGCAAATACGGCATGTGAACATACTCTTAGAAACATGTGTAATTCTTGGTGTCTGTAGAATAGTTAAAACTCCAAGATGAAGAATGTTGTGTGTTTTTATTTGATTTTTTTCTTTTCTTTTTGGCAGTGCTTAAAGTAAAGATACTATCAGCTCATGATAGGGGCTCCCACGCTGAAGTAAATGTAAAAATTAAAAAAGTTTTGAAAATGACAAAATTGAAGATTCCACGTGGAAAGAGAACATTGTACCCAGAATCATGGACAAATCGGGGCTGTACCTGTCCCATCCTAAACCCTGGTATATTACCTTGCCTGTTATCAGCTTGATTGTTTTGTTATGTTGGATGTATTTGCATATTTGTATTATTTACTAGAACTATGTTGTATGATTAAAGGATAGAGCTGAAAGTAGGTAAAACATTGTGTCATAGGTAATAAAAGATAATATTTTTAATTTAATAATGTAATTTTTGCAAAATATAGAAATTATTTGATATAAAAAGATAGTATGACAGAACATGCCTTCCTACTAATGCTGCTAAAAATTGGCTGCCGGCTGTAGACTGCCATAAGATGCAACTTGTGCTCAAGGGCAAGAATGTTGTAATGTTACTGTTGTGAGGCAAGATCAGTCACATTGTTGTTTATCCAGAACAGATTGCCAGTGATGGTATACTAGAATATTGTTTCTCGATCTGTAGTGGCATATGTGTATAAAAAATGCACCGAAAGGCAGCGATGACAAAAATGATCATAAACAGCACAGACTTTTTTCTTTTTAGCAATATGACATGCTTATCCTGCTTATTTTAATGTTACGGACTTTGGGTTTCTTCATACATAGGATTTTTTGGGTTTTTTTGGTAGCATTTTTCCTGTGCCACAAAGTATGTGCATCAAAGATCATGTGATTAAGGAACTCCTCTCTGAATTGCATCATTTTGTCTATGTGGTAAAAAAAAAAAAAGCCAGGAAAAAAATCGCCACATACTTTAAAATAAAAAGACAATGGGCCTCATTTACGAAGCTGCCTAACAGTAAGGCTATTTTTGTTTCCCACCAGAACCAATCAGAGCTCAGCTTTCATTTCTCATATTGCTCTGGAAAACCGAAAGCGGAGTTCTGACTGGTTGCTATAGCCAACAAAGACTTACTGTGAGGCTATGGCCATATGGCAGTGACAAAATACCGGTGAGATACTAATTGTGGATTCAGCTGTCCTCCTTAACCACTGACTAGCGCACATTCTACCCAAAAACCAGGTGGAAGATTGAGCATGTTCCAAGTTTTTCCGAACGCCAGCATAACAAACATCCGTCCGGCTGAAAATCCGTTCAGCGTGGACTACTGGGTGGATTTTCTGTTAGTCTATGGGGATGGTTGCTTGTCGGTTTTCAGATGGTTTCCAAATCTGCAAACCGCCTGCAAAGTCGGCGAAAAAACCTGCGCTATGTGGACTTAGCCTTAGACTGTTTTCATAAATGAGGTCCTATATCAGTGAGAGGAATAACACCAGAAACTGTCTAAAAAAAAAAAACACCCTTGTAGCCTGCTGAACTTGGTTAAAAATAAAAGCAAGCATGGAAAGAAATGCAGTAAAAAGTTAGTATCTATTACCTATTGACTTACAGCCAACATCTGGTCACAGGCATGACCATTTTTTTGGCAGATGAGGCGTGAGTAAAGCTGTAAAATAAAATAGTAATATCTGAATAAAACTATAGCTGTAGAAACAATCAAAGAATCCATGAGAGAAGCCTAATATATGGTCACATCTGTTCTCTTTTTTTTAGGTTTAGAATATCTAGTGGCTGGATATGAAGATGTTCGTACAGGTCGGCTGATTGTGAACATGAAAAGTTTTGTTCAACCCTGGAAACCTTCCCTTGGCAAAAAAGTAACAGAGATGTTAAAAAGAGACTGCATTTGAGACAAAATAAGGCGAATTACTGAATATGAACGTAATAAAGTGTATTTATTGACCAGTTTAGTGAAAAACGCACATGAACACCATGCTTCTGTCCTTCACCTGAATGCATTACAGATTCATACCCATATGTTTTACAACCAAATGGTTTCTTTCTTCTCTGGCACATGTGCAACATAATAGCAGAAAAGGCCACTTATAATCAAATTTGAAAGCAAATGTGAAAAAGTGAGTTTGTACAATAAGCAAACATTTTATTTAATTGAAGGTACAAAAGGAAAACTTGGACTGTTTGTATTGAGGTAGTGTTCCACGCAGCCTCCTTAAATGTAAATAGCATTTTTAAGAAGCACTTTACTAATTGTTCTTGCATTTCTTTTTTATATTTGTTAAATATGACAATGGTGTTTAGAGAGCTACAAAACTGAAACGACACTAGAGACACCTTAAAACAGTTTCTGCTTGTTATATTATTTCTTTTTTTCAGATGTATTTATGTTTTATAGTCATTTCATGTTACCAGAGATAAAATGAGACAATGGACATTCATAGTGTGTTTAATTCCTTTTTTTTTTTTTAAGCAGTGTTCAAAAACTATGCTTGTATATGTGAAAACTTAATTTAATAAAGCTTTTTACACTGATCACAAGAATAAGAAATTAAAGGGGTTGACTCATCTTAAAGTTTCATAGGCTGCATGAATGAAATAATGCTGCTTTGCTCTGTCACTTTCTGGTCAAGCTGTCTGTAATTAGCATATGAGCTCCTTGTATTCAGACTTCTCTGTTTTAGTCTAGATTAAATAAATTACCTTCTACCAGGACAGGAGAAGCTTCTGAGCTAATGTAAACAGTAGAGTAATTAGTCTTTTGTCTGAAAGATCAGATAACACACAAGCTCTCACTGCTGGCCTGTGTGATAACATCACTCCCTGCTATCAGATAGAACAAACAGCAGGGGAGAAGGAGTATACAAGTCGGTCACTTGGGAAACTAGAGAGAGCACAGAAGGTGATAATATCATTTGTAGCTCCTTTAGAAAAAAAGATGAACAAAGCGATATATTTGGAAAACTTCTTAATTTAGTGTTCCCTACATTTTGAAAGCTATTCTTTGTAGTGAGACAACCCCTTTAACAGCTACTGTTTCAGTTGTCAGCATACTTCAGAGAAATACTTTGGGCAAGAATTTCTGATCATAAGAAAAATAATTTAATGGAAAAGTATAAACACATTTTTAAGTTATCCTTATTCATTACAATTACTAGCACAAAATGGTAACTATTTACCTTTTACAATGCGCCATACCTAGAAAAGATAGGACCTTTCAATTATATTTACATTGTGATCCACCCCATGTGTTGTATCATACGATCACATGCCCCTACTCAATTTGGGGTTCAGGAGTGCTTGTCTTGACACCCAAGTATTTATCCTGTTTAGCAGAGAAGGTTTTTGAATGTCTTCCCTTCCAATGCACCACAGCACCTGCATTTGCTGACCCTATGGCATGTACACCCTTAACATTTAGCAGTCAGATTTAGGCCAAGGCTACATATGGGCATTTTGTAGCACAACAGCTATTGTTTCAGTTTTCAGCATAGCCCGGAGAAATTCTTTGGGGAAGATTTCTCAAAATGGATGAAAAAAAAAATGGGAGCTACAGCCTAAAGCAGTGAGATTCCACATTACATTTTATCTGCTTTTTGCAATAAAAGCAGCCACTCCACTTTTCAGTTATTTGAGTCTTGATAAATGTTATTATTTGCATATACAATCTACTGCAATTACATTTTCAGTTGTGTGAAAGTTGAAATTGGAGCGGTCATTCCTCTAAACACTTTATGTAGCCTTGTTGTCGGGTACATTCTTACAAACTTGCAAAAAGTGCACTTTTGCGTGTAGTCAAGGTATGATTGCAGTGATGCAATTGTATTTCAACTTCTGGCGAGCCTGTTTCCTGGCAAAACAACAAACCATGAAGACAAAAGAACACAATAAACACCTGTGGCTATTAAAAAAAAAAAATACGGGTCAGAAGATGAATGCCAAAAAATTGCCAAGCCAAGAATATGACCCATTTGCAAATTTGCCTGGAGCTGCTCATCCTCAATTAACATGCAGGAGGCAATGAATAGATTTTTGACAGCTCAGAAGAAGTTATAAGCTTCTGTGGCTTGACATAGCCATAGAGTATCTTATACCGGAGTGCTTCAATAGCCACAATTTAATTATCGAATGGCAAAGGAAGAGCCACTATTTTAGAAAAAAAAAATAAATGTTTTTCTATTACATAATCTTTCACATTAACAGCTGACTGTAAGTAAATGATCAAAGACTACCTTGAGGTAAAATGCAATATAACATAGGATAAACATTGCACAAGTCCAAAATCCAACCAGCCCCCATGTATGATGTCAGCATGCTGCAAAGGAGCTGCTAATCTGAAGAAGACTTTTCTTTCTAATTTATAACAATGTTAATGTCAAGAACTGGCTAAGTCAGAGTGTAGACCTCAATCCAATTAAGAATCTGAGGCTGGCCACAACATTGCAGTTTGAACAGTTTTGAAAAGAAGATGTGATAAATTAGCAGTGACCACATGTACAAATCCTGTCCACATAAATTTAGAGCTTTAGTTGGTTTTGCTAAATCCTGGCTCCGATTCATTTCCGATTAAGGCTACGGCCACACGGTCAGTGTAAAGTGTCGGTTGGATTCTGTTTGTGCTGTTCTATTCAGTTATAGGTATTGTTATTCAACTGTATATATTATTGCATCCTTTTCTCCATCCATTCTTTATTATGTATTGTTGCTGTGCTGCCATCTGCTGACCAGAATTTACATATGCTCCCTCTGTCTTTGTTCGTAAAGTTTTTCTCTGAGGGAGTGTGTTTTTTTTAAGCTTTTGCTGTGTCATTTCCTGTTAGTTATTTTCATCTTAATGTGACTGGAGCACACATCTTTTGGGCTAGCAGAAGCATCAATTTCTGACCAGCAAACTCCAGCAAATTGCAGCAGACTGCAGCAAAACAGAAAACAACAACAGTGCAGCAAAACAACAGAGCAGCAACAACAAACTGCAGCAGCAACAAACTGCACAAAGGTTTATACTACTACAAAGATAACCACAGTTCTGTATCAGTGATCATTGCTGTATCCAAGGTGAATAAACCGCATTCTGTTTCATACCACTGTGTTACTATATCTACTAAGCTGAGCCTGCTTGGTCCTGTCTGCTCCACATTCTGGATACGAAGGTAGGAAAGTCTCCCAGTCACTATCATCCACCAGCCAGTTACACCTTCATTCGCCTCATGTGGGGACAGAACAGTCAGAAATTGCTTTGATGCCCAATACATCAGTCAGAAATTGTCTTAAAGCAATTCTGACTACAGTCAGAAATCTCCCTAGCAACAAGCACATGTGCATAATACCTCACGTTGCTACGGCCACCCAGACTTGAAAAACCCCGCAATTCGCTCAAATCACCCTGGGAATCTTATTCTGGTGTCCCGTAGAAGCTGTGCTGCGATTTTCAGCCCCCAAATCAAAAGTTGATTTTCTTAAAGAGACAGTGCACCTTAAATAAAATGGCCGAAAAACAGCTTGTGCAATTTCCCAGTGTTGAAACACAGCAAGGACAACTTGATACTGAGGATTTTGAAGAGCAGGAAGCAGAACTCGCACTTCCAGCAGACCAAGTTGTACGACCAAAACGCTCTCTCAAACCGACACTAAAGCTTATTGAAAACTATCACAATATAAAAGATGAGCTCTGTGATAACCTGGAAGAGCGATGGGAACGAGTTACCTCCCTTATGTCGGGCTTTCATTCCTTCAAAGGTGATGCCGAGAGCCTACAAGAAGCTGTTGCACGGTTGAATACAGCACACGAAAAATATAAGCGGTTGTTTGCAAAGTATATCACCTTCTTAAAAGACTCTAATGTCGATGAAGCCTTAACAGAGCTGAACAAGTCAATCGGTGGAAAGAGAAAGAGACGTCATGGTACAGAATGCTAAAGATAAAGCGGAACGCCGTATCTCTCATCTACAGGAGACCAGATCGCACAGATCAAACTCATCTAAACATTCGTCACGAACATACAAATCATCTTGCTCAAGAAGCTCAGTCCTGAGTGACAGAATACTAGAGGCCCGCATAGATGCAGAACAAGCCAAAATAAGACGTGCCTTCAGAGAGAAGGAAGTAATGGCAGAAAGGAAACGTGCAGAGGCTCAGGCCGAAAGGAAACGTGCAGAAGCAGAGGCTCAGGCTAAAAGAGCAAGTGCAGAAGCAGAGGCTCAGGCTGAAAGAGCAAGTGCAGAAGCAGAGGCTCAGGCTGAAAGAGAAAGTGCAGAAGCAGAGGCTCGGATAAAGATTCTTCAAATAGAGATGGAAGAGGAAATCGCATTGGCCAAAGTAAAGGTACTTGAGCGAGTAATGAGCCAAGGTCTTGATCCAGTTTGCTTGCCACAGGAAACGGACAATCCAGTTGATCGCACCAGTGACTATGTGCTGAAACAGTTACCTGCAGAGCCCCCTGTCTCTAATACTGTTCAAGTTGACAACACTGAAACCTCCAAGTCAGCTCTACCTGCATCTCTGATGCCATCCACAGCACCCGCACAAACTAATGATCATCACCCAGACATGCCTCCTCAAGGACAGGTATCACAGGAAGATGGCTACCAGGTGTTTTCTGGCCTAGTTCCACAGCGTGAGCAGCGGACATCAGAACTTCCAGAGGCTAAACCACAGCTCAACCTTGCAGCAACATCATTCTACCCGGGAACATCTCACCCTTTCACGCCAGGCAACCCATACACCCAAGGGGTACCACGAGTTGACACGGCAACAAGCAGTGAGAAAGCAGATATATCTGAGTTCGCTAGGTACATGGTTAGCAGGGAGCTGATTAACACCAGTCTTTCAAAATTTGATGACCGTGCAGAGAGCTACAGAGCCTGGAAAGCAACCTTCAAAGCTGCCATTGCCAACCTTAACCTAATTGCAGAGCAGGAGCTTGATCTCATGGTCAAATGGCTGGGCCCAGGCTCTACAAATCGCATCAAGAGCCTCAGAACCGTCTATGTGGGACAAGCAGAAGCAGGTCTTGCCGCTGCCTGGCAGAGACTTGAACGTACCTTTGGCAGCGCGAAAGCGATAGAGAAAGCCCTATTCAAGAGACTGCAGAACATTCCAAAGATCAATCTCAAAGAAGTCCACAAGCTTCAGGACCTAAGTGATCTGCTCATGGAACTGGAACTCGCTAAAAGAGACCCTCGTCTGTCTGGACTATGCTATCTGGATACCGCCCATGGGTGAATCCATTTGTCGTAAAGCTGCCTTACAGTTTGCAAGAAAAGTGGGTAACATCAGTCTCAAGATACAAAAGGACAAATGTCACATTTCCCCCATTCATTCATTTCTGCAGGTTCATCGATGAGCAGGCCCAGATGAGGAATGACCCCAGTCTCGACTTCCTGGAGCTCAACACTACAACTGCATCATCTTCAAGTTATGAGGGAGTCACACAGAAACACAGAGACTTTAAGAACAGTGTGAGTGTTAGAAAGACTAACCTGCCACCACCTGCAGTACCCACGGGTAAACACCATACTGACTCGTCAGGAGACAAGTCCTTCAATCGTGAATGTCCCATTCATAAAAAAACCTCACTCACTAAACAAATGCAGAGGATTTAGGTCCAAACCCATACAGGAGTGCAAGAAAATCCTCACTGAGCTAGGGGTATGTTTCAGATGCTGCGCTTCATTGGAGCATATGGCTAAGGACTGTAAATCCAACATTAAGTGTGAGGAGTGTCACAGTGACAGACATGGCACAGCTATGCACCCAACCCCACTCACCAGCGATTCATCCACTGCAGTGACCAGTACTCCCGCTACAAGCCATGGCGGGGAGCCCCAGAAACACGCTAACACTGCCACAGATGTTTCCTGCTCATGCTCGGAGGTATGTGGAGAGAGCCAAAGGGACAAATGTTGTGCCAGAATATGTCTTATCAAGGTTTACCCAGAGAGTCAACCAGAAAAGGCCGTAAAAATGTACGCGATCATTGACGACCAAAGCAACCGGTCCTTAGCTGGACCTAAGTTCTTTGAAGCATTTGGGATCAAAGGACCCACAAAACCCTATACCTTAAATACCTGCTCAGGCAGCATAGAGACTTGTGGCAGAAGAGCACAGGGATTCATCACTTCTCCTATCAACGGGGATACAGAGATACCCCTACCTACACTGATCGAATGCGACCATATACCCGATCACAGAGATGAGATTCCTACCCCAGAAGCTGCATTTCACCAACCACACCTAAGGCACCTAGCCAGTGTTATCCCACCTTTGGATTTGGACGCCGAGATTCTACTCCTGCTTGGCAGAGACAATCTAAGGGTACACAAGGTGCGTCAACAGTGTAACGGTCCTGACTACGCCCCGTACGCGCAGAGACTAGACTTGGGATGGGTAGTCATAGGAAATGTATGCTTGGATCGGACGCACATCTTACATCAAGCCGTGCCCTCATCACTATGAGGTGAAAGAGAAGCTTCCAGACCTCCATACATCTGCCCGACATCATACCCTCCCCCTATGCTGACAATCTGGGGAGATTGTTTCTCACAACTAAGGATGACAATAAAGTAGCCTGGTCAGTAGAAGACAGAGAATTCCTCAAGATAATGGACAGTGAGTTCTCAAAGGATGAAACCGATCACTGGGTTTCTCCATTACCCCTCCGAGCTTCCAGAGTAAGACGTCCAAATAACCGGGATCAAGCTTTGTCAAGATTTTACTCTCTTCAGCGTACCCTAAAGAGCAAGCCTGAAATGAGAGAACACGTTGTCACATTTATGGAGAGAATATTCCAGATCAACTATGAAGAACCGGCTCCATCCCTAAAGAAGAACGAGGAGTGCTGGATATGGGCGCATTGGAACTTAAACATCTCCTTCCAAGACACATCTTGCAGCCATGACAGCGACCTTCCCAGCATCATCTCCAACCTTCATCAGAGCCACCAACTTGTTATGCCCAAGAATCAGAATAAGAGAAATGTCCATCAACACAGTTTTGCATCTACAGATGACTTCGTAGGCAAGAAGCGAGAATTCTCTCCCAACAGTAACATCGATTGTCCACTGGAAAGCAAGAAAGCCAGAAGCGAGTCTTCAAAGGAAAACTCTCAGACTCCTTTGCTGGAGGAGCCATTGGCTCAATTGACCCCTGAAGAACACTACAGACATATGATGTCAGCACCTAATGAGCATAGCAGTTTTGAAGAACAACAACAACGGCTGTACCAACTGGCCAACATCATGGCAGTACCAACCCACAGTGATCTGCTCCGGGCACGACAACAAGTGACAGCTGCTGTGGTGCGAAACCCCGGACCAATGGAAACTCACATATCCACCTCCAGTAACTTCTCAAGACAGAGGAAGAAGCGAGGCCTGCCACAGCATCGGGATACTTCCAACTTCACTGACAGGGAAATGTCTCACCCGCCTCCACTGCTGTCACCACAAAACACCCCTCACATCACTTTGGGGTCACACCTGAGACCACCATTTCTTGGGGAGCCATCTGCATTGTGTCAGAGTCCAGGTTACGATTTCTTGCAACCAGCCCAAGCTGAAATGTTTGCACGACAGCAAGAAATTTCACGGAAGCAGAACTTGGCCAGACTTGAGATGTCGGCAGAAACTATCCGCCAAAAGAAGCTGGAGAATTCACACAGACAGCAACTTTTAGCTGGTGATCCACTGATTCCTCCCAAGGAATCCCAAAGTGCCAAGGGAACAAGTCGAAAGTCTGCTCATCACCGGCTGGAGCCCCAAAGAGACTATAGTGAAACAAAGGAACTCTTGGATCAACACACCCACCAAAGCCTGTCATTATCTCCATCAGAGTCACCTACTCATCATTTGGGACCAGGAATTAACAAAGGAGATGCAAAATATTTGCCCTCCAGCTCAGTGCCTCCACATCAGCCACTTCCCTGTGGTTTCCCCAATGCACTCCTTCCACCCAGCCGCATTTCACCGAAGAAAAAGAAATGGCAACACCACAAACCACATCAGAAAGAAGGAGACCTCATCTTGATGAAGGAACAACAAACCAAAAGGATTGACTGGCCTATGGGACTAGTTACAAAGGTTCTTCCCAGCAAAGATGGCAAGATCCGGAAGGTGGAGTTGAAGATATCCAGGAAGGGTGAGCCTAAAACATTTGCAAGGCCACTCAACAAACTCTTTCTGATACTGCCCATTGAGGATGTTCCTGAAGGATGAACAGTACCGAACTTTGTTCCATATTCCTCAGTTGATAAACAGGACTACCTTAGTGTTTATATTGCATTCTAACATGTTTTGTTACAGGTTGTGGACTATATTTTATAGACATTAGTTTATAGTGAAATCCCCCCTATGGGAATTTCAGACGGGGAGTGTGCTGTTCTATTCAGTTATAGGTATTGTTATTCAACTGTATATATTATTGCATCCTTTTCTCCATCCATTCTTTATTATGTATTGTTGCTGCGCTGCCATCTGCTGACCAGAATTTACATATGCTCCCTCTGTCTTTGTTCGTAAAGTTTTTCTCTGAGGGAGTGTGTTTTTTTTAAGCTTTTGCTGTGTCATTTCCTGTTAGTTATTTTCATCTTAATGTGACTGGAGCACACATCTTTTGGGCTAGCAGAAGCATCAATTTCTGACCAGCAAACTCCAGCAAATTGCAGCAGACTGCAGCAAAACAGAAAACAACAGTGCAGCAAAGCAACAGAACAGCAACAACAAACTGCAGCAGCAACAAACTGCACAAAGGTTTATACTACTACAAAGATAACCACAGTTCTGTATCAGTGATCATTGCTGTATCCAAGGTGAATAAACCGCATTCTGTTTCATACCACTGTGTTACTATATCTACTAAGCTGAGCCTGCTTGGTCCTGTCTGCTCCACATTCTGGATACGAAGGTAGGAAAGTCTCCCAGTCACTATCATCCACCAGCCAGTTACACCTTAATTCGCCTCATGTGGGGACAGAACACTGTTTAAAGAATCTCGTGGGTATTTATCATCTTTTCGATGGTTTTAGGGAACAGTTCTGTCTGTGGTTTGCAGAGTCGCCCGTCCCCCTAAACCATTAACTAGTACACCAGCTGCCCAAAGATCAGGTGGAAGATTGTGCATGTTCTAGACTACTGGTCAGATTTTCTATTGACGTCTATAGGGATGGTTGACAGTCGGTTTTCAAATCTGAAAACCGTCTGAAAACTATGCCAATTGTATTGACTACCTATAACAGGCATCCTCAAACTGCGGCCCTTCAGCTGTTGGGGAACTACAACTCCCATCATGCATTTATATAATCTATAACAGTGGGAATGATGGGAGTTGTAGTTTCCCAACAGCTGGAGGGCCACAGTTTGAGGATGCTTGACCTATAACTTTGCAGATTTGTTTTTACTGGAAAAATCTGTTCAATGAGTTGTTTCGTTTTTTTTTTTTTACTTCAATCTCATTACACAATAAAACATGAGACAGTCTGGGATGTGTAATGTGAATGTGTTTCTAAGCACCCCATATTATGTACCTGAAGACAACCACATTGGTCTTTATTATAAATGTATATCTAGTATCCCTGTCATTTTTTTTTATTGAGAAATACTGAAGCAAATATTTCTTTGTATATAATATGAATCCATAATAGGATTTGATGGAGCTTGGTTTATTAGAAATTCAAAATGTAAATAGAAATGTATAAAAAAAACTTTTACAAAACTAAATACTCTGCTAAAATGGACTACTTCTGGTGTTCAGAATTTTTACATTGTTCTGCAGTTTTGTGCTAAAATTAAGAACCACATGTATGAAACTGTTGAGGTTTAAAACGCACTATTTTGCCCGTGGTAACTTATGGGCAAAAAAGTGAGTTTTAGACCAAAACAGGTTCATACATGTGGCCCTAAGTATTAGACTTCTCTTCACCAAGAGCCACATGGTCAATAAAGTGTCAAAACGTCTTTTAAGGTTGTAATTTAGCCTTCTCTTAAACACAAGTTTCTTTCCTTACAAGGTAGCTAGGGTGCATGGGTAGGACTAGAAGGCTTGCTTGTTACTTCATTTAACCTGGGCTTCGTATGCTAGGCCCACGCATTAAAAAACAATATGCAATACACACACAAAAAACAATATACAAACAATAAATTTGTCATAGACCTGTGGCAGTTCTTAAGGAGGTTACTACTTTGTTTCAATGGAGTTCCTAGATGCTTCACTGGTCACACTCCTTACACATACTCTTTTTGGGCTCTTTAATCCATTTTTGACAGCTCGTCTCTCATATTTCTAACTTCAAATCCAACCTGTATCCCTATTATTTTGTTGTATTTCTTTGTGCATGTAGATATGTGTAGTATTTGCAGACTACACACATTAACATTTTTTACAGAAGTGCACTTTTGGGGATAGGATGTGCTAAGTCACTCTAAAATTGCGGTGTGTCAAATAATTGCATAACAATGGTCTCAACTGTAAATAGCTAGTTAGGACTATTACTTTTTTTTATATTGTCTTTTTTTATTGTTTTAATTTCCATCTTAATTATATTTTGTTCACTTTAGATACTTTTTTATTGAAAATGATATTTTGGCGCAAAATTGCTGTTGAGAATGTCTGTCTACTGTCAGAAAATATCTTTGGTATGTGAAATTATCATAATTTTTTTTTCTTAGCTTATAACTCAAGTGTTTTGTATATGTCAAAAAAATAAAAATGGCTACCAGAGGTACAAAATGTCATTAAATCATGCCAGGAAAAGGAATTTTACTCCATATACGTATATATTCTAGAACTTGGCGGTCCAATATTAAAAAGTGAAAAGATACTTCTCCAATACCACAAGGGTGGTTTTAACGTGACCCTCACTTACTAATGCGGTTGCACCAGAAAAGTGTTTTAGAATGCGCCAAAAAGTGGTGCAATTTTGGTGCAGAATGTCTGACACATTTATTGTGGACTTAAGACCATTTCTGCACACTGCTTGATAGGTGGGTGTGTCTTCTTGAAAAGTAGATGTGACATGAAGTGGGCGTGGCTGCAATGAGGCATGCTGCAGCAAAATTCAGGCATAGAAAGTTAGCCAAAAAACTGGTGTAAAAGTTAGACAATTCTACTTCTGCATCAGTTTATCGAGCTGCATGAGTCACTTTGATGGTGCCTTTTTAGATTGCCTGTCTAAGTTTATGCTAACTTTTAGACAGTGATAGTAAATGAAGGCTAGTGTTTTTCAGAAGTCATATAATTAGAAGCATTATGTAAGTTATCACTGTGTTAAGTGCATGAGTAGGAAACAAAATTTGTGTTTAATTAGAAATTCCTTCCCACAAGAAAAAAACTTTTTCCATCCCTTTTTTCATAAAAACTATTTTAATTTTTAAAAATACACAAGAAAACTACAGTCTATCCTACTCCCACCTGCTCACCCTCTCTCTGCTGCTCCTGGCTGCTGGGGACATATCTCCTAACCCAGGGCCTCCCCAGCACATTCCCACTATTGTCCCTAGCTTTCCTAACGGATTTACCCCTACAAACTCTGTTGACCACTTCAACCTAAAACACATTCCCTTGATCCCTTCGCGCTCTCTCTCACTGTCTCTCTCTCTCTCGTGTCTCTCTCTCTCTCTCTCTCTCTCTCTGGAGCTCTCTCTCTGGAGCTCGCTCTCTGGAACCCACGGTCTGTATGTAACAAACTCACCTACATACATGACCTATTCATCTCACACAAATTACTCTTCCTTGGTCTAACAGAAACCTGGCTGACACCCTCTGACACAGTCTCCCCTGCTGCTCTCTCCTTTGGTAGTCTCCAACTTTCCCATACTCCCCGCCCCGGTAACAAGCATGGAGGAGGTGTTGGCCTTCTCCTGTCTGACACCTGCTCCTTTGTTCCCATTCCACCTCTACCCTCCCCTCCTTTGAGGTGCACTCTGTCCTCATCTACTCCCCCTCCAACCTCCAAGTGGCTGTTGTCTACCGCCCCCTAGGCCCTGCCACTACCTTCCTTGACCACTTTTCTTCCTGGCTTCTCCACTTTCTTTCCACTGACATCCCCACTATTGTCATGGGAGATTTTAACATCCCAATTGATGCACACCTCTCTGCTGCCAACAAACTCCTTTCACTCTGCTCTTCCTTTGGCCTCTCACAGTGGACCTCTGGAGCCACCCACACAGACGGACACACGCTGGACCTCATCTTCACCCGCCTCTGCCCCCTAACTAACATCATAAACTCCCCTCACCCCATATCTGACCACAACCTGCTTACCTTCTCCACTCCACCTGCTCCTCCTGTCTCACATCTAGTACACCCCCTCAGGAACCTACAAAACCTTAACCCTCACACATTCTCTTGCACCTCTTTCTACCATATCCTCACTTGACAACCCAGACGCAGCCACTGCTTTCTACAACCACACAATCTCCTCCACACTCGACTCAGTCGCTCCTCTGACACACAACAGAACCTGCAAAATCAACAGACAACCCTGGCACACCTCCACCAAACAACTGAGGCGAGCTTACAGAATTGCTGAACGCCGATGGAAGAAAACCCAATCCACCGACAACTCACCTCATACAAACAATCTCTACACACATTTAAGTCTGTACTCACCACCACCAAACAGGATCACTTCACCACTCTCATATCCTCTCTGTCTCACAACCCCAGACATTTATTCAACACCTTCAACTCTCTCCTTTGTCCCCCAGCACCTCCTCCCCCATCTCTCCTATCGGCAAACGATTTTGCCACTCATGTTTTAAATAAGATCAACCTCATCAGAGAAAGCTTCACCCCACAGTCCCCACTGCCCACCTCTAGACCTCCACCATCGCCACCACCCACCCTTACCCTGACACAGTCCCCAGTGAATACTTCCATAACCTACTTTCCCACGGTTAGTCACCATAACCTTTCCTCTCTAGTGTCCAAATTCATCCTCACTACCTGTAACCTTGACCCACTGCCATCCTACCTCATCCCAGACCTCAGCACTGTTATCTTTCCACCCCTCACCCACATTTTCGATCTATCATTAACCTCTGGCATCTTCCCTTCCTCATGCGACCCTCACACCCATCCTTAAGAAACCATCTCTCGACCCCTCCTCACTGTCCAACTATTGCCCCTTCTCACTGCTCCCTTTTGCATCTAAACTGGAACAGCATGTCTATCTTCAACTGTCCTCCCACCTCTCCTCCATCTCTCTCCTTGATCCACTCCAATCTGGCTTCCGACCCCACCACTCTACTGAAACTGCCCTAACCAGGGTCACCAATGACTTAGTAACCTCTAAAACCTCACGCCACTATTCTGTGCTTCTCCTCTTGGACCTGTCCTCTGCCTTTTGACACTGTAGACCACTCCATCCTGATACAAATCCTCCCTCGACATCACTGACTTGGCCCTCTCCTGGATCTCCTCATACTTATCTGAACGGACATTCAGTGTCTCTCACTCTTGCACCACCTCCTCCTCTCGCCCGCTCTCTGTTGGTGTCCCCCAGGGGTCAGTCCTGGGCCCACTACTCTTGTCTATCTACACTCTTGGCCTGGGTCAGCTCATAGCCTCACACGGCTTTTGATACCACTTGTATGCAGACTACACCCAGCTTTATATCTCCGGTCCTGATATTAACTCTCTTCTCTCCCGGATCCCAGAATGCCTATCGTCCATTTCCTCCGTCTCCTCCCGTCTCTTAAAACTAAATGTGGATAAAACCGAATTAATCATCTTTCTACCCCTCTACCTGATCTCTCTATCATTGTTAATGGCTACACACTCTCACCAGCTCCACAAGTCTGCTGCCTTGGGATAACCTTGAACTCCTCTCTATCCTTCAAACCACACATCCAAGCCTTCACTTCTGCCTGCCGCCTCCACCTGAAAAATATCTCTCGCATCCGCCCATTCATCAACTTTGACACTACAAAAACGCTAGTCCACGCCCTTGTCATCTCTCGTCTAGACTACTGTAACACAGTTCTCTGTGGCCTCCCATCCAGCACTCTCGCTTCTCTTCAAACCATCCTCAACTCTGCCGCCCGTCTTATCCACCTCTCTCCCCGCTACTCCTCTGCCTCTTCCCTCTGTCAATCCCTTCACTGGCTTCCCATTGCCCAGCAAATTCATTTCAAGTTACTAATCATGACCTAGAAGGCTCTCCATAACCTCTCTCCTCCATACATCTCTGCTCTTATCTCCAGATACCTCCCCTCACGCAATCTCCGCTCCTCATAGGACCTTCTCCTCTGCTCCCCTCTCATCAGTTCCTCATCCAACCGTCTCCAAGACTTCACTCGTGCTTCACCCACACTCTGAAACTCCTTAACCCAAAACATCAGACTCTCCCCAACTTTCACCAGTTTCAAAAGCAACCTGAAAACCCATCACTTCAGGATAGCTTATAACCTACACTAACCCCACCACCAGTACACTGGCCCACAAACATGTCCGCCCCACACCTTCTGTCTATCCCCTCCTTCCTTGTAGATTGTAAGCCCTCGCGGGCAGGGCCCTCTTTCCTCTCTGCATCAGTTACTAGTCATTTTTCGTCACCATTGTATTTGTTCAACATTTGTTATGTATGTAACTCCCCTTAAATGTACAACACCCTGGAATCAATGGCGCTCTAAAATAAATAATAATAATAAAACTATTTTAATTTTTAAAAAGTTTTTTTGCCACATAGCAAATTGATATCAGTTTACATTCCTCAATCATCCGAACCTCCCATGCCCGTCTCCAAGATTTCACACGTGCTGCACCAGTTCTCTGGAACATGCTACCGCGGGCGATCAGGCACACTCAGAACTCTCATAGCTTTAAGAGTGCCCTTAGAATACATCTTCTCACTCACTTAGGCAATCCCTAATGCCTAACCCCCACCCTCACCCACCTGCGCACTCATTTTCGGCACTTAACTGTATATAGATGTACTGGCTGGGTGGCAGGTCCATCTGAATTCTACATAAAACAGCCCATATTTATGTCACATGGCTGGACCATTGTAAATCTAGCACTTCTTACCCTTCGTCTCTCCCGTACACCCTAATAGATTGTAAGCTCTTGCGAGCAGGGCCCTCTCATTTTCTGTCTCATCTGTAAGTAGCTTTTCATTGTGCAATGTATGTTTTTTTGTCTGCACCTACACTCTCCAAATTGTAAAGTGCTG
Organism: Phyllomedusa bahiana; assembly: GCA_025379985.1. Classification (NCBI taxonomy): domain Eukaryota; kingdom Metazoa; phylum Chordata; class Amphibia; order Anura; family Hylidae; genus Phyllomedusa; species Phyllomedusa bahiana. The sequence continues at coordinate 52,463 of JAODAL010002560.1, forward strand.
CGGAATATGTTGGCGCTATATAAATAAAGATTAGTATTATTAATTGTTGAAAAAAAAGGCAGATTTGATTTTGTTGTTTCCACCCACCAAAACATTTTGTAGTGATTAGTCAACAAATTATATGTAAATGATTTGCTGGGTTTTTTTTTTTTTTGGGGGGGGGGGGGGGTTTGCATTCCCATGCTTAAAAGAACAAAATAAATAAAAGCTAACAAGGCCTCATACAGCTACATCCATAAATAATTGCTTGTTTCTTAAAGGGACACTACTATTAAAAAAATTTTTTTTTTTTTTAAACAGTCAATAGAAAATCCAAACTGTGTAGACTACAACTCAGATTTTCTATTTAGGTCTACTGAATCGGCTTAAAAATTTGACTAAGAATCAGTGCTAGGCAGACATGGCTTAATAAGTGGCAGGCTTGATTAGAATATATTTTTACATTATAAATTCACTGATTAATTTAGTAAGGATCTACTACTTACCAGAATGCATTTATTTATTTTATTACTTATAGATTTTCTTACAGCACCTAAAATATGCCTTCAGTTTTAAATAATAATGTTCCATATTTTGAGTTTTCAGTCTGGTCTAACAAATTACTAAGAATTAGAACAGATACCAGCCATTAATCTGACTTCTGATGAATGTCTACAAAAAAATGAATTTCTAAAAAAAAAAAGAATCTCCTTCCCATCCCACAGCCCCTTTTTTATCCTTCCATATCACTGTTTAATGAATGCTTTTGGTGATATTGGGTATGACGGATTCTGCCATTGTGACCCTAGAATCCCTGTCAATACCTGTTATCACCCATTATTGGCTGTATTTACTTCATGCTGTTTGATTTGCTATTCCTGAATGTTAAGCTGATCAGTTTCCAATAAATGCTTGAATCAGATGCTGTGAACCCCTCTGCAGCACAGTGTTCAAAGCGCCTGTGCCCCTGTGGCTAGATCTAGCTTGGCTTCCCCAGAGAAGCTTTTTAAGCAGTGTACTCGCTTATATAAAGTATATGAGTCTTTAGGGACTCTGCTTGTTTTTGCAAAGAAAGACAGCAGCGCTTAATAGCTCATTTTGGCCCCTTTGTTTCAGAAATCATTAGGGGTCCCAGCACCTGGACTCTTCTAAGATATGACTATGACATTTTATATGTTTTCTAAAACTGTAGATATTCTTTACATGACAAGCTGGTGATCCTTATGCAAGAAGCATCAGTTGATGAGTGTACTTCATTCATTTACATATTGACAGTAAATATGATTAGTTACTATGGATTACATCATAATTTATTTCTGTCTTAGGTAACTTAACCACTTACGGACTGACATCCATCTTAAACTGTCCACATATGACTGCAAGGATGATTTGTCTTTCCAGAGTGAACAGCTACATGGAAATTGTGCAGAGGCAGTAGAAGAAAGTTGGCTGTTACACTCTGTCTGCCTGATCGCTGTATACACTGTATTCAATGAGTGCCATGCAGGGGCGTAACTAGAGAAGCCTGGGCCCCAAAGCAAACTTTTGGATGGGGCCCCCTTACCACCTCTCCCTTGCCCACCTCCCTGACCACGAACATTTAGATAATGTAGGTAATACAAGGGGAAAATACCTCACCATACTTCTATCATACTGCTACCAAACAAATCCACTATGCCAAAACCAACATTACCAACAACGCTACTACATATGGACCTGATTATACCTCCAGAACATGACCAGAAATTACCACTACATAGTGACAAAATAATACCCTTACACTATTACTGATCAGTATACAAAGACCAATAGTACCACCATATAGTGAACATATAGTGGTATATACTAGTGTACACAGGCTCTGCAGACTGTATATAACCACCATATAGTGGTAGACACCAGTGTACACAGACTCTGCAAACATGTGATTGAAGTGTAGTTACATCTTGTGATTCACAGGTGACGTTTCTCTGATGAGTCGTTGCCTTTCCCTTTTGTTCTGCATCCGGTCCAGATCACCATCATGACATCTCCCGATCTCTTGTCCCTGGAGATTTAGACACAAATATCTTAGAATCCTCACTTTTCCAGCACCTGCCCCCTGGCTATATGGGGTCCATTTAGGCAGGCAGGGTTTAGAGAGGCCAGGTTTAGGTACACAATAGGGTCCTCATATAGGCAGGCAGAGTTTAGGTAGGCAATAGGGTCCTCATATAGGCAGGCAGAGTTTAGGTAGCTATAGGGCCCTATATAGATAGGGGCCATATAGGTAGGAAGGCAGAGTTTAGGTGGCTATAGGGGCCATATATGTAGGCAGGCAGGGCTTAAGGTAGGCTAGAGGGGCCCCATACAGGCAGGCAGGGGATAGAGTAGGCTATAGTGGGCATATATATAGGCAGGGCATAGGGTAGGCTATAGGGGCTATATATAGGCAGGCCCGGGCATCCAGAGGTAGGAAGCACCGGGCCCCGGAGCTCCGCGTCCGCCGGCAGTGAACTAGTATGTTCAATGCCGGCGGGCGCAGGAGCCGAACTAACGGGGTAGCAGACGTGTTAGCTGCTGCCGGGCTCCCTAAGAGCATGGGCCCCGGGGCAGCTGCTACGTCTGCTACCCCAGTAGTTACGCCCCTGGTGCCATGTATACAGATCAGCAAGTAATGATGACACTAGTTCCAGTGATCACATGATCATCCAGGTTCCAAGGTGCTGCAGAAAGTCCAGGGTATTAAGAGACCTAAAACAATATTGAAATGTATCATCAAAGGCTTTATTACCTCTATAACTGGGGCTAATATGACCTACTAGCTCAAGTTTCACTCATACAGGGGGAATCCGCAATTAAAAGTGTACTTTCAAAATGCCCACTAATTTTTTTTGTATGAGATAGAAGTCACTGTAAGCCCAAACCACGGCTCTTAGACCTGCCCTAGGGCTATCTAACATGCTTGTTTAATACAAAGATTTAGGGTATGTTCACAAGGCGACTTGTGGTGCGTACCTGTGCGTTCCGCAAGATGCCGTGTGTTTAGAAGGACGCGCTGCTCAGCACGTTCTTCTAAAACGCAGGGGGGGTGGCCCATTCACTTTCATTATCCCTGCCGCGTATATGCTGGAAAGAAGTGACATGTCACTTCTTTCCCCCGGTGTTAAATACGTGGCAGGGAAAACAGTAGGTAATCATAGCTCTCTATGAGAGCTATGATTACTGTAATTACAGGACGTATTTCGGGGTGCAATTACACTCAGAAATATGCCCTGAAATAAGCCGTGTGAACATCCCCTTTGTTGAAAATAGTCCCTTTAGCTGTATTTAATTTGTACCTTTTTTTTCCAGCAATTTGGTAACCCTGTCACAACTTTTCGGAGATATGTTGCCGCCATCAATTTCTATATGAGTTAATTTTAGCAAATGAATGAAAAGATGTCTAGCTTTTAGCTTATGATCTGTGTTCTGTTGTGAATAGAATATGGTTATAAGAGTTGCCCAAATAATTTCATACTTCTTTTCCTTACATGTTCTCTTGTTCGACATATGTAGGTAACCCCCTTAGAATGTACAGTGCTTTAAAATGAATAATAATCTTACATAACATATCAAGTTTTTTGGAACTGGGATTGTATAAAATGACAAAAATAAAACCTTATGTATTTTGGATAAAAAAGCTGCAAAATTTGATGTAATAACCAAATACAGGCAGTCCTCGACTTACATTGTTCTGACTTACATCTGTCCCCTAGTTACAAACGGAGATTTATGAGGCATGCTGGCACTTGTAGTTCTATGTTCCACAGCTGATAGTAGCTGTGAAATGACAAGTTCCAGCATGCCACAGCAGCACAAGAGGTGAAAATTAGATGAAATCTTCTTAACATGAGCACAGGCAGCAAAACAAATGTAAGACCTCTTCCATGTACTATACTAAACTAAAAAAAAAAAAAAACTTTCAAGCTGGAGATACATTTAATAAATATATCTGTTCCAACTTACATACAAATTCAACTTAAGAACAAACCTATAGTCCCTATCCCGTTTGTAACCTGGATAACTATGATTTTCGAAATGGATATACAGAAAAAAAAAACTTATACTTGCTTCGATAGACTTTAACTGATTGAAACTTATTTTTACCATTAAACATTATTTAAATTGTACTAAACATAAAATTTACATAAAAAATTCAGTACATATAAAAATAACTTTTTCTTAAAGACAATCTTCACAGTATTGCTTTCCATTTCAGTAATTTAGTGACTCTCTTACTGTTATGCAGGAGTACTCCTCCATTTTAGGGATTTGTCTATCAACATACTGATGACGGACTACTTTTAGTAGCCAGCAGAAATCTACACATACTTTCTTAACACATGCTGTAACGCAAGTGAGGCAAATTGTTTGTAACTTAACTTTTTTCATAGATTTTATATGGCAAAATGATGTTCAGAAGAAAACCTACATATTGTTTGGTGTATTGTGAATGTTGAAATTTAGTTCTTATATGAATTATTTTATTGACAATTGCCATAAAGTGTGTATAACTAAAAAGTTCAGCAATGTTCTAATGTATTTATACTTGATACAGTTGTTTTACTTTCTTAGCTTAGAGCACGACTGGTTATATACTAGTTTGCTTCCTCTGAATGTAAACAAGAATGTCTCATTCAATGACTGCTAAGAAATATATTGAAAATAGTTAGGGCTTTTCCCCATGGCAATGTCTCGGGACGGCCAAGCACGGGCGCCGCCATGCCACCTGCGGGACCGTTACCTGCCTGATGGGGAGTCCGGCAGCGGGGCATCGCAGGTTCTCCACCGACATTGCTAAGACGGGTACCTCAGACGGCAGCGACTTTCTGGCACCGCAGCGTACGCCGATGCAGCCAGCGCTGTCACAGTACCCAGGCGACCCGTAGCGCCATGCCCGCCTCCCCTAGCAAAAAAAAAATTGCGAGCGACGGACTAGGTATAGATTTAAAGTGGCCTGTGTTCCCGGTTAATGGCCCTATTACGTGGCGATGGTCACTATATTTGATTTACGCCCCAGCTATCTCTGCCGATTCCGTTGGTTCACAGTGCGTCCAGTGAGTTCTGGATGAGTGTTAGAGTCCGTATTGATTACCCATGTACCAGTCAGTTCCCGCTACGTTTCATGACCTTGCCTGTTTGCCGCACCTGCCTGACCTTCTTGCCTGTCTCTGACCAAGATCCTCTGCCCGCCTGCCCTGACCTTCTGCCTGTCCCACAACTACGCATCTCTTGGATTTCGTATTCTGTACCACGCATTTACCTCCAGGCCAAAAATCGCCAAGCAAGTCACCGTCGGCCTGGACGGTTAGCGACCTACTGTAGCCTCCAAGCCGCAAAGCAAGTCATACGACTTTGCGGCCGGGTCTGGTGAAACCACAAAGACGGGGCCTTACATTAGACTCGTTCCTGGCGTGGCCTTTACATATCATCAGCTGTGGTGGTCCACGCTGTGATATCTCCACCGAACCCTTACAAGGCACAAGAGTTATTGGTGTTTTTTTCAGACGGCTTTGTGATTTTTACAAAAACCATCTGAAAAACACGCAATATGCAACCATAGTCTTTTCAATAGAAAAATCCCAATTCAGCTAAGACTTAGTACCACCACACTGAACGGATTTTCTGCCTGATTTTTCTATGTGATGGCGTTTTAACTTTCGTTTTTCTGTTGAACATGTTAATTTATCACCCCCGCCCAGTTTTCAAGGCCAGACCGAACAAATGAACGTCACAAACGCCACCACCTAGTGCAAAAAAAGTAGGGGAACAGCTGGAATCAAATCCGCCACAAACCGACAAAAAGCCATCCCTTTGCCTCGATGCAAAAAATAAATAAAGACATTTTCATCAGTCAGGAAAATCACAACACTCCCCCCATCCACTTCAACAGCCACACAACATAACCGACCGGCGGTTACATTGGTCTTTGCTGTCCGTGAATGCACCCTTAGCAACTGTAACACAGTGTATCAGAATGTTATGGAGCTTTTCAATTAATGATATAACCTACAATTTCACTATGAACATATTAATTCCAGTATTCTAGAAATCCTTCTTTTACAAAAAAGATTCTCTAGAAAAAAAAAAGGAGAAAACTAGTCTTAATAAAGACAAATATACAGAACTTTGAAAAAACTGGACACTGGGCCGAGATGGACCAGTAACTGTTTTACTGTTTGGATTATATGTTTAAATGTAAGATATGGAAGTATACAAGAAACAGGCATTCAACTTATTGCCAAATAAACCAAAGAGAAAAAAGAACTCCTCAATTGACTTACAAGAGGGTAAATCCATCTGTGCAGGGTTATGTGTAGTGTTTATCCTCATATTTTTTTATTCATTCTGGATAGATTAGCATATATCATAATAATAATAGTTTAAATATGGAATCTCTCCTATGATCATTATGGGGTTATATCTCACCTTGGCTGTTTTACAGAGCTACAGGGCAGCTTATAGACATTCGATCACAGGAACGAGTAGGCTGTGCGGTCAGTAGCTTAGACAGCTTGTGTTTAGGCTTTGCTGATGAATCAAGGAAGGGACGGATCCTCTGTTAGAGAGAAATGGTGCTGTCAGCATGTGGCAAACTGTACCGTGCACAAGGCTATTGAGCTCTAATTTGGTTTGAAAGATCTTCTAAAGTTAAGGATAAAGGTATTTACAAGCGTTCTCTTTTCACCGATTAAGGAACTGCAGCATTAGGGTTGACATCATTATCTGGCCACTTTTTTTTTTGGCTACAGCCTATTTAAGAGCAGAAGAGTACGGTGTCCCCACCCCCCGCCCCCCCTCACCCCTCAGTACCCCCCCCCCCCCCCCCCACAGCACCCCACCCCCCCCCACCGCCGCCTTGTATGCAAAAGCAAGAGAATCCCGAGAGAAGCCAAAACATCTGCAAGAGCAGTGTGTTTCGGTAATAAAGTCTTTAATTTTACCTTTTGCCTACTATATTTAAAGTGAATGAATGAAATAGGAAATAACCTTTATCACATTTCACAAAGTGTGATTATAAATCAGTAGGTACTGTGCAATATAATACAAACTTGTTATGTGACTTGCACTGTAATAGAGGAAAAAATGGCTTCCTGGGATCGTAACAGGGCATTCTTATAAGCTCACCATTGAAGGGTAATTTTCTCACTATAGATTAGCTTTTCAATACAACCTAAAATTCCAAAAAAATGTTGGGACACTAAACAAATTGTGAATTAAAAAAAACTGAACTGCAAAGATGCAGGAGCGCGACCATAACAATCTAATATTTTATTCAGATAATAGAACATAAGATGGACAGATCCAAAAAGTTATTAATATGAGTAAATGTAACATTATGAAAGGAAAAATATGTTGATTCCAAATGTCACAGGCATGTTACAAATGCCAAAAAAAGTTGGGACAAGTAGCAATAAAGTGCGCTGGGAGAAAAAATGACATTGACGCATTTAAAAAACAATGGAGTACAATAAAATAATTAGCGTGAATTGCCTACATGACTTGGTGGGTATAAAAAGAGTACTCAGAGTGTCAGTGTCTCTCTGAGGGGGGGGGGAAGCAAGATTGACAGCTGGTAAGAAGGATCACCAATTCCACCATTGTTGCGCAGACAAGTAGTGGCTAGCAATTCCAGGATGTGTTACCCAGGTTACATTAGCAAAGACTTTAAACGTTATCATCATCAACCATACATAACATCACCAAAAGATTCAGAGAATCTGGAACAAGCGCTGTGTAGTAATGTAAGGGTCAAGGGGCCGATGTAAAACTACTACTGGCATGCTCGTGATCTAGGGCCCTTAAATGGTCAGTGCACCTCAAACAGGAATGCCATGTCAAGGAAATAACACAGAAAGTCTGGGCTCAGGAAATACTTTCTGAAAGCATTAGTCATTCGTGAAACACAATCCCACCGTTGCCATCCGCCATTGCCAAGCACTGAAACTCTACAGTGCAAAGAGGGGAAGCCATTTCCTAAGCACGCTTCCACAAGCTCTAGCCGTTTGCACTGGGCAGGGGTCATTTCAAAATGGATGTGTGGCAAAAATGAGGATAAACTAGTTCTGTGGTCAGAATAGACGTCACGAATTTGAAGTTCTTTATGGCTTAGAAACAGTGCGGGGACGGGCCATGTCATCCCGGACCAGACGAGGACAAGGACAACCCAAGGCTGTTAATCAACGCTCCGTTCAGGAACCCTGCATCACTGATGGTTATGGGGTTTGCCATGGCAGTGCTAGTGGCACATGGGCAGCTTGCATGCCTGGAAAGGCACCATTTTAATGCACTAGAGATGCTCCATGTTCAGATTTCACTAGAACAACATATGCTTCCATACTAGACTATCTTTCTTTCAGGGAAGACAATGAATTTTTCAAACAAGATAATGTAAGAACTTTCATGCAATGCAATCACAAACTTCAGGGAATAGTAAGAGGAGAAGGATACTGTTATGTAATTGAGTCTCATGGCATAGTCGATCGTTAATTCTATAGAGAACATTCTGGCGCATCATAAAGAGAGAAGGACAATGACGACAAGAAGGCCCAAGACGAATTGATACAGTTAGAGGCTCTGTAATTTGACATGAATGGACTTACGTGAGAGCAATTCCTATTTCTAAATCGCCAAATGTTACCTTGGTCTCCTCTAGTTCCCAGGAAGATCTTTTGACTGTGTAAGAAAATGGGGAGGGTGGTAAATTTCGGCATGGTCACCCTTTATTTTGGCGGGTATGGTAGTGACGCATTTGAAATTTGAAAACAAACATATTTTTCACTTTAATTGAAACCATATCTCTCTGTTATTAACTTTGATCTGTGATTTGTTTTGTGTTATATTCACTTGTAATGTTAGCTGTTTATGTGGTGTGGCAAGCCCTCTTCAATAGATGGACTGGGGGGCATTCACAATTTTGGTTAGTTAAAACTGGTCCCTATACTTTTTTAGTATTGAGAGTTATTATAGACAGAGTCGGTACCTGAATACTTTTTCCACATTACATTTGTCTTTTGATTTTAACCATAGTCAGGAGATGAGAGATTTTATACCTGGATCCAAAGGCACACATGTTTCTTAATGGTTCCCCATCCATTATCTACTGCTATCTGATAAGGAAATAGAGAGTAGATGTCACAACCAACCCACACACTACTAAAGGTCGGACGGAAGAACTCACTACTGTGCAACACTAATTTATCTTAGTAAGTTAGCTTTTGTCTACTGATATGCTAATGGTGGTCCACTCTCAGAGTTACATTGTATCTTTGTTCCCGGACAATAACCTTATATACTTCTATTCCACCTCGGTTCCCAAGTTGTCTATACTGCATTGGACACCAGCTTCTGCTTTAGGGATTAGATTATAACTTTTGCCTTGTCTCTCCTAGTAAACCTTGTCTTGTAATTGTTTGTTTTACAGTTCAAAGCGGTATAGACCATGTGGGTTACCGTTGTCTTTGCTGTCCAGTGCACATTATGTAGCTTGTTGGATATGTTCCTATGTGTTCTTGGAGGTAGCCATGTGGAATTCAAATTTCTATTGGACGCGGTTGGTCATTGTGTGGTTCGGGGTAGGTGGACTGCTAAGGTCTTGGTTTGGCATTTTTATGTGCATCATCCTGTGTTCCTGGTACCCAATCTTGTATTTAAGTAAAATAGCAATACAGTGATCCAGCTACTTTTTTCATATTGATGTTTTATAGTCTTGAGCAGGTAAATACAGCTTTTTGTTAATGAGAGGAAAACTTGTGTACTGTATATTGTGAGGGCCACCATAATTAACATTCACTTAAAAAACTTGTACTTGGATATCCGGGAATGCACACATTTGAGATGTGTCAATTTTTAAGGTATTGGGAGTGGGGGGCCTTTTGAGACGTTGAGGCGAGGTGGATTTTGGATTTCTGGATAACCATTTGCTGTTTTATAGTTTATAAAAGTCTACGATCTATTGTATGAAATGCTCTAAGCACTTGATCTGTAATGCTCTCAAATGCATGGCCATAGGGTCTTCAATGAGGTGGTGTGGTTATGTCTTGTGTATAAAGTGCAATTATGTGCAGTCAGGTAATTTGGTACCATACTTCATTCCTGTTTAATCATCAACAAAATAACAGTACACATAACTAGCAGCTTGTAATGTCAGAGCTTAGAATGCCATACATTTGGCTAGAGGTCCTGAAGAAGTGGTTATGAGTATAGGCCAAGATTGTCTTTGTTGCCCCGACGGAAGTGTAGATTCACATAAGTTTAAACTAAAAAAAAATCTATACTACTGTACTGAACAGACATACTGAGCAGCTATTATCAAAGAATGATAGAAAAGCTTAGGGGAGTGTGCAGGGTTTTGATGTGTTTCGTGAGGTAATGTATATTGATAAAGGTTTTACCTTGAGGTTTATCTTTGATAGGCCCAGTGAGGGAAGCACAGTCCATATCGGCTGGTGGCGTGCAGTGTAGACCGTTGAGTTTGGCGTGTGTAAGGGACGACGTCCATAAGCGTTTTGTGTGGTGGATCGATTTAAGTGTGCATCGTGTATTGATTCGCATAATGCTAGGTCCTTAGGAGTTAGTATATGGAAACAATAGATAGATTCAACTAAACGAGTATGGCCCACTCGCACCAAAGAATCAACCAGATCCATCCCCGCTTAAAAGAGAGCTTACATAAAAAACGGTATTTTTAGTCACACATAAAACATGGCTGGACGACATGAAAGCCTGAAATTATCATACACAACAGTCCAAAATGGATAACGTGCTTCATATATAGGCCCAAACAAACCCTTTGGTTATATAAAAGTCACAGAATAAAAAATAGTACAGTCACCCTGTTCATAGTGAAACATGTTCTTGTACCACAGCCCTGACCCAGGTTCTGTTATAAAACCTGCAAATCACCCAAAAATTGAACAACAGTGCCCAGAACCGGCAGTATGATTTGAACCTTCATCTTTCTTGAAACACTGGTCAATTGAATATCCCTGTCCTGGGGAAACGCCCAGCATGAGCCCCACAATACTAGCGATGACCCACACACACCTTGTAAAAAGTGCCGGAAATTTTGTCCAATTGGTAGGAAGCGTGCATTACTACCCAGGGGTTGTTTCACCTGCTCGGGACATTTGACTATACCTGTTCATGCGGCCACAGATGAGCCAAACCTGCATGACCAACCACATTTAAGAAGTGCCGGAAAAAAAAAAGGAGTTCTTTCAACCACCATTTTAGTTTCCAAACTGGACATTGACCTATAAATGTCTCTGGGCCACAGCAGCAATGAGCCCCAAAACCTGCAATGACCCCCCACATTTAAAAAAGTTGCCGGAAAAAAGGAGTGTCTTTCAACCAACCATTTTAGTTTCCCACTGGCACATCTGACTATACCTTGTCTGGCGCCACAGGGATGAGCCCCCCAAACCTGCCATGACCCCCACATTTAAAAACGGTGCCGAAAAAAGGAACACCCATAAAGGTCTTTCAACCACCATTTTAGTTTCACCTGGACATTGACTATTCTTACCTGGTCATGAGGCCAACAGCATGAGCCCACCAAACCTGCATGACCCCCACATGTTAATAGTGACGGTAACAAAAGGACGTATTTCACACTCCATTTTAGTTTCACCTGGACTCATTGACCTATACCTGATCTGGGCAACCAGCATGAGCCCCAATACCTGCATGACCCCCACACATTTAAAACAAGTGACCGTGAAAAAGGTGTCCCTTTTCAACACCATTGTAGTTGAACTGGACCATAGTCTTACCCATGTCATGGGCCAAAGCTTAGCCCCAAACCTCGCATGACCCCCCAAATTTAAAAAAGTGCCGAAAAAGGAGTCTTTCAACCACCATTTTAGTTTCACCTGGAGACATTGACTATACATGTCCTGGGCCAACAGATGAAAGGCCCCCCCCAAACTGCATGACCCCCACCATTTAAAAAGTGCCGGAAAAAGGAGTCTTTCAACACCCATTTAGTTTAACCTGGACATTGACTATCCTGTCAACTGGGCCACTGCATGAGCCCCAAACCTGCTTGACCCACATTTAATAAAGTGCCGAACAAAATGCATAAAAGCAGTCTTTAACACCATTTTAGTTTCACTGGACATTGACTAATACTGTCACTGGCGCCTCACAGCATGAGCCCCCAAACCTGCATGACCCCCACACTTTAAAAAACCTACCCAGTGGCCAGGAAAAAAAGGACGTCTTTCAAAACCACCCATTTTTTAGTTTTCTACACTGGAAACATTTGGTACTAACCTGTCCTGGGCCACAGCATGATGCCCCAACACCTGACATGATCCCCCACTTTTTTAAAAAGTTCAAGGGATAAATGGAAGTTCTGTTCAAACCTCCATTATCTTAGTTTTAACTACGGTCTAAAATTGACATATACACTGTCCTCGGCCCACGCATAGGAGCCCACCCTCAAAAACCTGCAATGACCCCCCACATTTAAAAAAAAGCGCCGAGAAAAAAAAAAATAAGGAGTATTTCAACCACCCCCATTTTAGCTTCACTCGAGAAATTGACTATAACTGTCCCTTGGCCACAGCCAATGAGCCACCCAAACCTGCATGAACCCACATTTAAAAGTGCGGAAAAAATGAGTCTTTCAAACCACCATTTTAGTTTCCACTGGACAGTGACATAAACATTGTCCTGAGGCCCACAAGCACAACATCACCCCCAGACGCACCCAACCTGCCATGAAACCCCACACAATTTAAACAATCAGTGCCGGAATATAATACATTAAAATAAATAATATAAGAGTAGTCCTTCTCCATTCCAAACTCTGGACTGAGTTTTCCAATGGACATTGGAACATTTTACCTGTCCTGGGCAACCTGCATGTGCCCCAAACCTGCCAATGACCCCCATCATATTAAAAAGTGCCGCCAAAAAAGTAGTCTCTTAACACATTTTAGATTTTAACCTGGACCTTTGACTATACCTTGTACTGGGCCATCAGATGAGCACACAAAATACCATTTGAATTGACCACCTAACATTTTAAAAAGATGCCGCGAAAAAAAAAGGAGTCTGTTTCAACACCACCAATTTTAGTTTCACATGGAACACATATGAATTATACTTGGGACTGGGCCACAGGCATGACCCCAGGGACCCCGGAGTTACAGTGGGTGTCGAGTTGAAAGACCCAGGCCTGGCACGTCCGTCATCCTAATTAACAACGAAGCGCAGTTAAAATGCACACCCACTAGTTGACGCCCCATAAATCCGACACATAAAAACAACAAAAAACTAAATCACATGAGGTTAGATATCGAAAAAGAACTGTCGTTGACTGAAGCTGACTCCTAGGAGGTAGCAGGAAAAGTGTCACCGTGTGTACATACCTGACCTTCGTCTAGTACAATGTCAATAACTGAGGAGGGTAGCGCTTGCCCCTCCGTCTTGAGTGTGGACACATTGAGCTTCACTTGGACAATAATGGTGCCGTTTTAACGCTCCTGTTACACCCAGGTAGCCCTTTATACTTGGCATTATTTTTCGCATTTTACCTCAACTTAGATGCTGGCACGGAAGAAAATGGTCTCTGTACTTTGATCTCTGTCCGTTGCTCCATACTCAATGTCCTCCACTGAAATATCTACATCTCGGTAAAGTTTGCATATGTACCTGCTCCCATTGTTCTTGTCAGTGAGATTTTTATTTAACAGCTATTTTGGTCAATGGGCCAAAAGGGAGGGGGTCGCGTAGTAGTTGGAGTTGTCTTATTATCTGGGGGATTTTGATGAGTTGGTAGCAATCACTGGGAGGGGGGGGAGTGTAGGGTGATGGGTATTAAATGGTAAGTTTGATCGAACATTATACATGGGATTGTTATCATTGGGGTTTTAGTCTTGGTATCTCTAATAGCTAGTCATTTTGCACTATTACGTTATGTCAAATTAACAGTGCCTACCTTATTCCTGTTCTGTCCAGCACCATCACCCTTGTGCCACTAATTGAAATTTAGTGTAAAGTACACAATGTCGGTTATGAATAAACATTTTTAGAGATAGGAACATGTTAAGAGATAAGAGGCTGAACGTGTCTAACCTGCTATTTGGACAAAATATTTTATGGATATTGAACCAATGGTTCCTTTTGAGCCTATAAAATACAACGAGCGGTCATTTTGAATCTGACCATTACAACGCGATAATGATAGGCAGCATTGATCATAAGTAGGGAAATTTAAATGAATATTAAAGTGCGGGTTTTTTCTTGGGTACTTCTGTGGGACTTGGCGGCTTTGCAAAAGCAGCAATTGTAACACCTAATTTTATTGTTATTATATTGGTATTCCTATCGACTGACTATTGTTTATTATTTACACCCGTGGTAGGGTGAAATTTGGAATACTCGGATGTAGCAAAATGGGATGTGTAAATAAAATAAAGGACAAATGTTTTTTAGAGGTGTCGAGATATTGAGTAATGGTAAAATTTTTTGGTGATTTTTTGGTATGGAAGATGAAACTTCGATGGTTTACTTTGTACAAAATATAAAATAAAGTGAGGGCAGACAATGGGAGAGTTGGACTCGTGCTGTTGCAATCATATGGAGGGGACAAAACCATACTTATTATTGGTACTCGTTGGTGGTTATCTGCAGGTTGTCTAATGCTTTATATGGTACAATTAATTCTTGCAAAACATCTTGTATTTTGCTCGTTCTCTTAAGCCATTCAGGAAAAAAATTTCTGATGAAGGAAGAAATGCCACTTATAGAAGTCACATTTCTGTTCAACAAAGAGACCATTGATTATTGCTGTATCTCACCCAGACAAACATGACCTCAAAAACCTAATTGAACACAAAGCGAAAAAATAACTGAGTGTGTTGTTATTTGTGAGTAAAATTAATTCACGGTGTTGTCCATTGAATCCTTGCTGTCTTTTTACAGTCTCATCACAAGCAAAACCGCCAAAAGCAAAATGAATGTTGGGCGGAAAATGGGATAAAAATTGCAGTAATTAATTGATCTTTTTAAAAAATAATCGTTCTTTCAAGAAGAGCGACCATTTTTCGTTTGAAAAGGACATGTGAAACGTAGACTCGGCAAAATAATCGTTGTACTCCTCGGCAATTGGCTAAGGCCACCAAAATCATCAGGACGATCCATGCCTGATTCATCTTGTTGAAAGGAATAACAAATCAACATTATCTGTGGGAAAGAACCGGATGCTGTTCTTTGTATGCTAATGACTCCTCAAGCCTGTGCATGAAGGTCACACGCTCTCGATATCGACGCCTGGCTGCGGGGCAGGACAACCCACACACTCTATGGACGTGACGAGCCCAGCTCGGGGCCATTCGTCATTTTGGATACCCCCAGAAGTCTTTCTGGGTTCCGGACACACATGCAAACAACATCTACGGTGTTGAGACGCAGATAGTAGTGCACCATGATTCTTATGCTGATCTCTGTGAGTTGGATTGTGTGCCCTGCATTGCACCTTGCGTTGGTGGGGGGAAGCGTGGTAAACAAAGATTTGCCATAGGTCACCATTAAGGCTTCTGCCCCTTGCCTGCTGCTGCCGCTACCGCTACTTGGCACTTATGCTGGTCACGTCGCTGATGTATGTTCCACCGTGAACATTGAAGGGAACGATTGAAGCAGACGCAAACAGGACTGTCTCCAGTTGAATCAATTCAGCAGCGTCTCATTTCCTGACATTTTACTCTCTTTTGGTGCCACGAGTGGATGGATGGAAAAACAGTGCTGATTTTTGTTTTGTACCGGAGATCCAGCGAGGGTGGCCACCCAGTAACTGTTGTTCTTATTTTATGGACTTTAATGCGAGGTATCATGTTGGAGGAAATGGGCATCCAAGCATCTTGTGAGGAGATGAGAACCTTGATTCCCAAGCACTACTGGGATTCGAGGGGCACTAGCAAACTGATCTTCCTCATCTTCCTCATCCCGCACTCAAATTCGCGCCAACATCTTTCCAACGGCAGGGCCGTGTCCCAGACACGGCCCCGGTCTACGGTAACATCGGGTGTCTAGGAATATCCTCCTCCTCCTCGCTGCCTCGGCACAGCTTCAACACAGCCCTGACTTGCCTGAGATGATGTCACCCTGATAGTGATGTGCCACCTAGCCACTAGCTCTGGACCCCACTGCTCAAATGAAGACGCGATGAAATTGTGAAACTGTCCGGGCCTGGTGGGATTTGACGGAGAGAAAGGCTCCGTCCCAAGAGACTGCCAAATTCCTTGTCCCGTCACCCCAGTCTCCTCCCCTCCGGGACCTGTTCGTCACACATTTCACGAGTGTCAACGCATCGTTCCAGAACTAAGTTTCACCCAATGCTCAATGCTGACAAGGGCATTGTCCGCTTCTGACCATTTTGTTGGCTTCTTCAAAACTGAGCATGGTTGGTTAGCCAGAGCTCTTTCACTGCCTACCACTCCTCGGTGGTTCAACACCCGAGGTCGTACGCTGCTTGTCAGGACATCTGTGTCAATTCGTACTCCGTCAAGGGCATTGAACGCTGCTGCCACAATACCGACTGCAGAGCACTGTGGAATGGTAGTCCTGGCAATTCCAGCGTCGTTGACTGCCACCTCCGACCAGTCAACAATGAGGCACGGTATGACGGATGGAGGCCAGAGCTGACGCTGCAACGCAGCCAGGCGGGACGAAGCAGGCGTCGGCGATCGGCGGCTGGCAAGTTCGCGTACTAGACCTCAGAGCCCCTTCTTCAGCAGGAGTCCAGACCGGGTAGCTCTTTAGAAAGTTCTGGCACGACAAAGGTTCATGACATGTGCAGGCAAAGGGATTTGTGCTCAGTCCTACCGTTCTTAAGGCAGCAAAGGCCTTGCTGTTTTCCAGCCTGTCTTTAATCGCCACCACCTTGCCTGGCACATGGTTCTTGTCACCCAGCCAGCGCCTCACCCAAACCGGTTCTCGTTGCTACAGAGCCGCTCACAGCTCCTGACCTACTCATGGAGTGGACGTGGTCTCCAAGCCAGACTTAATTTCACACAGTGGACCCTGGTGTCTCCTGGGCACGTGGCAGATGCCATACCAAGAGGACTTGGGGAATAAGAGCCCTCCACCATCCCTGGGTTTTTGATGAGCGTGCGACCGAGCCTGAGAAGCCACCGTCACCACCCAGAGAAAATCCACCCCAGCTCACCGTTAGTGAGCATGTCACGAGACTTTTAGGGCCTTCGGCCCAGTTGCATTACAGTCCATGTGTCGGTGGTGAGATGGACTTGCTTCCTGGACAAGTTGCAGACAACGTAGCTTGAAATTTTAGATGACACCGTGGATGGCCAAGGGCGATTAGGGACGGCTTTTCTGGCAAAGAAATGCCTGCTCGGCAATTGGTATTGGGCGGCATCGCCCCAGAGGGCCCATGAACGTGCGGAACCCATCTGTGCACCACCAGACGGAAAAAAAAGGCAACAATTTCCAAAGGCCAAAAGCCTAGGCAATGCCGACCATTAAGGTTTTTGGCTTTTGGGGTTGGTTTGGGTTAAAGTGTTTCTTCGGCTCCAAACCTGGAAAGACAGAAGGCTGGCTGCTAGGGACTGGCGCTGTACGGCCGTGCAGGTCGTCAAAACTGGCGGATGGAGAAGGGGAATAGGATGGGTCTCTGGTCCGGTGTATGGTTGGTACTCGGGGACCTGGCTGGTGGCTGAATCGGAGGCTCTGATCCCTGATCTGACTTGAGAGACATGGGCAGCTGCAAGGAACGCTTGGTGGTGGCGGAGGAGGAAGGCAGGCGGAGGAAGACAGAGGGCCTATGTGACCAGTGTTTGGAGTCATTACTCCGCGCGATGGTCTGGACTTTTATTGGCCAAGTGTTCCCTCCATTTCAACTCATGCATATCGCTGAATGTGATACTAGACATGTTAACGGTTGGTTGTTAAACCACCTTAAGGTTTTGCCTCTACTTATGCCCGTTTATGGGCAAAAGGCCGGCACTATGACATCGACTAGGCCGTGAATCATGAGGGCCATTGCCTCAAAAGCAAGGCCCAGGCTTGAGAGGTCCTGGCCTTCTTGACCTGCCAGATAAAGCGAGAAGAGCGGCTGTTTGCGCCTGACGGTGGCTGGCGGAAAATATATCAGCGGACTTCTTCGCGGACAGCCCCTCTCCCTTTTTGTGGCTGGGACCCGTATTGGGACTCTACCCCTTCAGTCTTCCTCCTACGTCCACTGATGGATGCGCTCCGGCCCAAAAAGAAAAATCTGCGGAAAAGGACAGGATGGATCGCTATCCTGTAACGTATAGAAAGCTGAAATCATCAACACAGGTGACTTGGTTACCCATCGTCTGACTTTCTGAATCCAGACAGCAACTGAGGGCTACAAGCAAGGGGCACTGCAAAGGCGTTGGACGAC
Organism: Phyllomedusa bahiana; assembly: GCA_025379985.1. Classification (NCBI taxonomy): domain Eukaryota; kingdom Metazoa; phylum Chordata; class Amphibia; order Anura; family Hylidae; genus Phyllomedusa; species Phyllomedusa bahiana. The sequence goes on from JAODAL010002560.1 coordinate 70,854, forward strand.
ACCACACGCCCGGGAATTTTTGCCAATTGAACGGCCTTCCTTACACCTCCTAAGGATGGCATCTGTAAAACTGGGCGTCACTTGAATCAGAAACTAAATCATCCTCTTGATCTTTTAATGCCTTCTGACCCCAAACCGCATTTTTGTAATCAAAGCGATCTTCAGACAATGGATTATCATAGTGGTGGGTACACGAAGTTGACATTTGGGCTGCTTCATGTTGGACGGATGCTGATGATGCTGATGACGGAATTTGTCGGCAAGTGACTGCGAGACGGCACGAGGAGGTCCGATAAGGACTGCTAGATGCAGGTTGCATAACCACTGAAGGGACAGATTGGCGACGAACTGTTCGTTACTTAGTATTCACAGGGCCTCTGACCCAAGCTGTATGACAGGACATGACGGTCCATGCAACTGACGAATCGCTGGCGATTGCCGTGTCTGTCACCCAGGCAATGGAAGGTGCTTTCTCTCGTACCTTCTACCCCAAGTGCTTCACCCTCTTTTGCCAATAGCTTACACAATGATTTCGCTCATGTTTCATAGATTTATATATTATTTTGAGTAGGTATGGATTAGTTTTTGGGTATGTCCTACTTTTTTTAAGACGGCAATTGCTCTGCAGAGGACGACTTTTGCCCAGAAGTTGCTTTTATTTTTGTGAAGGGTGTATTTGGGTTAAGAGCAAAAATGGTGTACCTTACCTAATCAACAAATCTGACTGGGCAATAAGTCTTAATTTCACTGTTACGTTTATATGTGAGGGTCTTTGGTATAATAAACGGTATATTTTTTGCACACTTTTCAATTCACGGTGAGTGTAAATATAGTATTGATGTTTTTAAGATTTACGTTAGTTGCTAATGCTGAGTTCAATGATACTGTCTAGGATAAGCCAACTACGTTGCGTTTTGGTTTTTTTATAGGAATCAGGAGATTGGGGATGGTGCTGTTGTATACGCGTTTTTGTTTGCACCACATTGCCAAATTCAACCACTGATGCGTGATTACTCGAATTGCCTCTGTTTTAAGATTTTAGTAGATGCTGCACCAGTCATAATGAACAGTGCTGGAACCCGTGCGACAATAAGTCAAAAAAAAAACACTGTAAACTGTTATCCAACCATCTGTTTTGATATAATTAACGAGTTATTTTCTAGATACTTTCAATTCACACTTGTGACTGCCGCCCCCCCTCCCCCCCCCCCCATATGGAATTGCTGTTTTAAGATTTAGTAGATGCTGCGTCAATGACAGTGCTGGGGTGCGCAAAAAGTCAAAAAAAAACGTAACTGATTATGTTTAGATATAATAACGGTATTTTTGGACCTTTCAATTCAACTGTGGCGATTATAGAATTTCTGTTTTAAGATTTAAGTGATGCTGGTCAATGACAGTGTGGGTGCGAAAAGAGAATCAAAAAACACGTAATGTTATGTTTTGATATAATAAACGTGTATTTTTTGCACCTTTCCAATTACCCTGTGGTGAATATAGATATTGCGATGTTTTAAGATTTAAGTGACTGCTGAGTCAAATGAACAGTGCTGGGTGCGCAAAAGTCCAAAAAAAAAACACGTAACAACCTGTTATTGTTTTGATATTAATAAACTGTATTTTTATGCACCTTTCAATTCACCTGTGGTGGAAATATAGAATTGCTGTTTTGAAGATTTACGTTAGATGCTGCGTAATGTAACAAGTGCTCGGGTGCGCCAAAAGTCAAAAAACACGTAAAACTGTTATGTTTTGATATCTAATAAACTGTATTTTTTGCACCTTTCAATTCAAACCTGTGGTGAATATAGAATGCTGTTTTAAGATTTCGTAGATGCTGCCGTCAGATGAAACAGTTTGACTGGGTGGCAAAAAGTCAAAAAAACACGTAACTCGTTATGTTTTGATATAATAAACGGATTTTTGCACCTTTCAAATTCACCTGTGGTTGAATATAGAATTGTGTTTTAAGATTTACGTAGAAGCTGCAGTCAATGACAGGGCTGGGTGCGCAAAGTCAAAAAACACGTTAACTGTTATGTTTTGTATATAAACTGTATATTGTGCACCTTTCATTTCACCTCAGTGGGTGAAATGGATTTGCTGTTTTAAGGATATTTAAGTAGATGCTGCGTCAATGAACAGTGCTGGGTGCGCAAAAGTCAATAAAAAACCCCAAAAGTAACTGTTATGTTTTGATATAATAAACGGGTATTTTTTGCTCACTTTCTATTCCACCTGTGTTTGAATATTGAATTGCTGTTTATAAGATTTACGTAGTTGGTGCGTCAATGAACAGTGCTGGGTGCGCAAAAGTCAAAAAACACGTAACTCGTTATGTTTTGATATAAATAAAACGGTATTTTTTGCACCTTTCACAAATTCACCTGTGGTGAAATATTGAATGCGTTATTTAAGATTTTCTTAGATGCAGCGTCAATGAAAAACAGTGCTGGGTGCGCAAAAGTCAAAAAAAACGTAACTGTGATGTTTTTGTACGATACACGGGATATTCTTTGCAAAAACAAATTGTGCTGACTACAAGATTGCTGGTTTGTAATTTAAGTCCAAGGTGGATATATCAACAGTCACAGAGTTTAATGGGGTAAATTGAACACCCTATCTGAAATGTATACTGATAATAAAAGTGGAGTTTTGCAGCTAACAAAGAGACCTGCAGGTTACTAGAAATGATGTTTATCCAATATAGTTTCAGGTGCCCAATATCCAGTAAATATTTCACTGGAAAACTGTTAATAATAAAGAAATTCCACTATATATCTACACTAAGTCTTGGTGAACTTTATCCAGTGTTCTTTAAAGATAGAGCTTGTCTGTGTTCGCCCGTGGGGGCCCCCACCCCCCGCTCCCACCGCCGAGAATTTACAGCGGTAGATGCTGCTTTAAATTCTTAAATAACTAACATAAAATGTTAAAATCTCTAATCTACTAAATTGGAAAGGATCACAGCTAATAGTAGAGGTTTCTCTGTGCAGAAATAGGGACTAATTCGCTGAGCTGTTTGGCCACAGGCAGAAACGCAAGGTCTATCCCTATGAGACGCTGAGAGACATGATCATGAAAGAGAAGGGCTGTTCTATGTATAACGATGGTCATGTGATTTTTCCAGCAATCGCAAACAATAACATCCCGTCATGACGTCGAACACACATCTAACCTGCTCTATTTGTAATCTCCATTTGCTGGCCGCCAAAACTTAAGGAAGCGCCGAAAAAGGCGCAATCTTAATGATGATGCACAGATTTTAACCTTAATTATCGCTGATTGAAATTTGTCACCATAAAAACCTTGCCGATTTCAACTTTTCGATAAAAACGCTCAAAGGGTTAACAATATAAGAAATTTAAAAATTAAATCAAACAGGCTTTTGGGCTTGTCTACACGAGTGGAAAAAAAACGACCTGAAACAAATTACTAAACGTTAATGAAACTAATTTTTCTGTCCATGTGTCAAAAGCAGCTGAAAAAACGTCTTTTTTTGGCATTTTTTTCCGTTTTTTGGAGCGTTTTTTTGAAGCTTTTTTTGGAGGTCTTGCTCTGTTTTTTAAATTTTGCACAAATTAAGATTGGATGAAGCTCACCCCAGGGGGTTAACAGTTAAGTAGCCCTTTCCCTTTAGTCACTGTAGCCATTGGGCACTTTGTCCTTTGTTGTGCTGCTGGTGCTATGCTTTTCACTTTGCACCAATTCTTGCACCAAAATCCCAAAAAACCCACATTATTTTCCTACAGCAAGATAACTGTTTTACATCAAACTTGTAAAGAAAAAATTTTAGCGGCAAAACCCAAAAAAAAGCATTGGCCAAATTCCGTAAAAAAATATATTTTTGGTCAGAAGCGTGATCAGTTTTTTTAGCCCAAAATTTTTTTTTTTTGAACTAGCCCCCACATCCCCTCAAAAACCCGGGTTCTGGCGCCGAAATCCGAAAAAAAAATTTTTTATTTGCGTCAAAAAACTAGATCCTTTTTTAGCGCCAAAAATTTTAAAGAAAGGATTTTTTCCCCAAAAAACCCTAAAAAAAGGTTTTTTTTTGCCCAAAAACCGAAAAAAAAGTTTTTTGGCGTCAGAAGCGAATAAAGTTATTTGCGGCAAAATCATAAAAAAAAAAAATTTTAGTGTCAAAAAACATAAAAAAAGTATTTTTGCAACAAAATCCGTAAAAAACGTTTTTTGGCACAGAAGCGAGATAACGTTTTTTAGCGCCAAAATCAGTAAAAAAAATTTTTTTGTTTTCAAAAAAAGTAAAAAAAAATTTTTGCACCAAAATCCGAAAAAAAGTATTTTTGGCGTCAGAAGCGAGATAAAGTTTTAGTGCCCAAATCTGTAAAAAAAATTATTTTAGTGCCAAAAAACGTAAAAAAACGGATTTTTGTGCCAAAATCCGTAAAAAACAGATTTTTGGCGTCAGAAGCGAGATAACTTGATTAAAGCCAAAATATGTTTAGAAAAGGATTTTAGCATCAAAATCTGTAAAAAAAAAAAAAAAAACAGATTTTGACGCCAAAATCTGTAAAAAAAGTATTTTTAGCGAAAAAAATATGAATTGCGCAAAAAATCGTTAGCGACCAAAGCATGATCATTTTATTACAAAAGGTACAAAAAAAGGACTCATCGGACACTTGTATGCAGATTTGATAAGATATAACTTTTATTACCACCCACTATAGGTGGGACTTGGGGTTTTCCTGGGAGGGTTTTCATTGAAAAATCGCGGCAAAAAACGCCGCGAAAACGCGCCAAAAGACGTCCGGCTTTACATAGACTCCTGTAGTAAATTTTCTGCCCTGCTCTGGCGTTTTTTAGAGCATGTTGCAAAAACGAGCAGAAAAAAGAAGCTCAGTGTAGACAGCAGGAGGGTTTTACATTAGAAGTCTATGGGAGATGATTAGTGTCGTTTTTCCAGCGTTTTTAGAAAACGAAAAACGCTGAAAAAACGGACGTTTTTCTGTGCAGTGTGGACAATAACAATATAGAAAGGGCATATAATAAATAAAAGTCAAGGTCAGCATAAGCCTTTGAAAATTAGAAAGCGCTAAATAAACCCCCCAAAATTCCGTAAAACAAATAAATGCCAAAAAGCCAAAGTCAGAGCATGTAAGACCCCTAAATAATAGTAATGGGGAGTTGGTCACTGGGGATCAGGAGATGGCAGAGCTATTAAGTAGGTTCTTTAACTTAGTATATACAAATGAGGATAAAGGGGCTGATGTAGGTGGTGCCAGTGCTGATGTAGGCGGGACCAGGGTCCTACAGGCAGTGCCAAGGCTGATGTGGTTGGTGCCAAGGCTGATGTAGATGGGACCAGGGTTGATGCAGGTTGTGCAAGTAATGTAAGTACATTAACTGATCTAATTATTTGGCTGAGTGAAGAAATGGTTTAAGCCAAGATAAATAAACTTAATGTGAACAAACATCCGGGACCAGATGGCGTACACCCAGTAGTTCTTAAAGAACCTAGCTGTTCTTTCTTTGCCCATGTATTTAGTATTAAGATTCTTTGTTGACTGTAAAGTACCAGGATATTGGCGCAAAGCAAATGTGGTTCCCATCTTCAAAAAAGGGTTTTTAGATCTTGCCCAGGAAATTATAGACTATATATACGACTGTATACAGGAATATATGACTGAATATAATATTAAAGTGTTTGGCAGCATGGTTTTACTAAGGACAGAATTTATCAGACCAACCTGATTTGTTTTTATGACAAGATGAGTATAAGTCTGGATAGTGCAGCGCCTGTGGATATAGGGCAACACATCAGAATTGGGCTTTGCCATTTTTTTGCTGTATTTTGCGCCAAAAAACTGTTCTAGCTCTATTCTATATATGTATGAACAGTCGTACACCAAAACTAGCCGCAGTTTGTGCCAGGCACGACACATTTGAATGCGCCTAAGTAATGCACCTAAAATATGTTATGCACCTAAGATATGCTATGCAAGGCATACCATACGCCAGATTTATGACAGGTCCATACATTTGGGCGCACTATACACTTATTTAATGCGCCTTAACCCCTTAAGGACCAGGTGGTTTTTTTGGGTGACACGTTCGTTTTTCCCTCCTCGCCTTCTGAAAGACATAACTTTTTTATTTTTCCACCTATAAGGACACATGAGGGTTTTATTTTGCGGGGCAAGATGTTCTTTCTAATGGTGTTATTCACTATACTATAGAATATACTGGGGAAAACCCCAAAAAAATTCCAAGTGGGACAAATTGTGAAATTTTTTTTATTTCGCCATGTTTGCGGGGTTTTGCTTTTACGGCGTTCAATCTTCGGTAAATATAATGTGTTATCTGTATTCTTCAGGTTGTTACGCATCTGGCATACTCAACATGTAGGTTTCCGTTATGTTTTGGTACCGTAAAAAAATGCCAAACATTTCTATTTTTGAAATTTGCGCCACGGCGCCATTTTGTGCGACCAATAACTTTTTTGTACTAACACCTACGGACGTCAGTGAGGGGGCATTTTTTGCGGGCTGAAGTGTACTTTTTATATCGCTAGCAGTTTGGAATGCATGCGACTTTTTTGATCATTTTTATTCCATTTTTTGAGTGACGTAAATGACCAAAAAACGCAATTTTGGCGTTTGGAATTTTTTTCTTCCACAGAGTTCCGTGTATGGGATAAATGATGTCATACTTTAATAGATCGGACTTTTCGGACGTGGCGATACCAAATATGTGTAACTTTTTTATTATTTTAATGATTTTATTTGTAAAATGGGGAAAGGGGGGTGATTTGAACTTTTTTTTTTGTACTTTAAAACTTTATTTTTTTTTTTACTGTAACATTGAGGCCACTTGTGGTACTTGACCACTAGGTGGCGCGATTGTTAATACAACCTAATGCATTGCATAGGCAATGCAATTAGGGTGTACAAAGATGGCGGTTTCCCCACTTCCTGTCTGCGGACGGAAGTGGAGCAAACCGGCCAGGGTAAGTGACGGGAGCCTTCACAAGGCTCCTCACCACAATGCCCGGTGATCGGATCGGCGCAGCATAGCTGTGCTTATGCCGATCACCGCACCGATCGGTGCGCGGCACCGATCGGCGTTAATTCAGACGCCGCGGCCATCTTTGCCACGGTGTCTGATGGGTAAAACAGCGCCAGCGGGCGGAGCCACCCGCGGGCGCTGTTACTGCCGGGTGTTGGCGGCTATTCGCCGCTACCACCCGGCGGCTGTGCGGGGGGGTCGCGGAGCGATCCCCCGCAAAGCCCCTTAGCGGCCCTGGGACGTACTGATACGCCCAAGGTCGTTAAGGGGTTAAAACTCGCGTGGCGCCTCTTTTCTGCCATATCGTTGATAGTGTTTTTAGACTTTGCAAAGGCATTTGATACTGCCTGTCATAAGCGTCTATTGGGTAAATTAAAGTCTATAGGGTTATAAATAATACTGTGTAACTGGATTAAAATCTGGCTATTGCATCATACTTAGAGTATGGTGGTAAATGATTCCTACTCTTAAAAAGTTCCCGGTTATACGTGATGACCTCAAGGCTCAGCACTGGGTTCTTTTTTATTCAATGTATTTATTAATGATATAGGGTAGGAGGTAAATTGCAGATGATACATAAATTGGACACACTGAGTGTTTGGGTATCCACTTGGCAAATGAGGTTCAGTGTGGATAAATGTAAGGTTCTGCATCTGGATACACATAATCTGCAAGCATCATATGTTGTAGGGGGTGAAAAACTGGGAGAATCGCTTGTTGAGAATGATCTAGACGTACTTGTAGACCATAGATTACAGAACAGCATGCAGTGTCAATCAGCTGCCTTTAGGAGCAGGATATTTGGCGTGTATTAAAAGAGGCATGGACTTGCAAGACAGGGATGTAATATTGCCACTACGAAGGTGCAATTGAATCTAGAATATGCTGTTCAGTTCTGGGCTCCAGTTTATAGAAAGGATGTAATGGAGAGAAAGTACAAAGATAAGCAACCAAACTAATAAGGGGAAAAGAGTATCTTAGTTATGATGAAAAGTTAAAAGAATTACACCTATTTAATCTTGAGACGCTATGGGGAGACCTGATTCATTTATAGAAGTCAATACAAAAAGTATAGGGAAAAACTATTTCATGTGAAACCCCTTCAAAAGGGGTACTTCCTTCGTCTGGAGAAAAAAAGATTTAATACCGTTAAGAACTGTGAATCTGTGGAATAGCCACCACAGAAGCTGGTCACAGCAAGAAAGGTTGACGCCTTCAAGAAAGGCTTAGATAACTACTTACTGCTAAATAATCTTAATACATATATAGCTGTATAAAACATCTGGATCCAGTCTGATGGCAATTTTGGGATAGAAATAAAATATTCCTTTAGGGCAGATTGGTTCTTGCTTTAAAGGGGATATATCACTTCATCAGTTCGTGTGTTTCCTTGTACCTTCAGTTTCTCAGTTCCTAAAATCCAGGGGCGTTTCTTCCCCTCCCAGCTGGGTGCTTTTTAACTGAAGGGGGATGACATCATCCCCCTCTTCATTATTCGTGCTCGCTCCCGAGTCAGTGTATTTGTTTGAGATCAGTGGGGGGGGATAGCACATCCCTGCTCTCCCCCCCTCCCGTCTGAATCAACATGTCACTGTGTTGTTCATCTCCCTATGCAGTCTTATTTTGTAAGAGCTGTTTGTTTGTTTACATACCACAACCCTGCATTCAGTCTAGACAGTATTCTATGAACTCAGAGCACTGATATCATCTCCTCTCACAGCTGGAGGTTTGTTACAGTTGAATCCAGCCTTCTATGAACTCATTCAGAGCAGCACAGATCTGTCTCCTTTCTATGTTTACACACAGCAACATTAGGCACCGAGCACAATTCTGCTGTTTTCTGATTGTAGAAGCAGCTGCAGTGTTACTGTGCAGCTGCTGGCTGTGCAGAGTTAAATGCTGCCGGCCCCTTATTCTGAGTGAGAGAGGCAGGAATGCACGCTCCCGTGAATACGACCGAGGGCCAGACAAAATGTAAATTAGTAGAGCCGTCAGCCAATGAAATGAAAGGAGGTGGAATCCGACCGCCACTGGGGAACAGTGTTTACACAAAACGAAGATAAGGGATACTCAAAATAGCCCTGCTTCATGCCATATCCAGAGATTGTCTTCTCAAAATAGAGGCATGTGTGCATGTGATGCACAAAAAAAGGCCCCAAATTATTTGCTGAAGACAAGAATACTACGGACATGGATTACGGGAATCATGTCCTATGGTCTGTTGAGACCAAGATAAACTTATTTGGTTCAGATGGTGTCAAGCTTGTGTGGTGACAAAGAGAAGTGTGTCTTGCCTACAGCCGCTGTGCTTAGCATGATTGTCTTGGGTCTTGTCATTTAGTCTTGTCCTGTGTCTGTCTGCCATGTTTGTTCCTAGCTTATGTTTATGTCTCTGTTTGTTCCTAGCCATAGTATTACCTGTGTGTCCTGTCTGTCTATTGCTTATTCATGTCTGCCTTGTTTGCTTCTGCCACGTATTCTGTCTAGTCTAGCTCCTTGCCTTGTGTTTTGCTTGCAACTTTTGCTATGTCTTGCCCTGTATTCCTATGTCTAGTCTCTAATACCTATGTCACGTCTTGTACTTTGGCCTCTATCTGGCCTTACTCAATATTAAGTCCAAAATAGCCTTTCCTCTAGTTGTCTCCTGCACTAGGTGGGAAAAGTAATCATCTTTAGTTATTGACAAAAACCTGTTTTTTTTTTAGAGTCACAAGTTTCAGTTTCCCAATTTATGTCTGGGTATTTGAAGTCACTCATAAAAACAACATTATTCTGATTAGCTACCTCATCTATTTACCTGAGGAGTACATCTTCTATGCATTCCGTTATATTTAGTAACCTATAGAAGACCCTTAATAGAAGTTTATAATTGTTATTACCCCTATTTTTACGATTTTTTTCTAAATAAACTGTAACCCTGTAAGTTAATCACCCAGTTATAACTATCATCCAGCCAGCCATGTGGCAGTTATCCCCACTATGTCATATTTTTCTTCGCAGTAAATAATTCTAGTTCATTAATTTTACTGGTGAGATCCCTGGCATTTGTCAACATGCAATTTAAAGATTTTTTGGTTTTCATTCTTTTAACTCTGTCCTCATTAACTATTACAATCGCTCCCACCACTCCACCACTCTATTATTACTAATTCTCAGCTCTCTATCTCCACTATCTTGCACGCTACATGTGTAGCGTCTCTCTCCCCCCTCCCCCTCAAGTCCCTAGTTTAAATACTCCTCCAAAGTATTTAAATACAACCTCCAACTGGCCATTTTTTTCCCCCAATACAGCTGCACCCTCCCCATTTAGGTGCAGCCCATCCCAAGCATAAAGTCTGTAGCCAAGACAGAAGTCAGCCAAGTTCTCCAGAAATCCAAATTCCTCTTTTCTACAGCAATTTTACAGCCACTTATTCACCTCTCTAATCTCCAGCTGTCTCTCTGGTGTGGCCCGTAGTACAGGTAGTATTTCTGAAAAAACTACATTGGTGATCTTTGCCTGAGCTTTTGGCCTGGCTGCAGGGTGCACAAGCTGGCCGCCAAGAGCTAGTAGTAAACAGCAGACCTGAGAACTGGAACGCAGGTGAGTAGGCAAAGAAGTATTACTTTTTTATTCTCTATCAGGAGCAGCAATTGCCATAACGATATTGACCCAGACAACCCCGTTAAGGGTATGTCCACAGGGCAAGGGTTTTCAGTTGGATTTGAAAATCGTCTGAAAAGCAACTGTCAACCATCCCCATTGATCGCAATAGAAAATCTGAGCTGTAGTCTAAACAGCTCAGAGTTTCAGACAGTCGGATTTCAAATCTGAAAACCGTCCAAAAAACTTGGAACATTTTTCCTCCCAGTTTTAGGGCAGAACATGTACTTTTTGCAATGTGTAGGAGGACCCCCGAATCCGCAAACTGTGGATAGAAGCCGTCCACCTAAGTTCAAAAGACAATAAAATACTCGTCAGATTCTTTACTCAGATTCTGAACGGTATTTTGTCAGTGTCGTGTGGCCGCACCCTTATGGAATGACTTGTTTTTCTTTTTTTTTATCCTTCGGGTTTTATTATGCAAATAAAGACTGATATGGACAGAGTATGTAATACCAATATAAGTAGATTAGATATGGTGGCTCAATGGTTAACACTGTGTCCTTGCAGCACTGGGATTCTGGGCTCATATCCCACCAAAGACATCTCCAAGGAGTTTATATGATCTCACCATATTTTAGTAGTTTTTCTTCAGGTTTCCAAAACATAATGATAGGTTAATTTGGAAATCAGACTGTCAGCCCTGAGGAAGATAATGGTGCTATTTAAATGAAAAAAAATGAATAAGCATTTTTTCTGGGTGCAGAATATTTTCTGGAATAATTCCAATGGTGCTATGGCCCGCATGTACCTGGATGAGGAGAAAAGTAGTCTTGGGATAATCTCAAACAAAAAAGATTTTCCATGGTTTAGGTAGAAATACACTTTATAGCATTGATGAAGGGAAAAAACAAAAATATAATAACAGCTGAATTCGGAAGTGATCTGAACTTTATATTTTAACTTGTGCTTCTTGCTCTGATAGTTCTTTAAGACACCATCAAGCATGATGGGGAGAATGTAGAGGTCATTCATGTGTCATTAGAAATCTGAACACCATCTCTTGATCTTGATCATGTGTTATGCAAGCTTTTGGGGTTGAGAATTTTCCTAATTATTCCGGAGTTTAAAGGGCATTAGGACATCGGGAAGAATAAATATCCTTAACAGATGAGTGGTAAAACAAGTGCTAAATGTGAATTACCAGAAATTCTGACTAAACTGAAAAACATAGAATAACCAGTAATATAAATTTCCAGAAATGTTAGTCCCTAAATGTTTGCTTTGTAGGAAAATTTCCTCCCCTTTTTCCTTTACAGCTAAAAAACCATATTTTAAAAAAGGCCCTGCTTACTTTGGAAAAGGGCAAAAATTTCGGGTTGTTTCCCTGAAGTGGAATCTGACCAATATTTTACACTCAGTTTTTGTTTTTTTGGAAACCCCTTTTTGGGGGCCTTTTTTTTTAGCCTTTTTTTGGATTCCACAAGCCCATTAACCTTTAAAAAAATTTTTTAAAAAAAAAAATTTGGGATGTTCCAATTTTTTGCTAAACCTTGGGTTTTTTTTTTCCCGGAAAAATTTTTTTAGACAGCAGGCGAACTTTCCTTTGGGTTTGGGGGGTTTGGGGGGAAAAAAAAAAATTTTTTTTTTTAAAGGTTAAAAAAATTTTTTTTTTGGGGTTTTTTTTGGGGGGAAAATTTTTCCTTGGAAAAAAAATTTTTTTAAAAAAAAAAAAAATTTTGGGGCAAAATTTAAAAATTTTTTTTAAAAAAAAAAAATTTTTTTTTTTAAAAAAATTTTTTTTAATAATATTTTTTTAAAAAAAAATTTTTTTTTTTTAAAAACCCTTTTTTTCCCCCCCCTTTTTTTTAAAGGGGGGGCCCCCAAAAAAATTTTTTTTTTTTCCCTTTTTTTTTTCCCCCCGGTTGGGGGTTTCCCAAAAACCCCGGGGGGGGGGCCCCCTTCCCCGGGTTTTGGAAAAAGGGGGGGGGGGGGGGGGGGGAAAAAAGGGGGGGGAAGGTTTTCCCGGAAACCCCTTTTTGGGGAAATTCCCCCCCCCCAAAAAAAAATTTTTTTAAAGGGCCCAAAAAAACAGGGAAAAAAAAGGGGGGGGGGAAAAAATTTTGGGGGCCCCCCAAACCCCCCCTTTTTTTTTCCCCCCCCCCCCAAAAAAATTTTTAAAAAACCCCTTTCCCTTTTCCCCCCCAAAAATTTGGGTTTTTCCCTGGCCCCCGGGGAAAAAAGGGGGGGGGTTTTTAAAAACCCCCCCGGGTTTTAAAAAAAAAATTTTTTTTGAACCCAAAAAAAAAAAAGGGGGAAAAATTTTTAAAAAAAAAAGGGGAAAAATTTTAAAAAAAAAAAAATTTTCCCAAAAAAAATTAAAAACCCCCCCTTTTTTTGGCCCTTTTAAAAAAAAAAAAAAAAAATTTTTTTTTTTAAAGGGGAAAAAAAAGGGAAAAAAACCCCCCAAAAAATTTGGCTTTTTGACCCTTTTAAAAAAAAAACAAAAAAAACCCAAAAAATTTAAAATTTTTTTGGGGGAAAAAAAAAAAAAACCAAAATTTTTGGGGGTTTTTTTTTTCCAAAAAATTTCAAAAAAAAAACCCCCCCCAAAATTTTTTTTTTTGGGGGTTTTTTTTAAATTTTTTTTTTGGGGAAAAAATTTTTTGAAAAAAAAAACCCTTTTTTTTTTTTTCCCCCAAATTTTTAAAAAAAAAAAGGGGGCCCCCCCCAAAATTTTTCCCCGGGTTTTTTAAAATTTTAAAACCCCAAAAAAAAAAACCCAAAATTTTTTTTCCCCGGGTTCCTTTTTTTAAAAACCCCCGGGGGGGAAAAAAAAAACAAAAAAGGAAACCCCAAAAAAAGTTCCCCAAAGGGGGGCGCCGGGGGGGGCCCCCCCCCCCCCCCCCAAAAATTTTTTTTTTTTTTTTTTGGGGTAAAAGGGGAAAAACCCCCCAAAAAAAAAAAAGGGGGGGTTTTTTTAAAAAAATAAAAACCCCCCCAAATTTTTTTTTTTTTTAAAAAAAAAAAAACCTTTTTTAAAAGGGGTTTTTTTTTTAAAAATCCAAAAAAAAAAAAAAAAACCGGAAAAACCAAAAGGGGAAAAAAATTTTTTTAAAAAAAAAAACCCCCAAAAAGGGGGGCCCAAACAAAAAAAATTTTGGCCAAAATTTCCCCTTTTCCCCCCCTTTTTTTTTTTTTTTCCCCCCGGAAAAAAAAAAAAAAAAAAAATTTTATGTTGGGTTTGTTTATTTTTTGTTTATCGGGTTGAGAAAAAAACCTTACTTTTTATTTGCAAACTTTTTTGGGACGTTCTGTTCCAAAAGTAGTTGCACAAAATTTAAATTTCCAATCTTTTTTATTACATGGCAAAAAATTTTTATTTCTTGAAATTGGGCTCGTTTGTTTTTTTAAAACCCTATTTTGTTTTTGTAAAAAAAAAAAGCAATAACATTTCTTGATAAAAAAAAAATCCAAAAACAGTGTTGAAAACCAACTATAAATCTTTGCCGTGTAGACGGACCCTAAGGCCTCGTTCCCCGGTTTTATTTTCCCGCATTGGGCCGTACTGCGCGCGGGAATTTGCCTGCATTTAGGGGCCCCCAATCGTGGGGAGTCTTACGGAAAACCACTGCTTCATAGGGGAACGTGGTTTTCCGTCGCTCCTTCCCCCGGCAAATTTCGGGCCGGGCGGGGGGGAAAAGTGACATGCACATTATCCAGGCGCAAAACGCCCCATGGAAAAAGAAAAGGGTCTAGGGGGCCCGGGAGCGGGGCCCCCGCCGCGCCCCGGCCCCCGCCGGGGCCCCGGGCCCCCGCCCCTTTCCCCCCCCTTTTTTTCACGGCGGTTTTTTTGGGGGATTGCGCTCACAAACCCCTTTGGGAAAATAACCCGTGTAAAAAACGGCCAAGGTGTTAATTGCCAGTGAGGGCAGGCTATTTACTGGGTAAAAGAAAGGAAAACCTTCTGCAACTTTTTTTGATCTTGTTAAAGTTTTTTCCCCTTTAAAACCCTTTTAATAAATGGGGCCTTTCTTAATTTGGGTTGTATATGCTAAAATTTTTTCTGATGAAAAAGGGGACAATGTCACTAAGACTTAACACCTAGTTACCACAAGCTACACACTTACAATGCTGGAAGTCTGCCAATATGGACAGTGATAAAACTGCAATTCACAATGTGGAGGACAGCCGTGCTGAGTAGGGACAATTAGGGGGGCCCGGAAAGGGTTTTCCCCCCTTTTTCCTTTTTCCTTTACTGGGAAATTGCAAAATAATACCACAGGAGAGGAGCTAAAAAAAAAAAATGTTCCCCCCCTTGGGCTCATGTAAAAATCCCCTTTATTAAGCCATATTTTAGGCCCAGCCTAACGGGTGGTGGCAGTTTTGTATTATAAGGTAATTATGAATTGGAACACAGAATAATTCTAATGCATTATGTGTTAAAAGTTAACTTCAAAAACTTCCTTAAAGGCCCATAAAAAAATCCTGGGAAAGGAAAGGTGTGGTGTATCTTCCTACTCCCCCACATACCGAACTTATATAAATAAAAATGTGAACAAGCGAGTTTACTTCATGCCATAGAAAAAAACATCCAGCTTGCTCACTGATTCTGCATGGGGAAAAAAAAATTTAAAATTAGATCGAAATGTGTAATAATGTGTTTTGTCTCTCTCCAGGGGTTTTAAAATGTAAATCCTGCAAATTTTTGGGATCCTTCCCGATATATAAAATTTTAGATTTTTACAGGCAAAAAACAGCATCTACCACACCCCTACAAAAAACAGGACTACAATTAGATAAAAAAATACTTCAAATGAAACTATTTACAAAAAAAATTTACTTATTTAACACAAAACATAGTGCTGCTACACGCGCACTTTATAAAACTTTTTAATCTTTAAAAACATAAAAGCACAAAATGCATATTTCCCCCCTTTTTACAAAAGGGACACAAAAAAACGTAAGGCGAAGTTCCCCACGGTTTTGCCGGGCAAAAAAAATTTCGGGGGCGGAAATTTTGCCCGTAAATTATGCCAGGCTGTGGGAGGGGGAGGGAGGGCGGGGGGGGGCTACTACTGGCCCCAAGGGCATCCATTATCCTTTGGGCGTAAACCCCGCGAATTTCGCCCAGCGGGGAAGAGGGGACCCGGGGTGACGGGGGATGGATTTCGCCGTATTGGGTGCAATACAGCGCCAATAAAGGCTGAAAAAAAGTTTCCCCAAAACAGGGCCCTGTTTAACGAAGCCTACATGTAATACCCTAACATAAAACCCAAAATGAACATCCCCTTTTTAAAACAGTACATAAATAAATTACACAATATTGGGGGCACCACCCTAACCCTCCCCCCCAACCCCTTCCCCCCAATTCATTCTATTACACATACTTTCCTTTCCGCACAAAATGCACATTCCGAAAGAGGAACAGAGGGGCTACTGCCCTTTCCCAAGCTGCTGGGACACTACCCTTTTTCCCCTTCTGTTCCTTCTGATTTTATTTAAAACTACAACGCCCGGGTTTAAGAGCAGCTGTTTTAAAATTAAAAAAGGGGTTTTTTCCCCCCCAAGCAAAAATAAAATCTCTAATGATTATTTTCGTTTTCCCAAATCAATTAGTAAAAGGGAGATAAGAGCTAAAAGGTGCATCTATAGCTTTTTCCCGAACAAGTAGTCGGGGCCCTGGCCCCCCTTTTTTTCATTTGTTGCCTGAAATTTTTATTCAGCCCCGTTTTGGGGGGGGGCCCCCCTTGGATAGAAATTTCCCCCCCGTCCCGTGATTGGCCCGCCGCACTCTTGGCTTTTCTCCCCCCTTAGCAGCTTTAAAAAAAAAAATGAAAATAGGTGCCCCACTTCTCCCATTTCTCCCCTCCCCAGCCCTATGTTAAAAAGGAAATTTGGGGAAAAAACTGGGTTTTTTCTGCTAGATTCACTCTTTCCCTTTCCCTATAACACAAACTTTTATCAGTCTGTCCCCCTTTTCCTCCGCCGGATAAAAAAGAGGGGGGAGGGAGAGTGCTTTCCCCCCCTTTTGGTTTATCAGTTAGGCTGTAGGGATACTGGGTTTTCCCGCAATATAGGTGTTCTGGTTTAAAGGGGGCTTGTGGAGGAAGGGGCAGCTTGGGAGAATTTAGAAATGACCCATTGCAGGGGGGTTTGGGAGAGCCGTGACATTTCTCTCCCTTTCCCAACCCCGCCACACAGAATGTAAGGTTTCCCCTCTTCGGGTTGAAAAACGCCTACTGGGAGAGAGACCTGCCCCTAGTTTTTGGGAAAATGTAAAAAAATTTAACACTCAAATCTGCGAAAGCCCGTTAAAAGGGAAAAAACCCCTTTTAAAAAGAGGGACAGGGAAAAAGGGAAAATCTATAGAAAAACCTCATCTTTTTGGCCCCTTCAATGCCAAACCCCCCACTGCCAAACTTGGGCAAAAACCAGTCTATTTTCCCCCTTGTTACCCGCTCTTTATAACATTTGTAAAAACTTGGTTTTTTGACCCTTTTTATTGTGAAAATGATTTTAGTTTGGGAGACAATTTAGAATGCTATTAAATGTTTCATGTTAAAAAAAAAAAAAAAAAAAAAAAAACCTTTCTCAATTTGGACATACTAAAACCCCTTCCCAAAAGTCAAAGGGCCAAATTAACCCCTTTGGAGTAACAGCAAGTCAACCCCTTCCCTTTCCCCCTAGTAAAAAGATTGTGTTCTGCATGCTTTTTGTTAATTAACCAGTCACTACAGCAGAAGGACAACTTCTCTTCCACAGCAATGTCTACTTCCATAAACTGACCTACCACTTACACTCACAATGTGTCCTTTGCTAGCAGGATCTACATACAAGAAGCCTACTCCTCTGCTGCATGTACAGTAGATTCTCTGCTAGCAGAAATCAGTGCAAATACACAGTGGGCCAAAATAGAAAACTTGGACAAAGTTGTGGGCCAACCTTCTCTCTGTGAGCTCCTCTTATCTTTTCAGTCACCCCACTGTCTGAGTTGTTTCTCCTGCTAATTGGTCCCTTCTCTGCTCTATGCCTGAGGGAGAGCAGTGTAATCATAGCTCCTGGCTTCTTCCTCTTTTTTTTTGTTCAGTGTCTGGCCAGTACATGTGGGCCAAATATAATTATACAGCGGGTCAGATTTGGCGCGAGTCCCCCGATGTAGAAGCTTTTCAGTCCCCTTTGCTTTTCAGGGAGCACAATTTAGCAACCAGGTTTTTGTACACTGCTTTTCTATACTGTTTGCAGATTTTGGTTTTATTCAACCAAGATAACATATATTCTTGATCTTTACAATGAACCTTTAAAAAACTCAGTACCTGGAAATTGATCTTCTTGCACCACCTTTACCATCAAAACCATGTCAGCTATACTGTATGATATAACAATCCTGTAAAGTTGTTTCACAATATGCTTTATTTTCTTCTCTACGTCAAAATGTATGGGAGTTTGTCATTCCTGCATGTGCCAAATAAAAAACTGTG
Organism: Phyllomedusa bahiana; assembly: GCA_025379985.1. Taxonomy (NCBI): domain Eukaryota; kingdom Metazoa; phylum Chordata; class Amphibia; order Anura; family Hylidae; genus Phyllomedusa; species Phyllomedusa bahiana. Next base: position 88,944 of record JAODAL010002560.1, read on the forward strand.
CCAAAATCCTACATTTCTATAGTCATATGATGTGAATATCTCTGGGCTTTCTCCTGTCTGCCTCCTATGGTTCATTACCCAATCAGTATTTTCATGGAGTGATAGCTAGAATTATCTGTTTAAAGAAATACTCCCTTTTGTAATAATTCACATAGAGAGTATATCTTCATACAGCAAAACAAGTGTAAATAACAAAATATATTATAAAGCAGTTGTTTGAGGCAGTGTTACCTAAGAAAATGGCATGTTGCTAAGAAACACAATGTAAAGTTACTGTAAATGTTATGTAACCAGTGTTATCATTAGGAATTAAATGGTTATTCCAATCTTTTACATTTATTCTATATTTACTGTATAGGTGTTGAACTGATATTCCCACTTAAAGGGGTTGTCTCACTACATTGATTCATCTTACCTCAGTCCTGTTTTCTTGGTTTCATTTTGAATTCAGGGGCGTGTTTACTGGCTTCCATTAGGCTGCAGTAGAAGCCAGGTCTGTAGCTATAGTAACCAGTGCTGGCAGCCTATCAGGAGAGATCAAACAGGTCTGTAGCTATAGCGACCTGAGGAGCTGATGCAGCCCATACAAGAGGGGATATCTAGGAATAGGTAGGACACTGTTAATGGACATATATTGCAAAGTGACTTGTTTTTGCAAGATCTTTAACATAAAAAGCAATCCTTGTAGTGAGACAACCCCTTTAAAGCAAATTTCCAACAATGCCAACACCGTCATTTTCCAAATATTCTAATACAACTATATTTTTATTAACATCATCACACATAAACCAATATATTAATATGGCTCTGTTATAAACAGGGTAATGTAGCTGAAGAAGTCATTACTGAACAGGTAATTCAAGGGAATGAAAATTAGCCTCTCTTTGGAAGCTACACTTGTTTTTCTGATAATACATGTTGAGGATTTCAGTACAAATAAAGCCTGTGTAGTTGAGCACTTACACATGAATCATTCTAACAATCTATTCACTGTCATAACATGCCAAAGCAATCAGCAGCCAAGAATGTTTATTGTGCAACGTTGTCCAGATGCCAACCCACTAATAAAAAGTATTTAAGTGCTGTTAGAACTTGAGTAGCTCTAGATTCTCTACCATTGTACTTTATGTGCCTCAGATATGAAAACTTTCTCAATCTAAGACTTTATTTGTTGTCCAATGCAACAAGTCAGAGCTCCCCTTTCATTTCATATAGTGGTCAGAAAAAATGAAAGCGAAGCTCTGATTGGTTGCTGTGGGCAAAAAAGAAAGTCGTAGACCAAGCCAGTTTTCATACATGTCCCCCTATATGTTTACTCAACATACTTATATTTATCAAAGTTAACTATAGTTGGTCATTAAAAAAATTTTTTTCCTGCAAAATCTGAAAATCAAGGTTTGACTGCACTTTACTTTAGTATCCCCTTTCAGTGTTGTCACACTTGCAAATATCCAACAAGCTGAGGTAATGGGATTTGTTTCTCAGGATCCTCTCAAGGAGAGGTGGAGGTCACTGGTGGTGAATTTCTTTCCTAAAAGAGGTTTTCCCACCTTGTAAACTTTTGCATCTAGGGTCAGTTCATAGCTCGCTATAAGCTGACCTCAGAAAAGGGAGAAGGAGAAGATGTAAAGTTTTCCCCATTTATTTCTATCACAGTTCTGAATACAGCAGAGCAAGTGTGCTACTCTATATCTAGAACTCCCATAGAAATGAAAAGTGCCAAAGTGTTGGCATCTAACCGTTCTCTGAAAGTTGCAAGCTGGCTTCCAACACAAAAGATACAAGATGGGACCTCCCCTTTGAAGGCTCCTTCACACTTAAATTTTGCATGGTTTTTTTTTACCATCCTTTGGGTGCCTTAGGTGTCCTGTCACACTTTAGGTGGTATACCATTGGCTTTTACTGGTAGTATTTACCCCTCTTATCTAGATACCAACCACAACAGTACTTTTCTTCCATCATATATTCATTTTGTCCGTTTGCACCATTAATAAGTAGATGAGCTTATAAGTAGAGCCGCCCTTTTCAGGGTGATGACCCCGCTAATAGGAAGGGGAAGTGGAAGAAGAGTAGATACCTGTTTGCTCAACATTTTTTGTCCCACCTATTTCCTCTTACCTATTGTTTTGAAACCTATTGATTATATAGGTCATTTCTGGAAAGCGGGGACATCATCTTCCAGGATACGTGTATCTATTAATCATGAGTTTCACCTCAGCATTGACTATATGTTTATGTACAGTTAATATGTATGCCCCTCAGGATACCTTGAATGAGGAACTGTATGGGATTTTATATTAATGGGACTTATCTTAAAATATTGTTATTAAAAGTTATATTTTGCATGTTGTTTGAGAAGGGGGAGATGCAAAGCTCTCCACATTTATTTCTGTTGGGGTTCCGAATACAGCAGAGCAAGGTTGGGTGTTAAACGTCTTGAGGTGGATCCGTGGAACCCCGCGGCGATGGCGTAAGCCCACACCAGGATGGAGTCTAGTGGGTCCCGGTATTCACCAAAAGCCTGCGCAAAGCGGGATGGACTTGCTGCGGCGGGAGTCCAACCAGGTCAAATACCATGGCGGGCTTGCCTGCCCCGGGGGCGGCCAAGGGTACGAGGTACAGTAACGGGAGGCAGGCTCGTAGTCGGGGAAGGCGAGGTCAGGGCAGGCGGCTGTGATTTATGAACGTAGACAGGCAGAAGGTCGGGCAGGCGGCAAGGATCTGGTCGGTAAACGTAAGAAAAAGGGTCTGGTACCGGTAGGGCAAGAAAAGGCTTTTGGAACGTTTTCCCCAATAGGATGTGCACTAAAGACCCGGCAAAGGCCATGGGAAGAGGTGGGCTAAAAATGGAGCAGTGCCCGGCAAATGGCAATTACCGGGCATGCCCCTTTAAAAATTTTCCAGATGGGCCCGGGGCCCCGGGCCCCCCAAGGGGCGGCGCGGCACCCCGAGGACCGGACGGACGGGGCAGGAGCAGGCCGGGTAAGTTACTGGGGCCCCGGGCGCGGGAGAGCGGACCCGGACCGAGGTGCGGAGGGGCGCCGTCGGAGTCGGGGAAAAGGATGCGCTGCGCCCCGGGCGAGGGTCGCAGGGGCTCCGTGAATGTGCTTGGTATATTGAATTCTCTTAGAAATAAATGGGGAGAAGTGAGTGGCCGGGCCCTTCAAGTTCCCTGCGGCCACCTCAGACTAAGTTAAAAGCTGACCTCAAATGCAAAAGTTTCAAGGTGGGACAACCCCTTTGAAGGCTTTTTCACACTTAAATTTTGCATGTTTTTTTTCTGCAAAAAAGGCATTTTTTCATGCAGCTTTTGATGCATTTTTCCCCCATAATAATGTGTATTAGTCGTGCATGCCTTTTTCTCACCGCAAATCATGTGATACATTACACAATTTGTAAAGAGAGAAAATACCACAAAAACCACTTTTTTGCAGAAAAAATGGAGCTCTATGGGGAGAAAAACAACATAAACTGTATGAATAAAAACACCATATTTACAGCATGCTGAATTTGGAAAAAATCATCAGATTTTTGCTGAAAATTTTTTCCCTTTTTTGAATTTACTGAGTTTTTAAAAATAAATTTGTCTATGATTTTCTGCACTCCATACATGCAAAACACGCATTGAGAATTGACTTGCATTTTTTTAAGAGATGTGTAATGCATCACATGACATTTAACCCTTTACTGACACAGGACTTACTTGTATGTCGTTAAGTTCCTATGTAGCTGAATTTCTCGGTAATCCCGCTCCATAGGAAGCTTGTAAATTTCAGCTGACCTGCGTAACGATGGAATGAGTGACTCCATTCCCTGCTGTTGAACCATTCTTCACTGTGATTGCAACCCGTTAGATCAGATGTGTCAAACTCGTTTTCACCGGGGGCCAAATCAGCCTCATAGCGTACCTTAAAGGCCGACATCATTTTAGAACTGTGTAAATGGAACTTCTCCTTAACTTTAATTTGTACAGTATTGCTATTATAATTAGCCCTTTGAGGGCAACCAGGAAGAATATATTTGCCCCAATGGGTAGATAGGTACATATGACCTTGTAGGTAGATAAGGGGGGTATAAAGTCCCTGTAGATGACAGTTATTCTGCCCATTTTTAGGGAAAAAAAGGGATTTTTGCCCCGTAGCCAGGTGTAAATTGCCCCCCTGTAGCCAGGTATAAAATTTTTCCCTGAGCCAGGTAGTACTAGCCCCCGCAGCCCGGAGTTGCCCATGTTGCAGGTAAATGCCCTCTTCAGCAGGTTTGGGAGCCCCTGTAGCCAGGTAATATGCCGCATTTATAGCCAGGGAGAGTCCCACATATCCCCTGTAGCCAGGGAGATGCCCACATAGCCCCCTGCGCCAGGGAGATGCCCCCATAGCCCCCTGCAGCCAGGGAGGTGCCCCACATGCCCCCCACTGTAGCCAGGGAGGATTTCCGACATAGCCCCCTGTAGCCAGGGAGATGCCCCACATAGCCCCCCGTAGACAGGGAGATGCCCCACATAGCCCACTGTAGCCAGGCAGATGCCCCATATAACCCCCTGTAGTTAGGCAGATGCCCCACATAGTCCCCTGTAGCCTTTTAAATGTCCCATATAGTCCACTGTAGCCAGATAGATGCGCCATATAGCCCTCTGTAGCCAAGTGGATGCCCCATATAGTTCCCTGTAGCCAGGTACATGCCCCATATAGTCCTCTGTAGCCTTGTAGATGCCCCATATAGCCCCCCAGCAGCCTGGTAGATGCCCCATATAGCCTCCCAGTAGCCAGGTAGTTGCCCCATATTGCCCCCCAGTAGCCAGGTAGATGCCCCCTGCAGCTAATGAATATAAAATAATATAGCTACTCGCCTCCTCATGGTCCGTGCAGCGTGGGCAGGTCCGGTAGCTGGTGTACGCTGTAAGCGGTTTGATGTCATTGGCGCTTACACAGTCACACAGCTCCCAGGAGACCTAGCCTCGCAAAGGGCATGAGAAAAGCGGTGTGTCACGCCCCCCTGTGTTGCTGTATGTATGTACAGCACTCACCGAGCGTTGTACATAGAAAAGGAGAAGGTAGGAGGAAAACAATCCCTCCTGCCTTTTCCCTGTACCAGCAGCTACACCGGATTTGGCCAGCGGGCCTTGTGTTTGACACCCGTGGTCTATAATGTTTATGGCCCATTCTTAACCCCTTACTGCTGTTAATTTTTGGCTACAGGATTGTGGCTCTTTTCATCCCTGCCTTACAAACGGCATCGACCATTTTTTTCCATCGAAAAATTTTTGCATAGAAATTTTTTGGGGTGGGACAAGTTGTATTTTTTAATAGTACCATTTACTGCATCATATCATTTATTAAATATATTCAAAAAGGCTCATGGGAAACAAGCTAGGATTATGCAGCGCCACCTACTGGATGGATTCCAGATTAGCTGTCTGCTGATGAATAAAAGATATGGTATTAATCCCATTCATTTGCAAGGGTAGAGAGTCATTGTTGCAAGAAAATACAGGGCCAGCTGCCCTATAAATCCTAAAACATAAGGCTAAAAAATTTCCTATAGCTAACCAGGGAACTCGTCCAAAACCAATCTCCCCAACTGGAACCTTTCCATAAAATCAAAACACTGTTACACCCAAAAAAGGTTAATGAGCTGGTCAAACATGACTATTAAATTATACCATAAAAATACAACTTAAAGACAAGCCCTATTATGGCTATATTGACAAAAAAGTAAAACAGTTATGGCTCTTGGAAGGTAGAAGGCAAAAAAAAATGAAACTAAGAACGGAAAGGGTTCACAACTTCCCTCTGTGAATTCTATAGTGGTTACAGAAACAGCCTTGTCAACAAGTGATCCCCATTTTCTTAAACCTGGGACCCTCATGATTACATATCTTGGTCGATATTTCCCTTTGAGTAGAGTTCTTCTTTATATTCTGTGTGTGTTATATAACATAATTTACTTATTAATTACTGATAAACCCCGAAAATGAGTGAACCCAATATTGTCATCTCAGCCCTTATAAATATTGACACATGATGCTCGTCACTTTCTGGGGCTGTCAGACACTTTATACTGGAGACAATTCCAGCCTCATCTCCATTATATCAGGTGAGATGATATAATATTATAGAAATTCTTTAGAGACATAGACAAAAGAATTTTTGGAGACTATTTCTTTGGGTTTTTTGTTCTCTAATATATCCTTTCAACTAAATATCCTCATTCTGGCCAACTCTCTTTCCATCTATCAATTCATCCTTCCAATCATTCTTTTACCCCTCAATCCATCCATCATCCATCCATCCATCTGCTACCTGTGATGTAATGGAATGATCTGGCTTTCAGCCCCGCCCAGTTATTATGACATCACAGCTGACAGCTCCTTTGCATACATTATATTACCTGCTGATGTCACAATATGATCTGCGTTCTAGCCCCACCCAGTTTTTATGACATCACATACCTTATTTGAGGAGCTTCAGGGGCTGAGAATTCTTTGAGGGCCCTGCAGTTAGTGGTGGCAGGTAGGTGCTCTGTGTCTTGGGCTTTTACTTTTGTCCGGGTTCTCTGTCCTCATCTCCTTTCATTTTTTTTTTTTTCACAAATTTTGGGGCCCTTTTCCTTTTTATGTAATAATTTGAGTCCCATCAGCCCCCCTTTCCATTCATTCCTCTACCTGACCCAACTTCTCTATCCCCAAAACCCCACCCTTTTCCACCTGCCCATCTCCCTTTATTATCAGTCGTTAAAAAACCCAATGGATGACATTTTGGGTATTTTGCCGCTCAGGCCCATTTTTTGTCCCACCATTAGTACCCGTAGAATGCCCCTGAATCTATAAACCCCTTTTTCTAATGGGGGGGTAAAAAAATTTAGCGCTTTCTAGCAAACTTTAAAGGACAATTCAGACTGGGTTTAAACTACTTTTAAAAGTGCCCCTACCTGTCCCAGCAGTAATGACCTGAATTTGCGTTCAAAAGTCATAAATATTAGTTTCCCTAGGGTTTTAGTGTGACACGCCTCCAGCACCCCCCCCCGTTCTAAAGGGATTACAAAGAGCCGCGGGCGTTTCTGTAATGTTTTGTTTTTGGGAGTGTGCCCTGTTTTAAAAACAGCCCTGTGAACAGGGATGCGCCTTTTTTCAGCCCTGAAAAGACGAGACTTCGGGGCCCTTTCCCCTTTAATTTATGTCGCCCAGTATCTTCCCCCAAAAAATTTCCTTTCCATTTAAATTATTTTTCCCATTCATTCATTCTTTAAAAACCACTCATAAAAATTAAAAACCAAATTTTATTTTCTTTTCTCCCATCACTGTTTTCTTTTTTAAGGGTAAATGAGGTCTTTAGAACTTAGTTTTCCCTTTTTTGGCCCGTTCCTCTGTAATTCCTAAAAAGGAATTGAATAATAACAGAAAACCCTGGGTGTTGACCATAGAAAAAAGGGGGTTTACTATTCTCTGTCAATAGGATATTTCAAATTTTTTGGGGGACACCCCTTTATCAATTAAATAAAATTAAATTTAAAATTAAAAACAACACAGTTGTCAAGGGTTAATTTAAAATTTCCAGGAGAATTATTTAAAGAACTGCTCTCCCTCCCTATCTGGTAAATAGGAGAGGAGACCCGGGGACAAATCCTCTCTGTAATACCTGTTGGTTCTAAAGGTTTCTTATTTTGATTAGGGTTGAAAGGGTTTTTCGGGGATTCAGCCCCCGCCCACTTGTTGTGAAATCACAGCTGAAAGGCCCCCTTATACAGTAAAATCGGCTCCTTGGCTCGGGAGATGTCTTTAATATGATCTGATGACTAGCTCCCCCCAGTCTACCATAAACATCATGTACATTCAGTTGGGGGTTTGCAGAAGGTTGTAAAAAAATAAGTAACCCTTTGGGCCCCCCATTATCAATGACCCCCCCAACTCCTTTTCACGGTGGCTGATACAGGCGTTCTTCTGCATCGACACCCCAAAAAAAGGGGCGCAGGGGGAAAAGGGGGGGTTTTGGGAGCTCCCGGGGTTTTCCCCCAGTGAGTTTTGGGAAAAGGCTGTAGTTACCAGCTTGTTTCTGAGATGTCTCTGTAAGGGGCAGGATTTTGAAATTTCGCCCGATTTTGTCAATAGGTGGCACAATTTTTGCCCGCCCAAATTTTCAAAAATAAATGTTTTCCCTTTTGGGTTGACCCGGGCATCATAAAAGTGCAAGTGAAAAAATGGGATACAGAGGGGTTTGGTTACGGGTGGGGAAAGAGATGTTTGGTACAAGGGAAATGGGTTTTTGGTTTTTTGGGGTTTAGTACTTTGTAAATTTTTAAACTTTTTTTTTTTTAAAAAGGGGGGGGGAAAGGGGAAAAAAGGCGTTAGTGGCTATAAAAATTGGAGGGGGAAGGGGGGGGGAAGGAAAAAGGGGGTTTGGGGAAGGTTTGGGGCCCCTTTTTAACCCTCTGAAGGATAAGGAGGAAAAGGAAACATAAAAAAATTTTGAGGAAAGGAAGGGGAAAAGGTGGTGGAAAGGGAAAAAAGAGCCGGTTAAAAAAATCTGGGGGAAAGGAAACAGAGCGGGAAAAATCTTGGGAAGGGGGAGGTGGGAAAGGGAAAAAGATGGGGGGAGGAAACAAAAAGTAAACATATGGGGTGAGGAAAAAAGGGGGGGGATGGGGTGGAGCATAAACTTTTGGAAACAAGAGGTGGTGGAAAAAGTGGAGGTAAACATCTGGAGGAATAGAGAAGAAATTTTTTTTGGGGGGAGGTGAAAAAAAGGGGGAGGAACATCTGAAGGAGGGTGGGGATAAAATGGGGGATAGAAACATAAACATAAGGGAAAGGAAAATGAGGGGGGGAAAAAATCTAGATGAGGGGGCTATGCCTTTGGAAATATGAAAAAAGGGGTATTTCCGTCTTTTTATGTATTTTTTAAACGTATTAAGAATTTTTGTCCCGACAAACCCCCTTGCATGTTAGATTGTTGTTTTTTTCCCTTTGTTTTTTAAGCAATCCTGTCTTTTTCTCCACCCGGCGGAAAAAAGAAGGTTTTAAATTTGGCCCCGGCACTAAAACATTTTTTATAGTATTCCTATATTTCTATGTAGTTTTTGATTTTTAATTCTGGGTTTTTTTTGGATTTGAGAGGAGTTAAAATTTCCCCAAAAGGGGGGTTTTTGTTAAGTCCTTAAAAATTTAACATTTTATGCCTTAAAGGGTTGTCCCTTAAAAGACCCTTTTAGACATATAATAGGATATGTTATAAAACTCGATGAGTGTGGATCCTTTCCCCTTTGGGGACGCACAAATTTAAAAATAGGCTCCTGAAAAAAACCCCATTCCTGAACAGAGAAAATAGCCATGCTAAGCAGCCATACTCCCCTTTTTTTTAATAGGCGTTTTAAGTACAGTCGAAATTTCAACCCCTTCCCCGGGCCCTCCCTTTTTCCCCTTGGGCCAAATTTTGGCCAAATGCCCCCGGGGGGCCCTCGGAGCGGGCGCGGTGGAGGCTGGGTTTCCCCCTGGCGGGGGCCCCGGAAATCCGGGGCCGGTCTGTGGCGCTGGTACCCCCCCTCCTTTCCCGCTGCACGGCCGGGTCACGACCAAACCCCTGCAGCCATCATGGGGCCCCACCTGCACCCCCGCGGTTTCAGGCAGCGGCCAAGGGCAGAACACCGGGATCTTCTGCTCCCCCGGCCCGTTCAAACTCCCCGGGGGACCGCGGGGGAGGGCCCCGATGACGTCAAACACATACCGCCGGCCCCCGGGGCCCCCCACTTTTCTGGAGCGGCAACCCGGTCGGAGGCTGGGGGAAGGGAAGGAAATCAGGTAAGTAAGATTTTTTTTTTTTTTTTTAACCACTGCCCCTGCCTGGTTTTATACTGCCCTGCCTGCCCCCTTATACTGCCTCCCTGTACCCAATACTGCCTGCTGCCACCTATATATGCCCTCGACCCTTTCTGCCCCGCTGCCACCCATATATGCCTCCTGCCCATTACTGCCCTGCCTCCATATACTTTGGGCCCCCTCCCGCCTGGGCTAAATAAAACTCCCCTGCCTGCCCCCACCTATTACTGCCCTGCCTGGATATATTTTCCCCGTGGGGAACCCATTACTGCCCCCCTGCCCATATTGCCCTGCCCCGCCCTATACTGCCTGCCTGCCCTATACTGCCCTGGCCCCCACCTTATACTGCCCTACTGCCCATTTTGCCTTTCCTGCCCCCCTTTACTCTCCCTGCCCATATTTCTGCCCCTGCTCCCCCTTATACTTTCCCTCCTGCCCATATACTGCCCGCCTGCCCAAAATTACTGCCCTGCCTGCCCCATATTCTGCCCCCTCTGCCCCCTTTCTGCCCCCTTTTTTTCCCCGCCCATTTTTTTGCCCTGCCTGCCCCTAAATTTTGCCCTTTCTGCCCAATTACTGCCCTGCCTGCCATTATACTGCCTGCCTGCCAAACTCTGCCCTACCCCGCCCTTTTTTACGCCCTGTGCCCCGGTATATACTGCCCCGCCTGCTATATATCCCTGCTGCCCCCCTTACTGCCCTGGCTATTATTGCCCTGCCGCCCCCCCTTAAAATGCCCTGCCTGCCAATTACTGCCCGCCTCCAATTATGCCCTCCTGGCTAATACTGCCCTGTTTCCAATATACTGCCCTGCCCGGTATATACTGCCCTTCTACCAATATACGCCCTGCCCGGCTATATATCCCTGCCTGCCCATTACTGCCCTGCCCATATTTAATGCCCTCCTGCCCCTTTATACTGCCTGCCCTGCCCATATATGCCTGCCCCCAAATAACTGCCCTTTTTTTTTTGGGATATAAAGCCTTCCTACAATTTAAAATCCCGCCTGGTATATACTGCCCTCCCTTTCATTTTTACGCCCGCCCTGGTATTTTACTGCCCTGTGCCCATTTTTTCCTTTCCCGCCACCTATTACCCCTTGCCATATGCTCCCCTGCCTACCAATATTACTCCGATGGGCTATTAATGTGCTTTTTTATACGCGTTTTAACTTCCCAGGGCCCATAGTCTGTTAAAACGGCCCTGGCTCACTGTACTCGGAATCCAATGAATGAATGGGGAGTGATTCCCCAATGTGGCCACTTTTGCTCATAACAGAGAGTTTAGGTGGGTTTGGAAATTTGGGGTTCCAGAGGAGTGGGGGGATATGAAAAGCACCCCCTATTTTGTAGGTTATTCTTTGGAAGTAGGCACTCTGAATGGTGAAGTCAGGAAGGGGCATTTGACCACTGCAGTCAATCAGCAGCTGCAGTCAGTCAATCAGTGGCTGCAGCATTGACATTTTTATCCGGAAGAAGAAAGAAATAGAAGATGTTTACAAAATGAGGCGGCTGCACTGATCTGAGGTGAGGGGAGAGGTAAGAATAGTTTTTTTTTTTTGTTTTTTTTTTATTAGTATGCTGTTAAAATAATATAAAAATTACCAGACAAAATGTGGCAGAGGTGCAATACTAAAACAGTCCATGGACAAGTGTATGGCTGTTCTTAGTAAAAAAAAAAAAAAAAAAAACTAGACCCTTTTCTTTTCTAATGCCACGCAATACTTAACATTTAGCATGGACTGCTATGACTATTTCTTGGTCCAGGGAGAGTAACCCATTCTGATACTTATCCTTCACATATGGATATTAAGGTTACAAGATTACTGATGAGTTGTACAGAGTATGGCTATGTCTACACATCACATATTCTTCATCGGATTTATGCCGGATTCAGTATATAGAATCCGCCGAAAATCCGACTGTGCCCAGCGCTGTGTAGACCACAATGATGAATACGGGCTGTATTCTAAACAGCTGGTCGGATTCTGGCAGATCTTCAAACCTGGTGGATCTTCCACAGAATTGCCGTCAGATTTGTCGACGGCAAATTCAACAACTGGCCCCGGTTTTTAGCGCAAATTTGCTCCAAAAAACATGGTCCAACGATGTTAAAATGCCGTTGGATTTTGGACAGCATTTTAATATTGCTGTGTAGACATGGCTTAATAATATGGCACTTTTAGTAGTCTGTGGGGTCCTACTGTGGAAATAGCTTGCATACCAAAATTTGCATACCAATCCTGGCAAAAAATGTAGCAGCTCTACACATAAATAGTGAAATGAAAGAGTTTATTTTACAGTTATGTTCTGTATATAATGTTGTCAGTTTATAGACATTATGGGGGAAATGGGGGGGTTACTATAAAAAAACTCAGGGAAAATATAATACCCTGCCTCCATAAATCTACACAAAAATTTTTTTTTTTTATGCTCGAAAATTGCCCTGAAAAGATTAAACTGGCCCCAGTGGTTTCCCAGTCCTGACCTTGCAAGTTTCCCTTTTTCTTATTACATCTATTTTTCCCCTTTAAAGGGGGACCCACCCATTTTTGGCCCTTCCTGACAAGCCCATTTTTTAAATTTTGGCATGGGTCACTTTATGTGAAAAAACTTTTTGACATTTTTAAACCTACCCATGGGGATTCAGAGATTGTTTTTTTCGGGGACACTTTTGTGCTTTAAGTTAGTAAAAAAATTTTTAACCCATACAACCCCTTGTTTTTTTGTGGGAAAAAAAATTAAAATTTTAATAAAAAAAATTTAAAAAAAATCTGTGTTTTTGGGAAAGGGTTCAAAAATTTCTGCGTGCAAGACAGTTTAATTATTCCCCACAAAAAAGTTTAAAACCCTAGCATTTACCATATGTCCACTATGGGTTGGGCATCTTTTTTTAAATGCCCTTTTTTTTTTTTATGACATTAGAGGGTTAAAAAAATTTTAGTAGAAAATTTTCCACATTTTAAAGGGGAAAAAAATTTAAAAATATAAATTTTTTTTAGGGGACCATCCATTTCTGAGTGGCTTTGAGGGGCCTTTTATGTTGGATCCCCCCCAAAAAAATGTTTGCCTTTTAAAAGAAAAATGCCCCCTTGGGGGCCCCCTTTTAACACGGGCTTATTTCGGCCGGTTTGGCGCCGTACTGCGCGGATTTGCCCCTGCGTACGGCCCAACCCGCCCCGCAAAGTAATTACGGTAATCCACCCGTTTCATAGAGAACGGGGATTCCGTCGCCCCTTCCCGCTCGGCGAATCCGCCGGGGGGGGGGAAAGTGAAATCCCACATTATCCAGGCCGCAATAGCCCCAAGTTTCTTTGGGGCCCGGGGGCCGGGCCCCCCCGCCCCCGCCCCTTTTTCAACCCGGGAATTGGGGGTTCCCCCCAAACGGCTTGAAAAACCCGTGTGAATCGGGGGTTTAAAAGTTTTTTAACAACAGTGTTTGGGAAAGTTTTTTAAACCCCCTTTTAGGAAATTTTCACAAAAATTTAAAGAAAAGGGAAGGGAAAAATTTTTAAAAAATTTTCACTATTTTTGCAGAATTTTCAATATTTATCCATTATTCCCCTTGGAAAGGGGAAAATTGGGGACAAGGAAAAATTGCAACTTAATATAAAATTTCCCCGGGTCTGCTTTTTTAGAAATATCCCTTTATGGGCCCTATTTGCTTTTATTTGGCTCACCCAAAACCCCCCAAAAGAATAGGGGGGAGCCCCTCCCGGACTCTGGGGCCCTCTTTTTTCAATGAAAATTTTTTTTAAAGGCGCCTTTTCAGGTTTGAGGGGGCCCCCCTAAGGTGTTTAAAATTTAAAAAAACACCCTAAAAAAGCCCCCTTTATTGGAAATTAAAACACCCCTTTAAAGGTTTAATAATAAAAGGTGTGTGTGAGTATTTTCGACCCCCAGGGGGTTTCAAAAATTTTTTTTTTTTAGCTTTTAGGCGGGGTGAAAATTTTTAAAAAAAAAATTGCCCCCCTTTAAAATCTCCCAATTTTGGCTTAAAATGTTTCAAAATTTACAAAAAATTTTTGGTAAAAAACCCCACAAAACTTTGTTAAGCAATTGTTTTCCAAGTTCGGCAATCCCCTACATGTGGTGTAAACTGCTGTTTGGGGAGGGCCCGGGGGTTTTTAAAAGGGAAAGGGGTGTTTTTTGGGTTTTGGGAAACGCAGATTTTGGTGGGGCCATGTCGCATCTGCCAAAGCCCCAAAAGTCCCCAAAAACAGGTGAAATTTTCAGAAGTCCCCCCCAATTTTGATTCAACCCCCCTCATGGTTCTCATATGGGGGTGTTTTGTCCCTTTTTGGGAAACCAGGTGTTCCATCTTTTTTTTTTTAGCTTTGGGGCCCATAAAAAAGGGGGGGAAAACCCCAGTTCCACCATTTTTTTTTTGGGCTTAAATTTTTTCCCAGCTTCCCCTTGAAGTGTAAATGATTTTGGATAACTTTATTTTGGGGGGGTCGGTACAATTGAAATGGTAAAAAATTTTTTATATGGGTTTTTAAAGTTTTATTACTTTTACAAAAATAAAAAATGGGGTCTAAAAAAAAATTGCTTTTTTTATTTTGGTCCCTATTCTTGACTTTCATACTTTTTTTTTTGCTGTGTGCAGAGCTGTTTTGGGCCCTTGGGGTTTTGGGGGGGGTGAATTGATGCTTTTATTGGTACCATTATGGGGTGCATACAACATTTGTTCACTTTTTTTAAAGGTTTTTGTGGGGCCTTTTTGAAACAAAAAAAGCAACCCCTTGGTTGTTTTTTTTATTTTTTTATAGGGTCACTCGGGTTTTTAGATGGACATGCTAGCTTTACTCGGCAGGCGATACGATTAAAGAATCCCCCAAATTTGAAATTTTTTTTTTATTTTTTACTGTTTTTTTATACAAAAAAAAAACCTTTTATTCAAACAGGAAAAACAAAATTTTTGCATCCCCATAGTCTGAGAGCCAAATTTTTTATTTTTTGTGTATGGAGCCTTTACCGGTTGTTTTTTGCGGGAAAGAGTTGACGTTTTTATTGGGGATCATTTTTGGGGGGGAAAAACTTTTTGATCAGTTTTTAAATCTTTTTTTGGAAAGGGAGGTGAAGAAAATATGCAATCCTAGTATGTTTTTTATTTTTTTTATTAACGGGGCTCCCCGTGCAGTATCCTAATTAAATTTTAAATTTTTCTTTTGTGGGTCGGGAAAGATTATGGGGAACCAATTTTTATAGTTTTTTTTATGTTGAAGCACTTTAAAAAAAAAAAAGTGGTTTTTAGTGTGTTAAAAAAATATTTAGCATCGCCATCTTTTTGAGAGCCTAACCCTTTTTTTTTTTTCCGGTTTTTACTGGCTGTTTTAGGACTTTTTTTTTTTTTTGGGATTAACTGATGTTTTAATTGTACAACTTGGTGTTTATAGGGGCTTTTTGATCACTTTTATTCCTTTTTTTGGTGCTGCCAGGATGGGAAACAAAAATTTTTAATTTGTGTTTTTTTTTTTTAATTTTTTTTTTTTTTTTCGGGGTTCCCGTACCGGTTAAAAATTTTAAAAGACAATTTATAGGGCAGGTCGTTTTTCACCGGGGCGGGTAAACCAAAAAATGGGTTCCTTTTTTTATTTTTGCTCCTTTTTTTGGGGGGAATTGGCGGTTGTAAAGGGGAAAAAAGGGGGGGTGTACGTGTTTTTATTTTTTTTTCGTGTTTGTGTTTTAAAGTTTTTCACCTTTTTTCTTTTTCACATTTTTTTTTTTTTTTTTTTCCCCATAGGGGATTTGAATGAGGATCTTTAGGGTCTCTCAATCAATAGGAATCAGTTTCTTGTTGTTGCTATGCTGGTTCCTATGACAAAAATGTCCCGTCACCCATGTCGGGACTTTCCCCAAAGGGGAACGGCCGGGCATCGGGGGACGTCCAGACAACCCCGGGAAGGGGATTCTTGCCCTCCGTTTCGTTGTCAGAAGGGAGGAGTGCCACGGATCGAGCGTTCCCTGCAAGTTGTGTGGCCCCACAAAAGACGCAGGAGGAGAATTTGCTTCCCCCTGCGTCCTCCTTTAAATTTTTGCGACCCGTTGGTTTTCCCGATAATTAAGGGGGTTAAAACCCCCCCCCCCCCGAAGTGGAAAAACGGGTTTGGGACCCCTCCGCCCCGATCGCCCCGAAACCTTTCTTTAGGTTTGCGCGTTCTTTGGGGGGGTATCCCAAGGGGCCGGTGCGTTTTAACCCCAAAAAAACTGGGGCTTTTGCATAGCCCCAAAAAGTTAAGGGGGTTTAAATTAAATTTTTTTTTGAGTAACCCAGTTTACAGAGAAAATAAATTGCCCTATTTGAAGAGTATTGAACCTTTCCCTTGTTATTTTCCTCAATAATGTACAATTTACATCATCTCTACTCCCACAGACCACACAAAGTTCATTTAGTAAGTATTTCAAATAATCGTCTAAGTTACAAAGGACAACATGAAGACTATCCTCAAAGACACTTGATGAATCTCTGTACATTCTTGTCGTTTTTTTCACCCCTTCCTTGAAGGGAAAGTTTTGTTCCTTTTGGGAAGTTCAGTTCATTTTCCTCCAAACCCACAGTCCCCCGGAAAATTCCCGCACAGCGGAGGTTTTTCACTTTTTGTACAAAAAATGTTAGATTGCTTTTCAGTTTCTTTTCAAAATTTAATCTGTCTGTCTAAAGCTAGGGCCCCTACGCATTGGCAAAAAAACTCGGTGAAAACCCCCAAAAAACCTAAAAAAAACCCCTGTGAACTTTTTTTAGTTTTTTGCCCCCCAAAGGGGAAACCCCGGGTTTTTCCCACAAGGTTTTTTTGGGTGGGTTTTTTTTTTTTGTTGAAGTTTTAGGTTTTTTTTTTGGGGAGTTTTTTAGGAATCTTTGTAAAAAAAGTTTTTTCAGTCAGGAAATTTTTTTGAGGTTTTTTAAAAACTAAAAAACCCCAGAAAATTGAGGAAAAAACCCCCCCTTTGTCGGGAAAAAGCCATAGCCTTCAATTTGTAAATTTTCTGCCGGGGTCTGGCAAAATTTTACAATGTTCCTAAAAAACCCCCAGCTTTAAAAAATGACCCGGAAAAAAAAAAAAAGTGTAACTACAGGTAATTTTTTTGCCAAAATTTTAAAGTTTTTATGGAAAAGTTTTTTTTTCAGGAAATTTTTAGAGGTTTTGTAAAAACTAAAAACACAAAAATCTGGAATGGAAAAACCTTGTGCTGTGTAGACCCTAGCCTTTACTTTTAAATTGCTAAATCTCACCCCTTTTTTTTTTGCCTTTTTAAAATTTCAAGAAGAATATATGGGTCAAAACTGAAGGTCATGGTCTATCTCATACATAAAAGCAGATGCAAACACAAATTACATTAAAACGGGAAAAACATAAATGTATTTGCACACCCGATACAGCTTTTTAAAAAAATTTCTTTTTGATTATTAGTCCAAAGATTTCTTTTTTGGGGGGGGTTAAAATTTTTCTGCCCAAATTTTCATCTTTGAGAATCAATAAAAATTCTTTCACATTGCAGTTTATTCTGAAGCATGCTCATTGCCTGCTGGGACTGACGCATTTTGCACATACTCTACAAGAATTCTCAACTGATAAATGCCTTCCTGGCTCTTGAAAGATCAGTGTTCTAAAGGTGAAACAAACAATGCTGAACAATACATTCCCGCTGACTATAGTAGCCTGTAGGTATAATCGCTATTTAAGGCAATGCTGTTTAATGTTAACCAGGAGGCCTGTTAAGGATAAACAGGTTGACTCTAACAAACATCAAGAGAACTCTTATTCCAATGAATATACAGCACTGTGGAAAAGTTTAAGTCGTGTGGAAAAAACGCAGCAAAATGCTTATAAAAATAAAAATGTTAATTATTTATTTTTATCTATTAACAAAATGAAGAAATTAAAGGAAAATGAAAATCAAATCAATATTTGGTGTGATCATCCTTTGCTTTTGGAATACCGGAAGCGATTATCGGTCCCCCACAGGGTCATCTTTATAGCATCTATATCGGATCATGTTGATATTCTGTAGATTCTTTATTACCTACTTTGTATACAGAGTAGATCTGTGGTTTCTTATCAAGGATGTTTACAACAGCTTCCATGCTGAGTTCTTTCAAAAAGTGTGTGCAAGCACCTAAAACAACTAATGCTGTTTTGAAGGCAAATTGTGGACTCACTGAACTAAATCGATTTAGATTTCTCTTTCGTTCATTCACTTTGCATTTTGTCAATCAATAGAAATAAACGATTAACACTTCTTTTTTTGAAAGCATTCTTTGCAGCATTTTTTTCACCCCTGCCTCAAACAATTGAATGGTACTGTATTTGTCTACTACATGAACCGCACTACCCTGAAAAAAAAAAAGAAATAAAAAAAGTATCCCATTCAAATGCTTTTGAAAGAAAGGATTTTTGGCAATGCTGTACAAAAAAAAAAATCCACAGGAATCAGTTGCGTCCTTACTGTGAGTTCCACACAGAAAAACTGAGGGTTAGTCTTATTGAATGACGATGAAGCTAATCTATGTGCGGATCCATGGTATAGCAAAGGAACATCAGTGGTAGCCATGTATTTCTGTTGGAGATCTAAAACACACGTCAGATTTATCATAGGCACATCTGTGATGAGTGAATATACCACTAATGATCACAGAAATCAAAACTAATTATTGCTCAGCCAGGGAAGAATGTTAGAGTAAGGGCATGTCCCCACGGCACAGGTTTTCGGCCGGTTGTTCAGCCGGTTTGCGGTTTTTCAGACCACCTGAAAAACTGGCCTAAAATTAGCACAGTTGTGCTCTATGGAAAACCCGTGCAGCAGTCCCCACTGCACGGGTTTTCCAGCCGACGGTTTTGCCGCCGGCAGTCCGGCGGCAAAACATTGAACATGTTCATTCTTCCGTCCGGTTTCCGGACGAAATATGAACAATTCAATGGGAGGGGGGAGGGCTGTTCTCCGTTCATCGTGGAGAAAAGCCGTCCCCCCCGCAGCCATGGGGACGGGCACAAAACAGGACAAATACCGGCCGGCAAACTGGCCGGTATTTGTCCTATGCCGTGTAAACGCGCCCTAAGGGTATGTATCACAGAGAAGCAAAAAAAAAAAAAACAATATAAAACATCAAACATTTATTATGCAAAATGTTAAAACATCTTATAAAGAACAGATCCCTTTTTATCGATAACAATAACTTATGATAGTATCAATGATAAATATATACATTAAGAAAAAGGCACCGCTTACACATCAACAGCAATATGCTTATTTACGATACAGGCCACTTCCACCGATCCCAAACAGGTTGATGTGGTCCTAGAGGAAAAGATACTCCAAAAATAAGGCCCTTTTGTAAGTGTATACTTTCCCTGTGCCACCCTATCAGACCCTCTGCAAATACATTATGGGGTCATCGCCCTGATGAGGGCGACCCCACCAAACTAGTACTGACCCTAGGGTCTCTCTAGTATTCCCTTAATGAAGGCCAATGGGCAAAGTCTATCAAGCAAAAAAAGGAGAGAGACTTGGATATTCTCCCGACACATTTCCCCTATTCAGGTTCATAAGGGGAGTCTGACTCTCAGATAGACAAAAAGATAAACTGCGCCACGATGAAAGAGTGACCCAAAATAAGCCGTCTGAACATACCCTTAGAAGGATGTGCCAGTGAAGCCACTTCCTTTTTACAGGTTGTTTGGAGCTAGAAAGTGTCTTTAGCTATACAGTATTCAGAACTCCCATAGAAATAAATGAGAAGGACGGACGCAAGTGTCACCCTCCTTATTATGTAATACAGGCGGCTCCGAACCAGCTACGATCCAACCTGTGACAAAGAAGTGATTTTGTGGGAACACCCCTTTAGTATGTGTCCTCCAGTTATAATCCATTCCTAGTTTTGGCTTCAATAACTACATCTAAAAAGCTGAACTTGTGAACCCACCCTTACTCTGGAGGACCCAGCATGTCACTATACTACATGGACTGATGTTATGGAAACAGAAAAGCTTCATTATTTTCTGGTAGTGGCGCTGCAGAAGAATCAGTCACTAGCTATTAGGTTCCCCAGCAGATTACAGCAGTGTTCAGCCAATGGGACACCCTCTAGTCAGAGGACCTTTGTAACAAAATGCAGAAATCCCCCTTTTAGTTTCATTCATAGATATACAATACTAATAATATAACAAGACTGTGACTAGTGCTGTATTGTTCTTTAGATGTAATGATCTCAAATCCATTTCTTGCATATTTTATACATTCAGTTTCAATCAAAGGAAGTGGACTCTTGATCTGTATGTATTATAATCATGAAAAAATGCATGTCTTGCTAACAGGAACTGCCTTACTGTGCAATGAATAATTGAATGCTGGTGTTGAGGATTTCCCAAAAAGAGCATTTCAAGGCTGAGACGTTATTAGCATTTTCATGAGAGGGCAGTCGTGAATCTCCTGCCAAAGACATGTTGTTGTGCATATTCTTTTCTGTATGTGCCTAGAACACAAAGTGTCTCAGTTAAGGCTTTCTCAACAAACAGCATGTTTATTTTCAGCTAGGAAACACTGCCTATTTACATACTTGTAGCTTCAAAAATGCACAAACTAATTCTTTACTCATGAAACACATATTTGAAAAATATGCTTTATCTAAGAGCTATAAACAGTGTTATTTTAAGACAAAACATGATTCTATTTTAAATTTATCCAAGATTCTTTTTTGAAGCCCTTTTCCCAAAGTATTCCCTAAAAAAAGCATTTTAAAATTTAAACCAAATTTTTTTGGGGAATGCAAATCTATTTTCCGTCAGAGGTAAAATTTTTTTGGGCCAAAAAGTTTGGGCCCCCGGGTTTTTCTTTTTGGTTTGTTTTCCCTTCCCCTACCCTACCCCTTCCCTTTCTTTTTCCTTATGTTTCAAAAATATTTCTATAACATTTTTAACCACTACAAAGCTTTAAAAACCTATTTAACCCTAACTTTTGGGAAAAATTATTATTTGTCATTTAAGTTTGTAACTGTAAGGCTATGTTCACACGGGGTTTTTTAAAAGGGGGCTATTTCGGGGCCCTAATTACGGCCGGAGGGGGCAAATTTTGGCTGGAAAATCCCATTTTTACGGGGAATCCACGTTCTAAAAAGGGAATATGGATTAGTTTTTCTCCCTGTTGGCGGGTACGCCGGGGGGGGGAGAAAAAAGGGAAAATTTTTTGGGAAATTTTTTTGGGGGGCGTATACGCGGCCCCTGGTTTTAAAGAAATTTTTATGGGCCCGGGGGAGGGGCCGGCCCCCCACTCCCGCCCCTGCTCCCGCCCCGCCCACACGGCGTAATTACGCCCTGCAAATACACCGTGTGAACATAGCCTAACTTTTTTTTAAAAAAGAAAAGGCAGTGTGAGGGCTGAAGCTGTCTGTTTCTCAAAAATGGTGGGAAAAATAAACCCCTTTAAATTTGTAAAAAAAAAAAAAGTTTTTATATTAAATTGGTGGGTATATTTACTTTAATACCTTTAAAAAAATATGGCACAGAGAGCCTCACAGATTTTTGGATGGGGTAAAGTTTTAATAGTGTGAAGCCCAAAATGTAAAGAAGGCTTTGGGGCCCGGGTTCAAAAAAGGCTTATTCAAGCCCCTAATTGGGGACGGGGTTCCACCCGCAATACCGGGGTTGAATAAGGGGCGGGGGCGCTGCCCGCCGGGCCCCATAGACTTTCATTTTCCACGGCGGGATATTTCGCCGGATTCGCCCAGGGGGGAAGGGAGAGAAAGGAAATTCACAGTGGGTGGGACGGATTCCTGGGCCTAAATTTCAGGCAAATTTTGGCGCCAAAAACGGCTGCAATCCGGTGCCCAAAAATAAGGTTGGGAACGGCCCTTTAAAGGGGAAACCCGTCACAAAGGTTGTGCCCCCCTTGGGGTTTTAGGGGGAGCAAAAACCTTGTTAGACCTGCTGTTTTCCCGCGCTTGGCCCCCTTTTTTTGTAAGAGGCAGGAGTTTTAGGCATTTACCCCTTTTTAAAACTAAAAAGGCAAAGGTTTTTTAAGCTTTAACCCACCAAAGGCTAGCTTCCACCCATGACAGTTTAAAATTTACATGTTTCCACCCATTCAAAGGGAATAGGGGTTTTTCAGTTGAAGTGGGCGGGGGCTAAAATTGGGGGGCAGGGGAGGGCAAAACAGACTTTTTGGGTGGGGAAAATGCAGGTTTGAGCACTAAATTATTGTGGCGGTCCTCTTTTTTAAAAAAAATATTAAAAAAATTCAAGTAAAATATGGGAACAACCAAGTTCCTTTTGACAGAAGAGCATTTCATGAAAAGGGTTAAAAAGTGGGATATTTAAAATTTTAAAAAAAGCCTTGCTAAAACCGTCACAGTTTGAATTTGGTTTATGCTGGGAAAAACAAAAATGCCTTTATAAATTTTTTTTAAAGTTAATACAATTAATATATTAATGGAGCATTTAGAGTTTCTCTTTTCTTTTAAAGGTTTTTTGTCTGGCTTTTTTAATCTGTTTGGGAAAAGGGGTTTGCTGCCCTAAAAAGGTTTTTTTGAAAAATAAAAACCCAAAAAAAAAAAAAAAAAAAAGAAAAAGGTTTAATTTATTTAAAACCTTTTCCCCTTTGGGCATATCCCCTTTTAGAGTTAGGGTTTAAATGAACCTTGTTTTTTTCTGTTAGAAATTTGAAAAAAATTTTGCAATATTAGATTTTTTTGGCTGGCACCCCAATGGAGCAGCATAATTAAAAGGGGAAAATGTCACATTTGATTATGCCCCTCCAGCTGAGGGGCCGGGACAAGCTAGTGGGGCTGCCTGCTGTTTCCAGCGCTTGGTCCGGTCGGACTGGGCCGCCGGGGGGGAAAAGGGGAATTCCCCCCTGGGCCCCCCCCCCCCAAACCGCTGTGGGGCCCCCGGGGGCGTTTCCTGCCGGGTCCCCCGGGGCCCCCGGGCCCCGCCTTTCCGGTCCCTGAACGCCAGAACCCCCGTTTTCCCGGGAGCGGGAAGAGAACCCGGGTGGGGGTGGGGAAATAATTGTCCCCCAATTTCCCCGGGGGTTTCCCGGTTTTCCCCGCGGAGGAAAGCGCCAAAATAGCGCTGACTCCCCTGATCTCCCCGGGCAGGGTGAACGCGTTAGGGGTTAGCCCTTTGGGGCTTTGGGCCCCCCACGCCGCGTTGGCGGCGGGTGGAAAGGGGGTATTGGGGAGGGTGGGAGGGGGGGGTTTGGGGATGGGGGGGCTGGGGGGGAAAGGGGGAAAAGTATGTTTTTGGGGGGGAAAAAAATTTAGGGGGGGCCCGGAAAAAAGGGGGTTTTTTTCAAAGGGGGGGTTTTTATTAGGTGGAGGGGGAAAATTTTTAATGGTGGGCCGGGGGGGGCAAGATTGGGGGGAGGGGGGTTTTTTGGTGGGGGGGGGGTATTGTAATGTGGGTTTGGAGGGAAGGGGGTTTGGAAAAAGGGGGGTGGGAAAAGGGGGGTTTTTTAAGGGGTGGGGGGGAAAGGGTGGGTGGAGGGGGATATTTTGGTATAAGGGGGGTGGAAAAAGGGGGTTTTTTATGTGGGTGGTGGGGGTTTTTTAGGGGGGTTTTGGAAAGGGGGGGTGGTATTGGGGGGGGGCCGGTATTGGGGGCTGTTTTGGGGGGGGGGTATTTAAAGGGGGGGAAAAGGGGGGTTTTTATGGGGGGTTTTGGAAAAGGGGGTGTTGGTATTGGGTTTGGGGGGGAGTTTTGGGGTGGTGGGGGGTTTTTATTGGGGGGATGATTTTTGGGAAAAGTGGGGGGGGGGGAAAAAGTTTGTTTTAAAAAGGGGGGATGTTGTTTTTTTTGGAGGGGAAAAGTTGTATTGGTAAAAGGGGGGTAATTTTTTTGGTTAAAAGGGGGTATTGTAATGTTGGGGCCCCCCAAGGGGATTTTTTGGTAAAAGGGGCCGGTTTTTGGGGGGGAATTTTTTTATCCCCGGGCGGAGGGGGGTATTTAAGCCGGCCGGAGGGGGAATTTATCCGGGGGGAAGGGGATATTAAAAAGGGGTTTTTTAGGGGGATTTGTTCCCCCGGTTTGGGGTGGAAAGGGGATTTGTAAGAGGGGGGGAAAGGGGGGGAAAAGGTTTGGTTTGGGGGTTTAAGGGGGGGTTTTGTATGTTTTGGGGGGGGTTATTGTTGGGGGAAAAATTTTGGGGGGGGTTTTTAGGGGTGGGAAAAGGGGATTGAAGGTTGGAAGGGGGAAAGAATTTGGAGTAAATTGCCCTGTGTCCCATTTGGGGGAAATTTTTTTTTATTTTTAAATGTGGGGATCCTTTTTCTTACAAAAATTGGGGTTTTTTTGGGTTTGTATTTGTGGTAAAAAGGGCGAGTTTTTGGTTTTAAGGCCGGGTTTATTTTCCTGTTCGTGGGTGTTGGCCCCCAAGTTTCAATTTGGGTGGGGGAAAAGGGGAACCTTTGGGTGGGGTTCCCTTATTTTTTTTTGGTGCAGGGCAGGGGTAATTATGGGTTGACCCCCAAAGGTGGCCCCAAAGGCTGGGGTTTTTTAGGGGTATGACGGGGTTTCAAACCCTTTAAAGTGGTTTTTAACGGGGGTTTTTCGTTAATTTTGGGGAGGTTTTGGGTCAGTGGGGGAGGGTTTTAAAAAACTGGGCCCTTTGAAGGATTTGATTTTTCCTTTTTTTTTGGGTTTTAAAATGGTTTAGTTAAAAAACCTAAAAAAACTTAAGGGTTTAAGTTTGGGGGCCCGGGGGGTGGGAAAGGGGTTGGGGAAATTTTGTTTGTTGGGGGAGGGGGGGAATTTATGGGGTTTTTTAACCCGTTTGGGTTAATAAGTGGTATTAATGATTTGTGGGGGGAAGGGGATTGTAAGGGGGGGGCGGGTTTTTTGAAAGTTTGCGTTTTTGGCAACCCAAAAAACCGGGGCAAAAATTTCAAACCGGGGCTTTTAATTTTAAAAAACCCGAGGCACAAAGGGGGGCCCATTGGGGACGGGTTTTTGGTGGTTTTGGGGAAAAAACTAAAAAAGCCAATTTCAATGGGGGGGGGAGGAAAAGGGGGGTTTTTTTTTACTGGGGAAAAAAGGGTACCCCCCCGGTTTTTCCGTGGGGAGGCCCCAAAAAAGGAAAAAATTTTGTGGATAAAAAGGGATCTGGTTTGGGGGCCCGAGGGGTGGTTAATTTTTGGGTTTAAAATTTAGGGTTGTTAAATTTGTGTGCCCCTTTTTTTTCCAAAAATTCAAAAATTTTTCCGCCCCTGGTTTAAAAATTTTAAAAGGGGCATAAGGTTTGGGTGTTAGTTTTTATTAAAATTCATCCCAAGGTAACTTTTCCTTTTTCGGAAGGCAGAGAATATTTAACAAAGAAACGGGGGGAACATCGTTGGGAATTTAAATTTTAATTTTTTGAAATTTTAAAGGTTTGGGATGCCCTTGTTTGGGTTTTAACCCAAATTCAGGGCAAAAAATAAAGGATTAATTTGGCTCCTTTTGGAAAGGAAAACAGGTTTCCCATTGGAAGGTTTTAGAGGGGGAAAATTTTTGGGAGGGGGGGAAACCCTAAAAGGAGGGCTTGTACAAAACTTAATTTTTATAATAATTTACTTTTCCCCTTGTTAAAAGGCGGTTTTGGGAAATTTTTTTTAGGGGCCCTTAAAAGGGACCCAATTGGGAAAGGGGGTAGTGAATCATTTGAATTTTATCCCCCAATTACACGGGGGGCCCCTTTTTAAAAGGGGGAATTTGGGTAAAACAAAAAGAATAAGGGGGGTTTTTGGGGGAAAATGGCAAAAGAAAAAATTCAAACTTTAAAAAAGGTTTTTTCTAAAAAAATTGATTAGCTTAAAGTATGTAGACAAAGGTAAATAAAGATTTACTGAATACATTGTTCTTCTGATTTTGCTTTCTTTCAGAGCTAGAGCAATTCTTATCTGCTTTTGTACACAAGCTTCTTAGTTATCGACCATGTCTCTCTGTTCTCTGCTCTAGCAGCATTGAACAGGAAGGTCAGGATGATGGGTCTTATAAGCAGAGCAGGAGCTGTATGTTTCTCTGTAGACTTCTGTCCTGTTGTTTAAAGCATTTCGTTACCAATGTCTCTCTAACAAGCTCAGGTAGTAATATCAGAGCTGAATTGTCAGTCAGTATTGTAGAAGCATCCACATTCTGAACAAGAAGTGGAAGGCTGAAGAGCAGGCTCTATGAGATAGCCTGATGAGAAAACCCCTTTAAGAATAACCGTGATTTTGACAAGTGCTTTGACAAGAGTATTTACAAAATTGCAAGTCTTGTGGTATGTTCCTGGTGTGCTATGATTAGAACCTATCAAAAGAAGGACAATAGGTGAACCTGTGACAGGCTTATGGGCTCCGAAGGCTAATTAATACACATGGGGAGCGAAGGCAAGCCTATCTGGTCTGCTCCCACAGGAAAACTACCAAAACGCAAATTACTGAAAAAATTATTGCTGGCTATAATAGAAAGGTGTTAGAACACACAGAGCACAATCATGACCCATGTCCATCTTTAAAAGAATCTACACATAGCAAATCAGTACTGGACCATGGAGCAATGGAAAAAGTGGCACGGTTTGATGAATTATGTTTACTTATACAAAAAAAAATATATATATATAGCTGGGTGGGCATGTGTCATTTACTTGGAATCATGCATAACACTGGGATGCCACATGTGAATTAAAGGGGTAGTCTCACTACAAGGATTGCTTTTTATGTTAAAGATCTTGCAAAAATAAGTCTGTTTGCAATATGTGTCCATTAACAGTGTCCTACCTATTCTGAGATATCCCCTCTTGTATGGGCTGCATCAGCTCCTCAGGTCGCTATAGCTACAGACCTGTTTGATCTCTCCTGATAGGCTGACAGTGCTGGTCGCTATAGCTACAGACCTGGCTTCTACTGCAGCCTAGTAAAAGCCAGTAAACACGCCCCTGAATTCAAAATGAAACCAAGAAAAAAGGACTGTGCTAACATGAATCAATGTAGTGAGACAACCCCTTTAAGCGAGATAGCATAGGAAGTTTGATTCTCTGGGTATGTTTCTGCTGGAAAACTTTGGGTCCTGTTATTCATATGTATGTTACTTTGACTTGTACTACCTACCTAAACATTGTTGCAGGCCACGTTATGACAGTGACCTCTTTCAGCAGGACAATGAACTCTGCCACACTGCAAAAATTGTTCAGGAATGGTTTTTAAAAAGTGCCAACGAGCTCAAAGTGTGACCTTGCCTCCGAAATCCACAAATCTCAATTTGATTGATCATCCTTGGGAAATCAAGCCTGATCCATGGAGGCCACATTCTCCTTGCAGTTTTCCGGGCTTTAGTGCTAAGGTCTTGGAGACACATACCACTGGATATCTTCAAAGGTCTGCCTTGACAGGTCAAAACTGTTTTCGTGACATGAAATGAACCTCAACAATATTAGGCATATGGTTTTAATGTTAGGGTTGATCAGGGTATTAACACACACACATATGCAACTGTTACCAGAATATTTATACCAGAATTCTGATTATTTACACTAAAATTATAAATTACCCACATTGTTAGTCATCATTTTCAGGTCAGTATGGATGAATGAAAGTGGCCGATAACACACATAATTAATTCTTATGTAGTTTGGTTGGAATTATGATACTATGATACAATGGAATTAAGATCCCTTTACCTATTAATAGTAGGTTCAATAAGGTTTCATGGGGACCAAAGAGGCTCATAAACATCTTAAAACAACAAAAAGTTGTTTAGACCAATAAGGTTGTTGACTCTTTCAGGGATTTTTTTTTTTTTTTCACAGGGAAGTCCCTATTAAGTCAACAAGAAGGTAGACAAAATGCTAGAAACAGAAATGCTGTTAGATGATTGTGTGAGGAGAGCTTTCATGCTATTATAGACTTTGGGTCATAGGCCTACACACTGAACCTAAGGCCGTGTTCACACGGCTTATTCCCGACGGATTTGTGTGCTCACAAATCCGCTGTGAATAAGGGGCGGGACCGGGCGGGGGGCGGGGCGCGGGGGGGCGCCGCTCCCCGGCCCCATAGACATTGTATTATCTACGGCGCGTACGCGCTGTAAATAATGTGCATGTCACTTTCTCCCCCCGCGGCGGATTCGCCGAGCGGGGAGGAGCGACGGAATCCACTGTTCTCTATGAGAGCAGTGGATTACCCTAATGACTCCGATGGATTGGCGCCGTACTGAAGCGCAAATCCGCCGCGCAGTACGGCGCCAATCCGTGGCAAAATAAGCCGTGTGAACGAGGCCTAAAACTCAATGAGCAGTGCACATTTTGATGAAAATGGGTGCACTCATCTAGCATGATGGGATGACTTCTTTCAGGTGTGGTAGAAAAGCTGTTATTCCACACAAAAATTACCGACAGAACAAACTGGTGCCTGCAGCCCCGAAGGCACCCATGTCCCCTCTCGCCGATCCCAATGTCCTGCTCTCCCTGTTTGCAAGCTTTCAGCTGCTGTGTCTTCCATAGATTGTGCACGGACAGTCCACCCTGATTTAAAGGGCCATTGTGCACCACCAGGCTTTCCCAGAGTCAATGCTCTGGGACCAGTTCCTATGTAAACGCTCCTCTCCCAATTTACTGTGCCAGATTTTTGGTGCTTCTTGGTGTGTCTATCTGCTTGTGCTATTCCTTGTGATTTCTGGTTTTGACCTCAGCTTTCCTGACCCATTTATGCATGAGCACTGTCTGCCCCGACCCTGTTAGTGAGACCTTAACTACGATTGTTTGCCACCTGCCCTGACCTTTTTGCTAGTAACCAAACTACGCCTCTGCCTTGCCTTCCTGTACAACACTTGCACGGCAGTCATCACCGTGGGTGACCTTGTCGGGATAGTGACCTGGGAGTTCCATAGTAGTGGAGTCCAAGGTTGAGAGTGAAGACCAGGGGCTCCTTAAAGGGGTTGTCTCACTACATTGATTCATCTTACCTCAGTCCTGTTTTTTTGGTTTCATTTTGAATTCAGGGGTGTGTTTACTGGCTTCTACTAGGCTGCAGTAGAAGCCAGGTCTGTAGCTATAGCTACCAGCACTGGCAGCCTATCAGGAGAGAAGGAACAGGTCTGTGGCTATAGCGACCTGAGGAGATGATGCAGCCCATACAAGAGGAGATATCTCAGAATACGTAGGATACTGTTAATGGACATATATTGCAAAGTGACTTGTTTTTGCAAGATCTTTAACATAAAAAGCAATCCTTGTAGTGAGACAACCCCTTTAACCCCTTAACGATCTTGGGCGTATCAGTACGTCCCAGGGCCGCTAAGGGGCTTTGCAGGGGGATCGATCCGCAACCCCCCCGCACAGCCGCCGGGTGTTAGCGGCAAATCGTCGCTAACACCCGGCAGTAACAGTGCCGGCGGGTGGCTCCACCCGCTGGCGCTGTTTTACCCATCAGACACCGTGGCAAAGATGGCCGCGGCGTCTGAATTAACGCCGATCGGTGCAGCGCACCGATCGGTGCGGTGATCGGCATAAGCGCAGTGGGCATTGTGGTGGGGAGCCTTGTGAAGGCTCCCGTCACTTACCCTGGCCGGTTTGCCCCACTTACGTCCGCAGACAGGAAGTGGGGAAACCGCCATCTTTGTACACCCTAATGCATTGCCTAGGCAATGCATTAGGTTGTATTAACAATCGCGCCACCTTAGTGGTCAAGCACCACAGGTGGCCTCAATGTTACAGTAAAAAAAAAAATAATAATTTTACAAATAAAATCATTAAAATAATAAAAAAGTTACACATATTTGGTATTGCCGCGTCCGAAAAAGTCCGATCTATAAAAATATAACATCATTTATCCCGTACGCTGAACACCGTAGAAGAAATAAAATTCCAAACGCCAAAATTGCGTTTTTTGGTCATTTTACGTCACTCAAAAAATGGAATAAAAATTATCAAAAAAAGTCGCATTCATTCCAAACTGCTAGCGATAAAAATTGCACTTCAGCCTGAAAAAAATGCCCCCTCACTGACGTCCGTAGGTATTAGTACAAAAAGGTTATTGGTCGCACAAAATGGCGCCATGGCGCAAATTTAAAAAATAGAAAATGTTTGGAATTTTTTTACGGTACCAAAACATAACGGAAACCCTACATGTTTGGTATTGCCGGATGCGTAACAATCTGTAGAATACAGATAACACATTATATTTACCGAAGATTGAACGCCGTAAAATCAAAACCGCTGCAAACATGGCGAAAATACATTTTTTTTTCACAATTTGTCCCACAGTTTTGTGGTTTCCCAGTATATTCTTTAGTATAGTGAATAACACCATTAGAAAGTACATCTTGTCCCGCAAAATAAAAGCCCTCATGTGTCTATGTAGGTGGAAAAATAAAAAAAAGTTATGGCTTTCAGAAGGCGGAGGGAAAAACAAACGTGTCACCCCAAAAAAAAACGCCGGGTCCTTAAGGGGTTAAGCTCTGCACCTCAGCAAGGCTTTATGCCAAAAATTGCAGCTGACATGGAGAATCCACTCCTGTGGTGACAGTTTGTGCCGTTACTGTGGTGGCAAAGAGCACTTTTTGAAAAATTGCCTGGTTTGGCTGGGAAACTCTTTCAATCTCCTCCATTAATAGAGAAGTGCTTTTGGTTTCCATCCAGTACCACACTGAGCCATTAACGCTGTACACTGGGGCCCTTCATCTTGAGAGGTTATCTTTCTTCATGCTCCCGAATTCCACCTTTTCTTTTCTCTAGGGCCTCCGTGGTTGCGTTTACATGCTTTGGTCATTAAGTGGACAACTGGTGAGGTCACACATTGGGGCAAACAGTGCCATGTTTCCTGCCTGTCAGCAGTGTGCCCAACTTAATACCAGCTTCTAAGGTCTAGCAAGTAGCAACCTCCTGGTCTCCCACTTTGTTGTACCCACACCCAGGTTTGAATCAGTTGCTAGGTACAATTTTTACTTATGTTACTCTCTTTCATGTCACACAAAGGTGTTAACAATCAGTGGCTTATAGGCTAAATTGCACTACACATCCTTTAATATTTTATAATGATGGGAGTTTCTTAAAGTAAATAATGTGCGGCTATCTTTCACATCAAAGTGGCCTTTTTTAGATGTACTTCACTTTGGTTTAAAATATTCTGTCATCTGTGAGCGAAATAATTTGTTCTTCTCATGAATGAATTCCATTTTTAATTAACCCTGTGATTTGAGCATTTTTCACAGAGCACTACATTTTCAATGTCAAGGTTATTAAGTATCACAGCTAGGATAGTTAGCAGACACCCATTATGGTACAATCCAAAGATAATTAGCTAGATCGGTTACTTTTTAAGGAGTGTGACTCATTTACATTGCAATAAAAGTAGAAAATGTAGATGTGCGTGGTGAAGATCAGGTGTTTGCGGCATCTACCATGTAATGTTAGCTTGTCATGCAAGTGTCTGGAATTCCAACTTCAAGGGCAGCCCCTTTAGGATATTTGCCTGACACGGTACAACAGGTACTAACTTGCAGAACTGAAACAAAACAGACTGCTAGTGAGAGTTATTTATAACCATCTGAAAAAATAAGATTCACATGTAATTAAATTTCAGAAAATTCCAGTTACCTTGGTTTTTAGAACAAATATAAATATAATTATTCTTGAGTAAATGCCAAAGATCTTCTCATTCATGTTCTCAACAAGGAGGCCATTGTGTTTATGATCAATTCTAGACACATTTAGCTGCACCTTCTTAAAGAGAATATGTCTGGTATTGAGTTTTACCTTCATTAATTAGATTTACATTTATAGATGATAAACCAGGTGCATATGGGTGTATTCATCCAGTGTAGGAGAAATACAGGATGTTGAGGATGAGGCCCTCCAGGAATGCTTGGGGAATGTCTTCACATATTTAACTTTTATTTAGTATTTTCCTGGTCTTTCTGGGACTCTAAATACAGGACCTGCTGCACAGGAGGCAGAAACACTAACAGTGAGTCAAAGGTTACCTTGTTGGCTATGAGAGGATTTCCACTGGCTAAAACCTTGAATATTTTACTTCACATGCCTAATCTACTGGCAGATAGATAGATAGATAGATAGATAGATAGATAGATAGATAGATAGATAGATAGATAGATAGATAGATCCTTATAACCATAATATTTTGTGAACATATTACGATATTTATGATGATTGTGCTATAAATAAAAATGGCACAATTTTTTGCTGGTCAAAATTCTGCCCTAAAAACTATAGCTTGTTTTACATAAAACAAGACCTCATATTCTGATGTTGATGTGAAAACAAAATGTTATGGCTGTTACAGCTATGAATGCGGGAAGAAAAGCACAAAACACAAACTTTGTGGCATACAGATGTCTAATTGATTCATTTAGGATATTCATTTAGGCTTTGATCATCTCTTACGATAATATGTTTCCTTAAACGGATATCAAAAGAATATTCCAAGTGCAGCTGGAAGGGCCAATCACTGTAAAGTAAGCAACTTTCAAAATGCATGTTATTAAAAAATATGTATGCTTTACCTAATAAAGGCATTTTTTACACCTTCAACTTGCTCTCTTGCTGTAAGGGATACCCTAATCTGACCCTGGCTTGCCATGTCTAGGCAGAGCATCCGTCCCGAGAAGGGCGACCCTGCACTCAAACCTCTTTCTGAAATATACCCTAGTAAATGGTTGACAACAGACAGAAGATAAACGGAAGACAAAAAGGAGACAGAGGCAAATAGACAACAAATAGAGAATAGTCAGATGGGCCAGGGGTCAAACCAGAAGTATGCGCAGTACTGAGTAACTAGGAAAACAAGCCAAAATCCAGAGAAACAACACCACAGAGCAAAACCAACAGTAAGGGCACAATAAGCAAACACCAGCAGTGCCAGTGCAACATGGAGGGGGTTTAAATATCCCGCC
This sequence comes from Phyllomedusa bahiana, assembly GCA_025379985.1. Taxonomy (NCBI): domain Eukaryota; kingdom Metazoa; phylum Chordata; class Amphibia; order Anura; family Hylidae; genus Phyllomedusa; species Phyllomedusa bahiana. The sequence goes on from JAODAL010002560.1 coordinate 121,610, forward strand.
CCAACCGGGGATTGGCTCAAGTGGTTAACCCATCAAGCACAAACCCACACTTTGGCTGAGGCTGCAACAAAATCCTTAAAGGACCAGTAGCGCAGTCCTGACAGTATCCCCCCTTTTACAACCCTTAACTCCTGGACCGCGCTTCTGAGTAAATTTTTTGTGAAATTCATTCACTAAACAATCAGCATGTATCGAGAAGGCAGGCTCCCATGTGCGCTCCTCTGGTCCATACTCTCTCCAATGAACAAGATATTGAAGAGCATTTCTGACTCTTCGGGAATCCACTAAATGCTCCACTTTGAACTCTAGATCCCACTCTACCTGGATAGGAGGGGGAGGTTCTTTACAAGGACCGATAGGAGATACGTACTTTTTGAGCAGCAATTTGTGGAAGACGTCATGGATACGGAAAGCCGACGGGAGACGAAGATGAAGAGTGACTAGATTGATAACCTTTAGAATGTAGTAGGGACCAATGTATTTGGGAGCCAATTTACGAGAGGGAGCCTTAAGTCTCATATATTTGGTGGCAAGCCAAACTTAATCCCCTACAGAAAACCCAGGCCCTGCAGCGTGTCTCTTATCGACATTCCTTTTATATATGGGCTGGGGTTTCCTCACATTTAACTGAGCCTTGGCCCAGACTGTGCACAGTTTTTCTGATTCAATCTCTACATTGGGGTTATCAGAGACAGACAAAGAGAGAGAACCAAATCGCAGATGAAAGCCATAATTACAGAAAAATGGCAAAGTATTGATGGACACATGATGGTTACTGATGATAAACTCTGCCAAGGAAAGGAAAGTAATCCAGTCTGACTGATTATCAGCACAATAACACCTTCTGTTCCAGATTCTGACTGAATGGTTCAGTCTGACCGTTAGACTCAGGATGGAAAGCCAAGGAAAATGGTAACTGAATTCTGAAAGCTCATCAAAACTTAGCTACAAACTGTACTCCCCTGTCAGAAACATTATTTTCAGGAATCCCATGAAGATGAACAACATGATCAATAAAGAGTTGTGAAAAAATTTTAGAGCTCGGAAGCTGAGACAGGGGCTCAAAATGGCACATCTTACTAAAACGGTCAATAATTGCCCACATTACAGTCTTTCCGTCAGCGAGGGGTAAATCTATGATAAAGTCCATTGAAAAATGTGACCCATGTCTTTGAGGAATGGGTAAAGGAAGAAGCTCCCCCCATAGGACGAACAGAAGTGACCTTATTTCGAGCACACATCTCACAGGCAGACACGTGGGCAGTGATATCACAGAGCATAGATGGCCACTAGTAAAAACGGGCAACTTAAACTCTTATGGTGATATTTTGCGTGCATTAGCACCTGAATCTATGAACCTGTTCTACTGCAGGTCATAGATTTAGCGCTTTCTGGCTACTTAGCGACAATTCTGGCTCGGGTAAACCGCTTTAAAAGTGGTTTACCCGTTCCAGCCGTAATGCACCTGGATTTGGCGTACTAAAGATATAAATGTGTAGATTTGTACGGTTGTAGTGCGACATGCCTCCAGTATGCCCCCTGATTTCAGGCGCATTACAAAATGCCATGGGCGCTCTGTTTTGCGCCTGTTATTGGAGTGCACCTGGCTAAAAATATAGCAAATGGACTGAAAAGACGACAGACTTCTGGGATAGCCCCATACTGGGGGGTTCCTTAGGCTCCCCTCCCTGGCGTGGTCTGCATCATCTCTCATGGTGACCCTGCGAGTCGGGAAATCCGACCGGTATTTGGTCTTTGCTATGTAAACGCACCCTTATTGCTCACATGATCATGAGCCAATCACAGCCTGAGCAGTTATGTGCCATATCTGACCCACTGAGGCCAATAATTGGCACATGTTCATATGAGCAAAGAACATCTAAGGCAGTAGGAGGGTTGCTAAGATCTCTGAAAAACAACTATAAGCCTTCAAGGAGTATTCTCATCTCAAACATGGCATATCATCAGGATATGACAGAACTGTACAGTCATGGCCCCATCCATCTCTGTTCTCTGCAACTTGGCATAAGCAACAATTGGAGTTAATGGGACACTAGTTCTCGAGGTACAGATCATTGCTGCACCTATCTCAAGGTACCCTTATCCCCATTCTTTCTTATGCAATGGTTTCTCAGAATGGAGGGATGGCTCTTTATGTATATTTCAATAGAAGTTCCTAGTACAAATTAGAACAGGAACAAGGGACCCCAATTCCTGAAATAGGCATGGTTCCCGAAGCAGGGATCTGCACCTATCAGACATTTATAGCATACCCTGTCAATATTCCATAAATGTCTAAGATAGGAAACCCCCTTAAGGCCTTTTCACAGCAATTACTCAACAGATGAGCATAAGCTTGTTTGTTGGCTGATCATATCGTTTATATATAAGAATCATTGTTTGTTGACAGCACATCCCTGTGTGCTGTCGATAAATCTGCCTAAATAGGGAATGTGTGCTGACTTTGATGCCTATGGAAGGAGGGGTTATTATTAGTATTAATATTTATTTTACAGCACCTGTAAAATAGTTCGTGTTGGTGCTGCCAGCTCTGACCCCCTTGCTGTCGTCTGCAAACCTCTCCACGCTCCCTCACATTTAAAAGGCCAGTACCTAATAACCTATGCAATGGCCTATAACCACCCTGGACTTAAGGAACTTCCTGCCTGTGCTCTGGGTCAGTTCATTATCGATGTTTCTGCATTGATCCTGACCTCTACATTGCTGTACATTTGCTGTCGCCTGGTTAAAGCACCTACTATTGTACCCTCTGCCACGCCAGACTTCTACTGTTACCTGCCACGACATTGCTCTACTACCTACCTGTAAGCCAGTCTACCACCTGCCTGTGACCTGCCATCTCTGCCTGCTCTCGCACTCCTGCCCCTGGCACTTCGAATGTCACAACGAGTGGCCATATCAGGATCTCCTACAGCCAAATCCAACTGGGGGGCTCCTTAGGCTCTGCTCCCTGGCGTGGTCTGCATCATCTCTCATGGTGACCCTTCGAGTCCACTACCTGCATACCCGCTAACTGTTACAGTATGAACTGACCATGGATCCCGCTGATGCGCCTCTACCAGACTTCCAGCATATTGTACACGTAGTAACCCGTCAAGGAGTCCATCAGAAGCAACTTGTTCAGATGTTACAGTCCATTACCTCATGGCTCTCTGAATCTGCATGTGAACCTGCACCTGTAGTAGCTTTGTCTTCCATTGCCATCACCAGTCCCGGTTTGCATCTGCCACTGCCATCTCATTACCACGGTGACCCTAAGAGACTAAGGTTTATCAATCAGTGCACCATTCATTTTTGAGGTCTAGGCACATCTATTCCCGTTGGATCAAGCCAAGGTGGCCTTTATTGTCAACCTACTCTCTGGTGAAGGTTTGACCCGGGCGTCACCCCTCTGGGAGCATGGGGATCCATTGACACTGTATTTACATAAACTTTTGAAGTCTTTCTGTAAAGCTTTAGAAGAACCTGGGCACAATACATCTGCTGCATCTTCTCTGCTCCACTTCAGACAAAGCAATTCCATGGTGGGTCAATACGCCAGTTTTACACATTGGCCTCTGAGCTTGCCTGGAACAATCAGTCCCTTGTGGCAGCTTTCTGGCAGGGCCTCACCGAGTGAACCGAGGACAAGTTGGCTGGTCATGATCTACCATCTACCCTGGACGACCTTATGACCTCATTGCTCTAGCCACCAGGATTAACATCCATTTTTCAGAAAGGGAACTAGTGCTTTACCAGTAGTCTGCATCCTCCCGGCCTTGCGGTCTTCCTCGCATTGCACCGGTCTTCCAAATTCTTCGTCTCCAGACCTCCATGGCTCCTTAAGATGAACCTGTGCAGGTGGGAAATGTTCATCTGTTGGAGGAAAAATGCACACCTAGACCCATTCTGAACTTGTGCCTATACTGTGGCAGCTCCAAGAATTTCAAGAAAAATTATCCAGTTCACCTGAGTGCTCCCTGGAAGCCCCAGTGCCTAGATCTTGTGCGCAAGGCGACCCTGGCCTGTTTCTTACTGGACCACCCTGGTCACCCTCAATTCCGTATCTGGCCTTAGTTTTCAAGTCCCTGCTGTCCTGGTTCCACTACAAACTTTACTCATCCATCATCCATCTAGAAAAGTCTCTGAATTTCTCCTTCATCAATGGGAAGACACTATAGGTTGGGAGGTCCCACAAGGAGAAAATCTTGTTTTACGTTCTCCTTTGCTCCTCTGCTTCAGTTCTCATGGGTCTTGTGGTGCCTGTGGTTGCAGCAACATGCTCCGGTGATGGATTGGAAAATGGGTAAAATCATCCATTGGGGCCAGCAATGCCACTCTGCCTAAAGCATCCCCGTTTGGTGCAACCCTGCCCACCTCCCCTCTGCCTGCCACCTCTGTTGTCTCTGCTGTGGATCCCCTATTAAGTTAGCAGGCCGGAAGAAGGGGTTTTTGCTCCTGTTACTATCCAAATAACTTTGGCTACTGTAAGAAGAGGGGGCATAAGAGGTGGGTGGTTTTGTCATGATGCACGCTGGTGTCCTCGCACAGGACTGAAGGCATGCTCGTGTCGGCGCTGCCTGCCCTGACCCCAATGCTAGCGTCTATTTACCGCTCTATGCTCCTGCTCTGCTCCCGTTTCCTGTCTGTGACTGGCGTGTGCGCACACAACCCCTATGGCACATACGCGCTACCTCTCTCACATTTAAAGGTCCAGTACCTAATTACCTGGCCAATGTCCGGCAACCACCAGGGACTTAAGGAACTTCCTGCCTGTGCTCAGAGTCAGTTTGTTATTCATGTTCCTACATTGATCCTGACTTCTGTGTTGCTGTACGTTTGCTGTTGCCTGGTTTCTGTACTTGCTGTTGTACCTGCTGCCATGCCAGACTTCTTGTGCGGTTACCTGCCATCACGCCAGTTTACTACCTGCCTGTACGCCAGTCTACCACCTGCCTGTGACCCACCATCTCTGCCTGCTACCACACATCTATGCTTGGCACTTTAGCTGTCACCACGAGCAGCCACGTTAAGTCCAACCCGCCTTGCGGCGGTCTCTGGTGCATGCCAAGGGGCTCTTTAGACTCTACTTCTGCATACCCGCTAACTATTACAGCACCATTAATTCCAGAGCACTATACAAAGGGGTTCAAATACATTATATAACAAAATAAAAAATATAATATTATCATAAAACAACAGCTAACTGAAGCATAAGGTTTTATAAATAAGACCTAAAAGATGGAGTGAGTGAGATGGTGAGGGACAATGTTAGGCATGTTTGTATGGTGGTATAGTGGTAGTAGGATTAGTGTGACCTGAGGTTTTCAGGTCACTGGTAATGAGTTCCAGAGTATGGGGAATTCATGGGAAAAGTATTGGAAATGGTCATGTGAAGAGCTGGAAAGAGCAGACCAGAGAGGAAGGTCCTCTGAGAATTCCCAAAATGATCGTAAGAGCAATTGTTCATTCAAACCACTTTGAATAACTGCAGTGTAAATGAAAGTGGACAAGTACTGATCGATGACTGTCTTTTACTGTTGCAATCTCGCAAACTAGCACTAATAGTCCCAGGTTACAACGGCATTAGCAGGACCCCACCTGCATGCAAACAAGCATATATGGAAAAGGAATATGCCGTAGAAAGCAAACGATCTTCTTAATCAATACGTTTTTAATTATCAATAGTCTTCGCCAATAATGCTATAGCAAAACATCAACTCAAATGTACATAATTAACTTTGCAAAGTATTCAAGTTCGAGTTCAAGAAAGATTAAAGGGTAAACTGGGATCCTAAATGAAGGTTCAGCGTCCAATTCACTGGCAAGTATCCGCCATTAGCATTCGGTAGTTTCACCGTCTTTCAGTAGGGAGCATAGGAGCAGCCGATGGTAACTTCCTCCATAGAGACACACGCACGACGTTTTGGGGGATAACCACGCCCCCTTTCTCATGCACTCATGAGAAAGGGGGCGTGCATGCAAGTATCTCATGCGGATACTTGCCAGTCAATTGGACGCTGAACCTTCACTTAGGATCCCAAGTTACATTTAATCTTTCTTGAAACTACTGCACTTGAATACTTTGCAAAAGTTAATTAGTACATTGTGAATTTATGTTTTGCTATAGCATTATTGGCGAAGATTATTGAAAATTAAAAACGTATTGATTAAGGAGATTGTTTGCTTTATACGGCATATTCCTTTTCCATATATGTCTTTTACTGTTGATCAGTGTTTGATAAGAAATTCTGACCATATAAAAGGACATTTTATTGGAGAGAACTTTCAGCAAGGTTCTGTTACAAAGTTGACATCTTAGCAGAGATGGACTGTGCCTATACTAAGGCATGTCTTTACCGGTCCCTAGTGGATCCCATTACTGGTCAATAGTTGAACAAAAGAGAAAATTCTGGTGTTTTATAGAGAAAATTAATTAGCCCTTTTCCTTTACGTCAGAATATCTTCAAGGGGTTGTGTGAGAAATCCCCAAAAATACGAACATAAAATGGAGGAATACTAATGATCTATGTCCCAATCCAGTGTGGGACCTACTTACAAATGCTGTTATATTACATAATATTGCCATGTTGGCTCTTTCTCCTCACTGGGCTAGTGGGCCGAGCTACATTTGCTTGGCGTGCTGTGTGCAAACTACATTTCCAACAACAGCCTGCTATATTATATCCAGACCACATTTATATATACTGTATATACCCGAATATAAACCGATCTGAATAGAAGCCGAGGCACCTCATTTTACTACAAAAAGCTGGGAAAACTTATTGATTTGAGTATAAGCCAAGGGTGGGAAATGTAGCAGCTACTGGTAAGTTTACACCACTCACATGCTAGGATCATACTGAACACTGGTCATTTAAATAGATACCACCTATACACAAAAATAACACAAATGTATAGGCAGGTAGATGTCCCCCAATAGGCAGTTAAATGTCCCCCCTAGGCAGGTATGGGCAGGTATAGGCAGTTAAATGTCCTCCATAGGCAGGTATAGGCAGTTAAATGTCCCCCATAGGCAGGTATAGGCAGGTAAATGTCCCCATAGGCGTATAGGCAGGGAATGTCCCCCATAGGCAGGTATAGGCAGGAAAATATCCCCCCTAGGCAGGTATATGCAGGTAAATATCCCCCATAGGCAAGTATAGGCAGGTAAATATCCCCCACAGGCAGGTGTATTTCCCCCATAGGCAGGTATAGGCAGATAAATGTCTCCCATAGGCAGGTATAGGCAGTTAAATGTCTCATATAGGCAGGGTTTTTTAAAAAATAAAAAATATTCAATATAGGGGCGTGATGTCATCAGGCCGCGCAGGCAGTGTGATGACATAGCACGCTGCCTGTGCTCGCTCTGTGCTAAGCAATAGCATAGTCAGCTGTATGTGCTCCCAGAGGAGGCGCATACAGCTGAAGTGATCGCCGCCGGTGCCTGGGCCATGACAGCTCCCGGACGCCTTATTCAAATAGAAATGTGGCAAAAAAGCTTATGATAAAACTTTCAGCCACTGGCTGACTCGAGTATAAGCCGAGGAGGGCTTTTTCAGCACAAAAAATGTGCTGAAAAACACGGCATATACGGTATATACAGTGTATAAAGTGGGGTTTAGAACACATAAAAAGGCGCTCGTTCATAAAGTACCGTGAGGCGAAGATAGGATGTTTAAAAACAAAGTTTTTATTCCATTAAAAATATTATTAAAAGGCTGTAAAACCATAACATCGCATTAAAATCATTAACACACTTGACGCATATCTCGGCAAACACCGGCGCTACTTCAGAAGAACGTGTAACATGTTCTTCTGAAGATAAGCGTGCTCTTTCTGTTTGTGACACACGTAGATCACTGCATCTGACGTATTTTCACCATAGAGTGCCCCCTATTATTTGTGCTCTTCAGATATATATATATATATATATATATATATATATATATATATATATATATATATACTAATACATGCATTTGTACAGCCCCCAGTCACCTTTCTACATCGTCGCTCATACTACAAGTCTGTCAGGCTGACTAAACACAACACATGCTCAGTTATGTCAGTCAGCCTAAGCAGGAAATAACTCACAGAGCCTATCCTACTTCTTATAGGACAGGTTTCTGCACAGGAAGGAGCCCGGCGACCATTTTCTTCTCCTATACTGATTATCCCCTTGACAAAGTGAGCAGACTTTTCTAATTAGAGATATTTAGGAATTTTTTCACTATGACATGTAGTTTATGTATTTAGTTTGCTTCTTTTCCCGGAGAACCCCATTAAAGTAGGCGGTAATGTTTAGTTCTGTTATGCATTTGTCTACATGATTATCTCCACAGAAAATTGGGAGGTACTGGGAGCTCATTCTTTAAGCATTCTGTCATGAGAAGGCATTGAATGTCTTTAAATAGAGTTATTTTTGTATTTGTTTGTTTTCCATGTAAATGAGTAGCAGACATGCATTCCTAAGACCCTGCGGGAATGTAGACAATATCCACGCTGAAATATTATTTTAGACTCCCTCATATCTTAATATGCTTACAAAGGGAAGTGGTGGAAAGAATATAACGACTTAAAAACACAAACTGATACAGTATTTAAAAAACAGTCTTTAATATTCATAGGCTTTTAAGGCCGTGTTCACACGGCTTATTCCCGACGGATTTGTGAGCCGTATTGAGCTCACAAATCCGCCGTGAATAAGAGTCGGGACGGGGGCGGGGCCGGAGCGCGGCGGGGGCGCCGCTTCTGGCCCCATAGACAATGCATTATCTACGGCGCGTACGCGCCGTAAATAATGTGCATGTCACTTTCCCCCCCCGCGGCGGATTCGCCGAGCGGGGAGGAGCGATGGATTTCACTGTTCTCTATGAGTGGATTACCGTAATTGCTGCCGCGGATTGGCGCCGTACTGCAGCGCAAATCCGGCGCGCAGTACGGCGCCAATCCGCGGCAAAATAAGCCGTGTGAACGAGGCCTAACCAGCAAAAAATGTAAAAATTCCATGCTTTTGAGCAGTTTGGTTCTTTCTGAGCTATACGGAAGTAGTATATTGTGTAATAATAATAAAACTAAAAATGAAAATAAATCATTACTATAGTGCCCACTCAGAGGAACCCGAGTTATGATCACTGTTATGGTTTCTTTGGCTGTGGAAATTAAATCTGATGGGAACAAAAGTAGGACAGGAAGGGAGGATCTCTCCTTAAGGAGAGCACCGAACAAACGAACGGCTTTTAGAGTTTGTTTTGCCTTTTAGCCCTCTACTTAGCATCTGCATATCACAAGGCATTATGGGAAAGGGGCTGAGAAGCCCACAGCGCCCTCTGTTGGTTGTAACAAATCCTCAGTTTGCTTTTGACCCACCGAGTCTTGAGAAAGCAAAAAGGATTTTTTAGCCAAGCCAGTATCTCTCATCTACAGACAACGCTATTTCGGGATTTTTGTCCCTCTTCAGTGCAGAGTAGAGAAGACACTGGCTGGCTGTGTGGGAGGCATTGGGTAGCTCAGGAAGGAAAGATCTCTCCTTAAGGAGAGCACCGAACAAACAAACGGCTTGTAGAGTTTGTTTTGCCTTTTAGCACTCTTCTTAGCATCTGCATATCACAAGGCATTATGGGAAAGGGGCTGAAAAGCCCACAGCGCCCTCTGTTGGTTTTAACAAATCCTCAATTTGCTTTTGACCCACCGAGTCTTGAGAAAGCAAAAAGGATTTTTTAGCCAAGCCAGTATCTCTCATCTGCAGACAACGCTGTTTTGGGATTTTTGTCCCTCTTCAGTGCAGAGCAGAGCGATACTAGCTTGGCTGTGTGGGAGGCATTGAGTAGCTCAGGAAGGGAAGATCTCTCCTTAAGGAGAGCACCGAACAAACGAACGGCTTGTAGAGTTTGTTTTGCCTTTTCGCCCTCTACTTAGCATCTGCATATCACAAGGCATTATGGGAAAGGGGCTGAAGAGCAGTGACATCAGGGCAACCTTCTCAGCTGTATAGAAGGCTCTACAATCAGTGGCCCAGACAAATGTGTAATGGGCTCAGCTGTCGATACTTAGAACATGTACCATGGCACATTTATGCCATGTCTCTATTCTGCTTGAACTCATCATATATGTGGTATGAGTCTTACAGATCCATGGGCCACTACATTTATGGCACCAAGGTTTGCTAATTCTTCCGGGATATTGGAAAGACTTTTTCTGCGAGTCTCCCGAATGTTCCTGGAGAGCTGGCAGGTATGGTGTATAGATCAGGCTCATAGGCTAAGCATGCTGCATACTCAGCGGGTGCCTGCTCTTTACAGCTGGCCTTTGTCCCATAGGCCAGGACAGGTGATAACTCCTGTAGCTCTTTACCAAGTTTGCACACACTGCAGCAGGGATATTGGCCTGCTCCTCAATACAGAGCTTCTCCAAATCTTTCAGGTTTTGGGGCTGCCGCTGGAGTACATTGAGTTTCAGCTCCCACCATTTTCGATTGGATTCAGGTTTGGAGACTGGCTAGGCCACTCCAGGATCTTGAAATGCTTCTTACGGAGCCACTCCTTAGTTGAGTGGCTCCATAAGAACTACGGAGTGACTTTTTCTGCGAGTCTCCCGAATGTTCCTGGAGAGCTGGCAGGTATGGTGTATAGATCAGGCTCATAGGCTAAGCATGCTGCATACTCAACGGGTACCTGTTCTTTACTGTACAGCTGGCCCTTGTCCCTTGGCCAGGACAGATGGTAACTCTAACCCTGGTCATTTAAACACAGAGGGGGACATGTATGAAAACTGTCTAGGTCTAAGACTTTCTTTGTTGCCCATAGCAACCAATCAGAGCTCCCCTTTCATTTATTCAGAGCACTATAGGTAATGAAAGGGGAACTGTGATTGGTTGTTATGGACAACAAGGAAAGTCTTACACCTAGATAGTTTTCATACATGTGGCCCTTAGATGCCACAGTCAAGATGACCATGACATCTAAGCAGTTACAAAATGATGTCACACTCACAATTGCGCTGTGTGTTACATCTGGTGCCCACTCCTTATTGCCCGAGCACAGTAGGAGTGTTACTAGGAACACTCACAAAAGTGCAAAAAAATTTAGACAATATAAATTAACACCAACAGCACCTTTTTGGGGCCTGTTAACCCTTTTGTGCCCTGCACCATAAATTTACGCAGAAGGAAAGAAGTATGAAGTGGATCCAGAAAAATATGTACAACATACTACACGATAAATTCTGTTTAAAAAGCGTGAAAAACCCTTGTTACATTATATCCATAAAAAACTCCATAGGCAACAGGCAAGAAAGAAGAGCACCTACGCGTTTTGAAAAATCATAGCCCATAAGCTTCCAAGTATAAATGTTGGTATAAATACCCATTTAAATATATTTGCATAAATGCCTGTTTCAGTGTATGATGCATATTAGGTAGAATGCCAATGTATCATCCCACATACTGGCTGTCACGGGTGCCCCTGCGAACCTCGCCCCGGGTCGCAGGTACACCCGTGTTCCCCCCGCGAGCGGCACAGCTGCCCACATGTCGGCAGCGGGCGCACTCACTCAGCCGGCCGGGTCCCTGCCCACTTACCCGTCCGCGCTCCTGCTGCTGCTCCAGTCTCCCGGCGCGTGTGTCCCCGCTCCCTAGGGCGCGCGCGCCGGCTCTGTGAAATTTAAAGGGCCAGCGCACCGGTAATTGGGTATTGCCGGTCGCTGCCCTTATTTAAGCCTGCCCCTTCCTGAGTCTTGTGCCGGATCTTTAGTGCCATTTGCCTATAGAGAAAGCGTTCCTTGAGCCTCGTCTGTCTTACCGTGTACCGTACCGTCTAAGCTTCCGTCCTTCGACCACGAACAGGGCCGGACTGGGAATAAAAATCAGCCCTGGCACTAAGCCCCCAGCAGCCCACATACAATATCCGCTTAAAAAATTCCCATTGTTCTCGCACATCACCACTTTCTAAAATAAACTACACTATAAAGCTGCGGAGAGTTTTTGGTGCATTTTGTGCAGAAAGGCAAAGCAGTTAATGCTGAACATTTCTGCACAAAAAAAAAAACACATCAAAAAATGCACCAAAACCGCTCCGTGTGAGAGCCCCCTACACACAAGTAAAAAAGAAACAGTGGTGCAGAGAAACCCCTGATTCAACATAGAAGTAAAATGACCCCTGGCAGCAGGGACTCACCGGAGACGTCATCTCTGATGGGAGTTGTTCTCTTCTCCTTTTCTTCTCCTTCTGGCACAAACCTCCATGGCGTCTTCCCTTGTTGTTCTCTTCCATTTCTTTCTCTGTCCTGTAATAAACCACAAGGGGCCGTAGTGGACGGCCGATATGTCTCACCGAGATGCCTGGTCTCGGTTTGGTAAAAAGCCATATAGTACTGGTGTCAGCGGCAGTAGGCCACTGACACACTTTTCCTATACGTTTAGTATAACTGCTATGCAGTTAATCAGGTAGGCTTTTTACTGGAGTAGCCAAAACAGCGGGGTGGGTTGGCTACTCCCATGTCCAGGTCCAGGCCTTGGTTTTGTTTTCAGACGTATATAAACCTGGCAAGTCAGGTGAGCAAGGGGTGTGTCTGTCAGAAGGAGTCTGACAGTGTGAGAGTCAGACGGAGTGTCTACAGCAGGTTGCCTGCAAATCCCCTTGAGACTGGATCCTGCTGCAAGAACCAGAGACTGTGAGTTTACACACGGACAGTGTGCTGTTTTGTTTTGCGCTGAAGGCCAGCCACGTTGTTTTCCTTTTGTGTGTACCTTTCTGGCAATAAACGCCATTCTAAAGGAAGTCGCAGACTGTGTTTCTCTGTACCACCTTTGAGCTGGTTCCCTACAAGTGGTGGAGGATGCGAATGGCATAAACCTATTCCGGGGTTTTAAGGCTGCACCAGCCCCAAAGGACAGCTCGCTATGGAGGAGCTCATCAAGCACCTAGTGCGGGGAAAATCTGCAGCACAACAGGCTACAGCTCAGCAGCAGACAGCTCACATGAAGCCCTGAAGGCCCAGCAACAGTAAGCACAGCAGGAGCGCACAGGAAGCCCAGCGCACACAAGGATCCATAGGAACCCATGCGGGCTCACGGGCCGAATCAGCTCAATCAGCAAAAGTCCGTTTTGCGGAGGCCTTTTCGAGTGCGGGAAACGCCAGCTCCGAACCCATGATGGGGGCCATTAGGCCAGGGGGGACCGTACGGGAGGCCCTCCAGAAAGACCTTGGAGGACGCATTAAAGCTTTTCTCACCCATGTTTGAACCGTTGCAGACCGCGGGGAGCTACCACCGGGGCAGGGGCTGGGGTTTCGGGCCCCCCCTATCTTACTGGGGAACCCCAAAAAGGTGTATTATGACCTTGCCTTGCAGGTTTCAAAGAAACCCCAATTTAAAAAAAACCGAGACCCGGGCTCGCCTTGGCTTTTACCTAGCGGCGGGGGCCCAGAGGGTAACTTGGGCGTACATGGGGGGAAACCTCCGAGCAGCTTTTTTGGACCTGTTACATCGGGGCCAGAAATGGTTGCAGCCAGGAGGCTCCCCCGCGCAAATGGTAGAGCGGGGGGTCAGGGACCGATATGCCTCTCTCTCCCCCCCATACAGTGCGGGGTCGCAGGGGGGACCCCCAACAGCGGGGCGATCTTGGGGACTGGTGGAAAGGGTTTCCCACCCTGGAAAATCCGGGGGGGGGGCCTAGAGACCTGAATCCCCCTACGGGGGGCCCCGGAGAGGGGGTGGCCCCTGGGAAGATAAACCCCAAAAAACCACCCGGGGGACGCCAAGCCGAGGGGAGAAAGGGCCCCGGGTATGCCATTGTAAAGGACCCTTCTCAGGCACAGACCCCCAGTCCAGGGTATATAAAAAGGTCGCCCACCAAGACGTTCAACCCGGGAGACCCGGGTTTTAGTGAAAATCCCCACGGGGTTGGGGAGTAAGTTCTTGGGCCCAAATGGCGGGGCCCTACGAGATCTTGAAAAGGTGGAAAGGTTAATAATAGGGTGCATCACCGGGAAGGAAAAACCCTACATTGTACCATGTAAACCTGCTAAAACACTGGGGGAAGGGGGGGGAAACCCCCTGATCTCCTTGCCTTCCCGGTAACCCCCCGTCTGAAGTGGAGCAGTGAGGGTGTCAGAGACCCTTCCCCCCCCAGAACAAAATGCGGGGAGTGCCAACAGAACAAAATCTTTTCACTGAGCCCCCGGGCCCTTTACTAATGTGATACACCATGAAATCCCACAGCCCCCCAGGCCCAGTGAACCTAAGGCCATAAGGTTTCCCCTGAACCCCCGAAAGAAGTTGTGGCAAGGGAGGTTAAACGGATTTAAAACTGGGAGAATTTGGGGAAGGTCAAAAGTGGAGGGGTCTACCCCCCATTGTTAATACCAAAGCCAAATGGTGAGGGAGATTCTGGAATGACTATCGTCATTTAAAAATGGGGTATCAAGGTGGATGCCACCCCATGCCCAGGGTAAATTTTATTGAGCATTGGGACCAGCTAGAACTCCCCCCTTTAGACCCACGAAAAGGGGGACTGGAGATCCCATTGGCGAAAAAGGCTAGGGGGAAACGCTTTCTCCACACCTTTACGGGGGGCCTTTTAATATGTCCGATGCCATTTGGGTTAAGGGGGCCCCCGGGCCCCTTTCCAGAGGGGTAGGACCCCAAATTCTAACCCATAAAAAATATGCCGGCTACTTAGATGACATCGTCATTTTTTGCCATGACTGGAGAGTATCTAAGGAAAGTCCCGGGTGTTTTGGATGCCTTGAAAGCGTGGTTTTAAGATTTAAACCCCAAATAAAAAGTACCCTGGGGAAAGGAGAGACGAAATACTTGGGGTACATTTCGAAGGGGGGAAAATTAAACCTCAGATGAAAAAAGGTTTGGGTATCCAGAATGGCCCCCCCCCCCCTCCCAAGAAACGTTTTAGGGCATTTCTTGGGATGTTGGCATTATAGGGGGTTTAAACCCGAGGTTCGCCGAGAAGCGCCCTTTGACAAGGTGACAAGGGAAAAAATCTGCCCGATTAAATGGCTCCCGAAGCAGAGGGGGCTTTCAGACGAAACAGGCTCATCCCACAACCCGTGTTAGTACCCCGGACTTCTCCCGGGAATTTGTGGTCCAGCGGGCGGGCCATTCTGGGACATTTTGTCCCAATTATAAAAAAGGGGCACCCCTAATTTTCCCTAAAAACCCCCCACAAAAAAAAAGCCAAAATTTAAAAAAGGGGTTTCCAAAAGTGCACAATCCCTTCAAACTACCAATAAATTTCAACTTTCCACCCCCCCCCAAAAATGGGTCAAAAAATCACCCCTTTCTCAACAAATTTTTCCCTTTTTTTTTAACAAACCCTTTACAAAATTATCTTTAATCCCCCCAAAATTTGGGGGAAAATTCCCCAAAACCCCCTTTTTTCAAGGGGGGGGGGGGTTAATAAACCCCCGATCCCATATTTCACCCTGGGGCCCCCTTTGGAAAAACCATAATACGGTGCCGGGATAGCCCCTACACCGTTTTATCTTGTTTTCCCCGCTAAACATTTATAGGTACCCCCCCCCCTTTTTTCCCCGAGTAGCCAAAACACGGGGTGGGTTGACTAATCCCTGTCCAGGTCCAGGCCTTTGGTTTTTGTTTTCCAGCCGTATATAAAACCCGGCAATAGGTGGGCAAAGGGGTTGTTTTCTTCAGAAGGAGTTGAAGTGTGGTACAAGTTTTTTAAGCGGCGCCTGCAAATCCCTTTGGGAGACTGGGGTCCTGCTAAAAGAACCCGAGACTGTGAGTTTACACACGGACAGTGTGCTGTTTTTTTTTTGCGCTAAGGCCCGCTACGTTGTTTTCCCCTTTTTTGTGTACCCTTTTTGGCAAAAAAACCCTTTTTTAAAGGAAGTCGCAGACTGTGTTTTTCTGTACCACCTTTGACTATTCCTACACCGGGACAGCATGCAGTTCCTCTTTTAGTGGGCACACTCTCCCTTAGAATTTACAACAAATACATCTTAGACTCCTCTCCTTCTAGCACTTTTCCTATCAATTCCCCCAAAAATTATGTAGACCCCCAAAATTAGAAATTAAAAAATTACAGATAAGTGGGAGGCAGTGACGTAGCAGGCAGGCAGGGCCAGTAACAGCAGACAGGGCCACTTTTAGCAACAGGGACAGATATAGGCAGCCAGGGCAGTGTATAATAGGCCAGGGGATTAAGGCAGCAAATAGGTAGGCAGGCTATTATAGGCAGCCAGGGCAGGGTATAGGCGCCAGGGCAGGGATAGGCAGCCCCGGTAGGGCATCATTACCGGCAGGTATAGTAGCCGGGGAGGGCAAACAATAGCCAGGGGCAGGCTTTATAAAAGGGAGCCAGGCAGGGTATTATATAGCCAGCCAGGGGGGCATATATACCAGGGCAGGGCTTTAATAGTAACCAGGGCAGTGCTGTATATAGGACCAGGGCGGGCTGTATATAGGTAGCCAGGGAGGGCTTTAATAGGTGCCCGGGCGGGCTGTATATAGGTAGCCAGGGCAGGGTTATATAGGTGCCAGGGCAGGCTGTATATACCAGGGAGGGGTGTATATTGGAGCCAGGGCAGGGCAATTTTGGGGAGCCAGGGACAGAAAAAGTTAAAAAAAAAAAAGTAATACTCACCAGGACACCGGCTGTCCCCCCCTCTTCACTCTTTATTCCGGAGCCGGGGGCCGCTCACTGCAGAGAGCGCGGCCGCGGAGCAGGCGCGTGATGACATCATCGCGCGCCTGCCCCGCGGCCTCCTGGAGCTGAGAAGACGGGATCAGTAGATCCAGATGCTCACCTCGGCTGCTGCTTGCACCGCGCGGTGCAGGTGGCGGCCTTTGATGGTGCATGGTGGTCAGTGACCCGGCCGTGCAGCCCATGTGGCGAGGGGGCTTGTCGGCCCCCCCTGCCACAGGGGTCCGTTCGCTGATGCGACCATTGCAGCCCCTGTAGCGCGCCACAGACCGGTGCCGGCACTCGGGACCCACCGGGGGGGGGGCACCGTCCTCCTCGGCGGGCGATTCGAGCTGGCCCTGCAGCCCGGACGCCAGCGGCCCGGCGGGCAAATGCCCGGTTTGCCCTATGGTCAGTCCGGGCCTGACCACGAACCTCTGCCGCCTGTCCTGACCTACTGCCTGTCCCTGACTACGTCTAGCGATTCTGTACCACGCTTACCCTTGGCTGCCAAAGCAAGCAAGTCATGCCAGTGGAAGCAACCTGGTAGTTTCCCACCGCAGCAACTCCATCCCGCTTTGCGGTGGGCTCTGGTGAAAACCGGGTGGTACTTAGATTCCGCTCCCTGGTGTGGCTTACGCCATCGCTTGCGGTGGTCTAGCGGATCCACTACCACAGTCCGTGATACTGGCCTACCCCGAACACAAACATTACTCACCGGCCCCCATTTGTGTTTTACGAATAGTCTACTTTCCGGATCGGGATAGCTGTTCAAAAGATCCGCCAATCAATGTGATGCATGGAGGAACTCAGACTTGTTGTGAAATAAATAAGAATAATGATATTAATATTGCAAAAGATATATAAATGCACATGGCTTTTCTTACTGTAAAAAACCCAAATATTACTGATAAAAGGAAACATACACAAGCAACAATACACAAAGAAAAAAAAAAACTTTGAGCAAATGAAGTGAAACAAAAAAATTCATTGCGGCTTTTAAAACCCTTTTTCCCCTTTTATGTTAAATGTTGTAACCAAAACGTTCCTTACTACTAATATTTTTTATAGCAATTCCTCTGAAAAAACATCAAATTTTATTTAACCCTAATTGCAAAAAACTTTTAATTTTACCATCATTTTTTTTTTTTTTACAGTCCCTCGCAGCTTTGGGAAAATGTTTTCATTCCCCGGGGTTTAGAAATATTTTTTAGTTTCTAGGATTTTCCCCTTCAATTTTCTATAGTAATCCAAATACAATATCAATATGCACGTGGTAATATACATGGCAAAAGTGATATTACAATTGATGCATTGTTTAATTTTGCATATTTTACATTTCTCTAAATCCCAAATTTCTTTCTGGGGGAAAAGTTTGACATATGCATGGTGCCCCTCCACACTTATCAAAGCCTTTATGCTGCAACCATGTGCTTCATAACTAGGGTACAGAAGATTTTTTAAATTAGTAGGTTTTTATACACAATTTTACATCTATTTTTCAAAATTTCGCTCAACTGCTCATCCTCTGTGAGCAATGGCAAGTATTAACAGTATGAATTATATTTTTTATCTGATTGAAATGTTTACTGTATTACAAACCAAAATTCGTTTTTTAAGAATTTTTTATTTCTTCTATATTTTTTGTCATTGTTTAATAACTCTTCCTGTGTTCTAAATGCTACTCTATGTTTAGCTTGTTCCAATATCAATTGTGGCTATCCTCTCTGTCTTAATCTAGAGCAAATATTTTGAATCTCTGTATTATAGTCATCTAGTTTGCTACAATTCCTTACCAACTGAAATTGACATCAGGGTGTGTTTTGGATGATGGTATTTATAGTGCAAAATTGTATTGCCTGTAGAGGGGCCAGTAGGCACCCCAAAATTTTCTGGGATTTTAAATGAAAGTGTCCATAAAATAGAAAAAATTTGAAAACCTGACTTTTCATTTACCACTAGGCCTAATGATAGTCTGACACTTCCTGTTCTGTAGAAAAAGCTTTTCAGCAGTCTCCTCATTCCCAGTACAAGCAGGGTTACACAGAAAGTAGACACCAATGTGTATACATAACACAGAATCTACCATAGGAGATAGTCACAGCTCCGACTCTCCCACTCCCTGCACACTGACTTCTTCCCAGGTCACAGAGCATGCCCAGAAAACTCTCTTATAGAAGTCGATGAAAGTCTAAAGAAATTATGTGTAATTAAAAAATTAGAAGCATCTAAGATCTTCTGAAAAGAAGTTATATTTGGACAGAGTTTTCATAGCTATACCTAAGCGGATGCTGGTGTATAACAACTCTGCATCGCAGATGAGCCATGTGTAACAGTTATTCCAAATCTTTCTATGCAAGTTACATAAGACATCCTCTATTCTTTCTAATAAAGATCCCATTTCAGATCCAGTCGGTCTCATGGGTGGTATTTGAGCATACTTATGTATTT
Source organism: Phyllomedusa bahiana (assembly GCA_025379985.1). Classification (NCBI taxonomy): domain Eukaryota; kingdom Metazoa; phylum Chordata; class Amphibia; order Anura; family Hylidae; genus Phyllomedusa; species Phyllomedusa bahiana. The sequence continues at coordinate 140,722 of JAODAL010002560.1, forward strand.
TTGGTACGCCATATATGATTGCAACTGTTGAATCATCTACCAAAAGAAATTTAGCGGTTTTTTTTATTAAGAATGTCCAAAACATCTCCCTCACCAAAGTAAAATTGGTGTGCCCTCAAAATAATTCAACACACAGCCATCATCGTGGAGCTGGGGGATGTTAGAGACCTTGCACTCTTCTAACCCTTCCATTTGTGAAACCCTCCACAGATGATCAATGGGGTTTTAGGTCTGGAGACATGCTTGACCAGTCCAGAAATTTTTTACCCTCATTCTTTAGCAACCCAATGGTCATCCTGGAGGTGTGTTAGGGGTAATTATCATGTGGGAATACTGCCCTGCAGCCCAGTTTCTGGAAGGTAAGGGATCATCCTCTGCTTCAATATGTCACAGAATATGTTGGCATTCATGGTTCCCTAAATGAATTATAGCTCCCCACAGCCGGCAGCTCTCCCAAACCATGACACTCCCACCACCATGCTTGACTGTAGGCAAGACACATGTTTTTGTACTCTTCACCTGGTACCATCACACACGCTTGACACCGTCTGAACCAAATAAGTTTATCTTGGTCTCATCAGACCACAGGATATGGATACAATAATCCATGTCCTTAGTCTGCTTGTCTTCAACAAACTTGTGCATCATCTTTAGAAGAGGCTTCCTTTTAAAACGACAGCCATGCTGACCAATTTGATGCCGTGTGCAGCGTTTGGTCTAAGCACAGACTGACCTCCCACCCCTTTTACCTCTGCAGCAATGAAAAGACAATCTCTGGATATGACGCTGAGCATGTGCACTCAACATCGACACTTGACCATGGCGAGGCCTGTTCTCAGTGAAACCTGTCTTGTCAAACCACTTTATGGCCTTGGCCACCCTGCTGCACCACACTTTCTGGGTGTTGGCAATCTTTCTATAGCCTAGGCCATCGTTATGTAGAGCAACAATTCTTTTTTTCATATCCCCAGAGAGTTCTTTCCCATGAAGTCCAATGTTGAACTTTCAGTGACCAGTATGAGAGAGTGTAGAGTGATAACACCCAAATTTAACACACCTGCTCCCCAGTCACGCCTGAGACCTTGTAAGGACTTGTCACACGGCGTTTTAAACTCCGTGTTCACATCCCTTTTTTAGATTCGTCTCAGGACCGACAAAGCACCCAGAGACAGATCTAAACAATTAGCAGTGAGAAATTATCACCGGGGGGCTATGAGGAAGACGTAGCGGCGTTCACATGAGAGATCGCCGCTGCGTGTTTCCCCCGCCCTGCGGGTCCGTCTTTAAAAGGAATTGAACATGCAATTCTTTCAAAGACGGGGCGGGGAACACGCAGTGGCGATCTCTCATGTCTTGTGAAACAAGCCCGAACACTAACAAGTCACATGACACTGGGAGGGAAAATAGTAAACTGAGCTCAATTTGTCTGTTTTAACTGTCTGTACTCACTTTTGTTGCCAGCTATTTAGACATTAATGGCTACATGTTGAGTTATTTTGAGGGCACATTAAACTTATACTTTAATGACAGCAATTTTCATTGTATCATATCATATTTGTGTTGCCTATGAAAAGACATAAAACATTGACACGCATGTGACGGGGGCCCTCTTTTCCATTGGGCACACTAGGCAGTTTGCCCGTGGGCCCAACAAATATAGGGGCCCCCAAGTGGCGTTAAAGTATGTCCCAGGAATACAAGAAAACATACCCTGGGATCTCTGGGTTGGCTTCACTTATTTAACTGTTTTTGTGTTTTTAGGATGTGCAAACAGTCAAAAACCATGGTGGAGAAGGGAGCCAAAACTCCCTGCCCTCCAAATGGTCTTGTAGGCTGCAGGTGGCCGGTGTCCAGACATAAGTGGTGTGTGCTTGGGAGGGGGGGGGGTCGGGGGGTAGAGGCATGGCCAAATGTGATGTCATCTATTTGGGCAGGGCCCACTGCAGCGCTATGCCCAGGGGCCCATAATGCTGTTAAGACGGCTCTGCATGTGAGGGGTGTACTCCCTTTTTTGAGATGATCTATCTTCATCCATCCCATAGAGTTTGAATGAAGCACCAGTGTGTATGTGGGTCAGATTGTTTTATTCAGATGGTGTCATTAGACTCAAGTCTTCTAAGCTGGACAATGACCAGCAGTGAAGACCTGAGCTGGACAACTACCAGTGGCGACATCCCAAGCTGGACAACCATCAAAGTCATGTGTGTCACTTATGTCACATGCAAATAGCTTCACATCTGGAGTTGATGAATGTTTTGAGATGATTCAGGGGGTGCATAAATATGTAACTGTTGTTTAGTCCTACAGCAGAAATAGTAAGAACCCACCTACCTAAATCTGACAACAAGGTGGGATTGGCAAAAGGGGTGACAACATGAAGACTATCCATGGAGTCACTGGAGACTGAATAAGGGGAGATGTCACGCTGTGTTTGGTAAGTGGGGAGAAGAACATGAAGAAGCGTTCCCGTATCCTCCAGGGCCCATGGAGGCTGTACTGTAGGAGAGATGGCAATAACAGGTTGGGATTGGTAGGAGGGTTGATAACATGAACGAAAGTTCTGTATATCCTCACCCTCCCGGCGTTACTGGAGGCTATACAGGGAGAGTAGTGACAGTAAGGGTAGGATCACGCGAGCAAGCGCAGAATTCCAACGAGAAAACAATGCTGATTAAGGCCGATTTTCTGCCTCCTAAACTATAGCATTATCTGCGCATAAAACACCTCCAAGAATCGACATGTTGTCGCTTTCAGCACACGGCAAAACATTTTTAGTAAAATCAGCGTTGTCTGAACAACGAAGCTGATTTTTACCTCGCAATAAATGGCAGTCATTTTACTGTCGGTTTACCATAGTTTTTGACACTTTTTGGGGGACAACAATACGCCTCCAAAAAAGCGTAAAAAATGCAGTGTGAAGGTACCCTAACTGGCTGTGATTGATACAATGGGTGATAACATGAACAAAAATTCATGTATCCCCCTTGGAGTTACTGGAGGCCCTACAGGGAGGATGACAGTAACAGGTTGTAACCTCTCTTACTGACATCACCTGCAGCTCCCTCGCTTCTTTCTTTACACATAAAACAAAAAAGAAAAGTTTTTATGCCGCACTCTGACCTTAAACAAGTTATGCACCTCATGTGAAAGCTAGGAATCTGTGCATAAGATCACAAAAAACAGACTGGGGGCTCCACTGCGGTAGGTTTGTAAAGAGTTACTACGATAAACTGACAGATGAAACAAATTAGAAATGTGGATATGTATATATATTTAAGAGCCTTTGACAGGTATCTTATGTTTTATCCACTAGTCTGATGATAATCATACAAAAGCTTTACATATGGCCCATAATAAAAAAGCTACAGCGCCACTCACTGACAGGATTATGTAAATACAGGCTATTTAAAGGCATAACAATTCTAGTGTATGTAAACTTTTGACTTTGCAGTAATAAGAATGCCTTAAAAAATTCTCTTTTTCCCATTATTCTGGCATTTGGCAAATATAAATAATTTTAGTTCCTAACTGACCTAAAACAGGTAAGGTTTATTCTGATTTCATGTCAGATAGTGTGAAAAACATGCATGTGTGCCTTTTAATATAGTGTATGTAAATGTCTGATTTCAACTGTACATGTTACTACAGGTCAGGTAGTTGTGCTCTTGTTCTTTTACATGTTTTGCTATCTTTAATGTATTCTGAATTATTTGTTTTTTTAATTAGGTATTTAATAAATGTTATTATTATTATTATTATTGTTATCATTATTATTATTTTGGATGTCTACTTCATTGTAAAGGTAGTCTGCTTGAATAGATGGAGTTTTGCCTTATGTATATGACCATGATTTTGCCCATTTTTTGTAGGTCTTACTACTTTTGACTAAAATCCATATTTCAAAGCTCTTTAAGGGGCCGCTTACACAGAAATCCCGACTGGTCATCACAATTGTACGCACGGTGCTGTAATGTGCATACAGTTTGGAATTATGGCAGAGTTGAAAGTCTTTAAATTCTAACTCCTACCTAATTTCCTGCGACCACACCTCACTACCACAGACTCTACCTAACTGCCTGACTACTAGCTGGCTATCTGAGACCCTATATAGCAAACTACCTTGGGCCCTACCTTACCAGGAGTCCTAGCTATTTCTTAACTACCAGGGATACTACCTACCTAACTGGGGCTCTACCTAGCTAACTACCTGGAAACCTATCTATATAACTTCCTGGTGCCCTACCTAACTGCCTGAGGCCTTCCTTACCTTTGCATGGTCTTATCTACCTAGAAGGGAGCTTACCTACCTATTGGAGGCTGGAATACCTACTTAATGGGAGATTACATATTTAGTGAGGGGCTTACCTACCTAAGGGGGGGGACCACCTATCTGCCTAATGGGATTTACATACCTACCGAATGAGAGGTTTGTCTACCTAATAAGAAGAGTCTGCCTACTTATCTGCCTAATTACTTTGAGGTGGGGGCTTCTTGCCTAATTGAGGGTCAACTTAGCTAAAAGGGGGGTCTGTCTGCCTAATTTTGGGAGATTCCTGCAATGTTGGGTGTACCTACCTAAAATATTGGGGGTCTACATAACTGGAGCCACAAAATGGGACTCTATGGGCGCATTCTCACGACACAGGACAAATACCGGCCGGTTTGCCGGCCGCGCGGGGGGGGGGTGGCTTTTCTCCGCGATGAGCGTAGAAAAGCCATCCCCCTTCACATTGGCTTGCACAGATTCCGTCCGGAAACCGGACGGAAGATTGTGCTGGCACAATGTTTTGCGGCCGGACTGCAGGCAGAAAAACCGCCGGATGGAAAACCCGTGCAGTGGGGACTGCTGCACGGGTTTTCCATAGAGCACCATTGTGCTCATTTTCAGCCGGTTTTTCAGGCGGTCTGAAAAACCGCAAACCGGCTGAAAAACCGGCCGAAAACCGTGCCGTGGGGACATGCCCTATAACTGTCTGGGGGCACTATTATTGTTTGGAGGTACTATTACTGTGTAGGTCTCCAAGTCGGGGACATTACTATTTAGGGCATTGTGGATAGGGATGTTTGTATTGATGTGGCATAGTTGCTGGAAAAGTGAGAAGTTTATCATGTTTATGTGGCAAATTCTGCAAAGACAAGCTGTTGGTGGAAGAAATTGTCATGGCAGTCTGGGCTGAATGGAGAAAGAAAGGGAAAGAAAATAAAACCCATCTGACAAAATGTTGCCTGTGAGTCACTGAATGTAACTGCAGTGTAATCCCTTATATGTCTGCTGAGCACTTGTGTACAACTGGTATCTACCACTGCATGGGCACTGTATGGCGGTAATCATGGTCTTAGTGTAATGCTTTATATTCAGGAACATGGTTTGGTAATATGGTGATATTATTCATTTACTTTATGGTGGTGATATGCAGCAGTATTATCTGGCCCTTGTATACATCATTATTGGTATACTGATTTTGTCACTAACAGTATGTTGGTATTACTCAGTCACTATGTGCTAGTAACATGTGGTGTTGATGTGGCACTTGTATACTGTTATTATTGGTAATACTGGTCTTGGTATACTGGTTTGGTCAGTACAAGTAGGGTGGTATTATTCAGTCACTATACAGTGGTGATATGTGATAAAGGTTATGACGGTATTTGGTCTTGGTATACTGTTATTATTGATAATATTAATTTTCATATATTGGTTTGGTCAATGACAGTATGGGGATAATATCTGCTCCTCGTACGGTGGAATTATTTGGAAACTGATCATTATTTAGAGATTTCAAACATAGAACATAGTTAATTATATATTTTGATTTGTATACAATGTATTTATTGGGCAGGTGGAGGGACATGCTTCTTCATAGACACTAGCATTGTTGTTCTAGGAGAAGGTCTCCAGGAAGAAGTTGGGTATAATTAGGCGCTGCTAGACTATGTGGCAAGAGTAGTCTAAGATGTGTTCCCATGGTTGAATGTAAATGTTGATCTTTGTGCCCAAGTCAAGTACATTCTAGACTGAAATCTGCCTGCATCCCACTACCCATTATTAATGTAAACCACGTTGTAGAGAAAAAAATTCACCAGAATTGTGTTTTTGTTTGTCGCCACCCCAATAAAATGGTTCATCAAGTTGCATGTACCACAACATGATACCAATAAAAACTACAGCTCACAGTTTAGAAATTAGCCCTCACACAGCTCTGTTGTCAAAAAACTGTTATTGCTCTAATAAAAAAGATGATGCAATTTAAAAAAAAGCTTTTTTTAACTAATTAACCCCTTAAGCCGAACGCCTGAAAAGTAGTTAATGACCAGAAATTTTTTTTGTTTTGGCCTCCTTTCGGTTAAACAGGGTTGAACTTTTTATTTTTCAATGACGCAGCTGTTTGAGGCCCATTTTATTCGAGACAAATTGTACTTTTTGGGGGAATAGTTTAAGTTACCCTTTTAAATAATTGCAGGGAATTTGTGTTTTATTTTAAAAAAAAAATGTTTTTTTTTAAATTTCTTTGTTACACCATTCACATTTCACACTTAATAACTTGTTAGATTAATTCTACAGGTTATTACGGTCGTGTGGATACCAAATGTGTGTAGGTTTTTTTCGTGCGTGTAATTTATGTACAATTATTTTTTATTAAATATTTATTTTTTATTTATATTTATTTTTTATTCTTTTTTTTTACACTTTTTATGGGTTTTTTTTATATTTTTTTTTTTACTCCCATGAAGGGAAACTGTTTAACATTTTTTATTTATTTTTTTTTTTACACTTAGTAATGTATTAGCATATTCATATATGCTAATACATGCTAATTCTGTGTCAGTTTGACACAGGCAGTGATTAGGACAGCACACAGTGCGTCCTAATCACTGGCTTCATACACAGACAGCTCTGGGGCCACGCTAGATCCCAGAGCTGACTGTGCAGCCATTCCCCGAGCTCGGTCAGGTGACCGGGCGTTCCGATCACCCGACAGAGCAGGGGAACCCTTTGATTGCGCTGTGGTACCGCACCGCCGCTATCACAGGGTTAAAGCATCGGGTTGCGGAGGTTTCCTCCGCTGCCCAATGCCTGCAGGACATGCTTGGGGGGGGGCTGTGTAGTACAGCCCCGATCCAGCGAATTGCGGCACCGGGCGCCGCAAAACTCCGATGTCTGCAGCGACGTCAAAAGACGTCGCTGCAGACAAACAACCTGAAATGCCCGCTGTCAAAAGACGGTGGGTGGTCGTTAAGGAGTTAAACATAAAAATTATATCAATAAGGTGTAAGTGAAATTACACTGATCAACCAGAATAAAGATAATGTCGAATAAACTGTATGGTAAACTTCAAAAAAATAAGCCCAAAAACACATTCATCCCACATTTACCTCATTTTTTGGGGGAGGAAAGAGGTAAGGAGGCTATGCTGTATGGGGCCCTCAAATCTCTAATGATGGCTCTGTATTTACCCACCAGAACTATAGGTCCAACACACACATTGGATCTAATTCCTAACATATAAAATTGTAGAAAGCAATTGTGATCTGAGTTGTGCTTAGGAAACTGCATTAGGAAGAAAAAATGGACTTGGATCCTTGCACAATAACACATGGGACCACATGTATGAAAACTGTCTAGGTCTAAAATTCACTTTGTTGCCCATAGCAACCAATCAGAGGGCCCCTCTCATTTTTCCAGAGCAATATATGAAATGAAAGGGGCACTCTGATTGGTTGCTAAGGGCAACACAGTGAGTATTAGACCTAGACAGTTTTCATACATATGGCCCATGGAATCCTATGTAAAATGGCGCACTGACACCAAGAAGCTTCTGTCGCTGCCATGTTTTTGCCAAAAGGCTAAATTACTAAGGAGGCCAGATGATTCAATTTTGTGAATGGCATGATGTAAAATCTCATTTACACAGTGCTGATGGTTGCAGATTTGCTTCTGTTCTTTATGAGGCGGTTTTCCTTATTGTAGAGAAATGGGGATACAGTGCCTTGTGAAATTATTCACCCACCACCCTTGAACTTTTCAACCTTTGCCACATTTCAGGCTTCAAACATAAAGATATAAAATTTAAATTTTTTTGTGAAAACTCAACAACAAGTGGGACACAATTGTGAAGTGGATATTTTAAACTTTTGTAAAAAATAAAAAACTGAAAAGCGGGGCGTGCAATATTATTCGGCCCCTTAAGTTAATACTTTGTAGCGCCAGCTTTTGCTGCGATTACAGCTGCAAGTCGCTTGGGGTATGTCTCTATCAGTTTTGCACATCGAGAGACTGAAATTCTTGCCATTCTTTCTTGGAAAACAGCTGGAGCTCAGTGAGGTTGGATGGAGAGCGTTTGTGAACAGCAGTTTTCAGCTCTTTCCACAGATTCTCGATTGGATTCAGGTCTGGACTGTGACTTGGCCAACACCTGGATACGTTTATTTGTGAACCTTCCGTAGTAGATTTTGCTTTATGTTTGGGATCATTGTCTTGTTGGAAGATAAATCTCCGTCCCAGTCTCAGGTCTTTTTCAGACTCCAACAGGTTTTCTTCCAGAATGCTCCTGTATTTGGCTCCATCCATCTTCCCATCAATTTTAACCATCTTCCCTGTCCCTGCTGAAGAAAAGCCCAAACCATGATGCTGCCACCACCATGTGTGACAGTGGGGATGGTGTGTTCAGGGTGATGAGCTGTGTGGCTTTTACGCCAAACATATCGTTTTGTATTGTAGAGAAAGAGTTGGATTTTGTTTCCATCTGACCAGAGCACCTTCTCCCACATGTTTGGTGTCTCCCAGGGGGCTTGTGGCAAACTTTAAACAAGACTTTTTATGGATCTCTTTGAGAAATGGCTTTCTTCTTGCCATTCGTCCATAAAGGCCATATTTGTGCAGTGTACGACTGATTGTTGTCCTGTGGACAGACTCTCCCACCTCAGCTGTAGATCTCTGCAGTTCATCCAGAGTGATCATGGGCCTCTTGACTGCATCTCTAAGTTTAGAGGGGCGGCCAGGTCTTGGTAGATTTGCAGTGGTCTGATACTCCTTCCATTTCAATATGATCACTTGCACAGTGCTCCTTGGGATGTTTAAAGTTTGGGAATCTTTTTGTATCCAAATCCGGCTTTAAACTTCTCCACAACAGTATCACGGACCTACCTGGTGTGTTCCTTGGTCTTCATGATGCTCTCTGTGCTTTAAACAGAACCCTGAGACTATGACAGAACAGGTTCATTTATACGGAGACTTGATTACACACAGGTGGATTATATTTATCATCATCAGTCATGTAGGACAACATTGGATCATTCAGAGATCCTCACTGAACTTCTGGAGAGAGTTTGCTGCACTGAAAGTAAAGGGGCTGAATAATATTGCACGCCCCACTTTTCAGTTTTTTATTTTTTTAAAAAGTCATGAAGGTCAAAACATTTTGAGTTTTAGGGCCACATGTATGAAAACTGTCTAGGTCTAGCAACCAATCAGAGCGCCCCTTTCATTTCATATAGAGCTCTGGAAAAATGAAAGGGGCACTCTGATTGATTGCTATGGGTAATAAAGGGAATTTTAGACCTAGACAGTTTTCATACATGTGGCCCTTAGTCTTTTTCCTTTCTGTGATGCATACACAACCTAGGGGACCCTCCAACAATTTATGAATCTGCTGCATGAAGTTGGAAACTGGAATATCAGTTTCACATCCATCAACATGAACAATACTAATAATGAGTGTGGTTTAAATTGAAGTGGAAGGAGCTATAAAATATGCAACCTTTTCAAGAGGGACCTAAAGGCAGTTGGCTCAGTGATGGATTACAGTGGGGAAGGGTATGTTCACATGGCATATTTGCGGGGCATACTTCACCTGAAGTACACCCCACAAATATGGTAAAATTATAGCATGATTTTACAGCATATTCCCTGGAAAGGGGGGTGATTGGGGACGGGGTTGGAGCACTGTGGGAAGTAAGCACTGGCCAGCACATATATTGCACAACAGGCATATAGCGGCGCGCACAGGTGCATGCAACTATCCGGTGGGTAGGTTGCCATGTGAACACTCATTTTGGTGCCTTAAAAAGTTGGAACCATTTTTTGAGTATGTTTGGGATGCTGATTCTAGAAATGACACCAGCTTTCCTTATCAGCTCTAGTTTTGGAGATCCGGCATTGCCACCTTACCAAGTGTATGCTACTAAAAGTAGTGGTCACTAAAGAAATGTTGGAAATGCATATGAAACAGAAAAGACATACATTTTAGAACATTTAAAGAACACATGCAAACAAAAACATGAATGTGCACAACAAATTCAATTCTATTCATCCGCACTACAGATTTATAAACAGATTAATCCAGAGGCGTAACTTCAAGCTCTTGGGCCCTAGTGCAAAAAGTTAAATGGGCCCCCCAGTTACCATGCGTCATTTACAATACTGGTGTCTACCTATGTGGCTGGAGGGCTTTTGGGCCCCCTTAAGCTGCTGGGCCCGGTAGCGACTGCTACCGCTGCAACCCCTGTAGCTACACCCCTGGATTAATCACAAGAACCATGTAGACTCACATAATCAACATCTCATAAACTAGAGCTGCTAGAACAAAACGGGTGGGATTTTCAGACTCAGCAGGACTCAGATACCCAGAATAAGGTCATCATTTCTAGGCACCAAAAAAAATGGTTTTTTGTTCCACAGTGTTACATATGCTTCATCCATGGCATTGATGACTGCACGGGTTTTGCCAATGACCTATGATTGTGTATCCAGCGATTATTGTCAGAAAATTACTGAACACAACGTCAGTTTTAGCTTAAACTTGAAAAAAAAAAACACAAGTCACAAAAATATCTCAATCATGAAAAAGGCATCCTTTACTGTACAAAGTAATTTAATGGAGAGAGTTTTACTGCCACCTAATGCTCAGAAATGATATTCCAATATAGTTTTTGCAAAACTTACAGGACTTGGCAGAAGGCTTTAACCACTAAAGATAGTAAAGACACAAGAGACAAACTAATGTTTCATAACTCATTTACAAGGATGGATATAAAAATCAGGCCAGTCCTTCATCTTTTGAGACACAGATTTCAATTAATCCTATAGGTTTCATTTATTACGTAGGTTTGGTGTTATGTGTTCATATACATAGGACTACAGTACCACTATATATTCAGTTTTGTTACATGTATCACACGTAACAGGCTTAGTTACCACAGTTAGGTAGAGTGTTAGGGTTTGTCCCCAAGGGTTATTGGTTGGTTTTTCAGGCGGTTTGCGGTTTTACAAACCGTCTGAAAACCGCTATGCAACACTCCCCCATAAACCCTTAGGCCATGTTCACACGGCTTAAAAGTGAACGTAATTCAGTCCGTAATTACACGCCGGAGTGCGCAAATTATGGGCTGAATACGTCCAAGTAACTACGGTAATCCACAGTTCTCATAGAGAACTATGGATTACGTCTCCTCTCCCTGCTCGGCGAATACGCCGCGGGAGGAGATAAATGACGTGAATTACCAGCGACGTACACGCGCCGCTGGTAATGCAAGTCTATGGGCCGGCGGAGTGCCGGCCCCCCGCTCCCGCCCCCGGCCACACGGCGTAATTGCGGGGCGTAATTACGTCCCGCAGTTAAGCCGTGTGAACATAGCCTTAATAGAAAATCCGTGCAGCAGTCCCCACTGCACGGATTTACCACCGGATGGCTTTTTACACCGTCTGTAGTCTGAAAAACTTAGAACATGTTCATTCTTCTTCCCGGTTTTTGAGCAGAAGATAAACATGTGGAAATTCTGAAATCCGACCGGTATTTGGTCTTTGCTGTGTAAACGCACCCTTATACATTATAGGTTTTAATACATTGAATGAGCAGAAAGTAGCACTTATAGAAACACCAGCTCAGGAGACAGGATCACACACGATAGATAATCCAAGGTAACAAACAGTACCACACATGCTAGGCTTCGATACATTGCCTCATCAGGCAGTACGACACAAAATAGTCTTTGATATGTGTGCTCAAAAGTCATTATCACACATTAGTAGTAGTAGTAGTATTATTTATTTTAAAGCGCCATTGATTCCAGGGCGCTGTACATTCGAGGGGGTTACATACATTACATAAGTCAAAAGAGGACAGTGATAAGGGATAAGTACAATTGGCACGACAGAGGGAGAGAGGACCCTACCCGCGAGGGCTTACAATCTACAAGGATGGGGGAAAGAGAACAGGAGGTGAGGGGCAGACATGTCTGTGGAGAAGTAGTGGACAAGTTTAGTGAAGGTTATAGGCAAGCCTGAAGAAATGGGTTTTCAGGTTGCTTTTGAAGCTGGTGAAAGTGAGAGAGTCTGATTATGTTGGGGCAGTGAGTTCCAGAGTGTGGTGAAGCACGGAGAAGTCTTGAGACGGTTGTGTGAGGAGCTGATAAGGGGAGAGCAGAGGAGAAGGTCCTGTGAGGAGCGGAGAATGCGTGGGGGGAGATATTTGGAAATTAGGGCAGAGATGTATGGAGGGGAGAGGTCATGGAGAGCCTTGTAGGTCATGGTTAGTAGCTTGAAATGAATTCGCTGGGCAATGGGAATAACAGCATTAGGCTTGGTTCACATATGCAATGGAGCTTCCGTTCATTATCTTTGTTGCATGTTCCGTTGGGAATGATGGAAAAAATAGTGCCGCAAGCTGTTCTATTTTATCTGTCTAAATTATGAACATCCTGACGAAAACCCGACGGACACATTGTAATCAATCGTCCATCGGGCGCCGTTGAAATGAATCTGTTGGTGTCCGTTTTCCTCTCTGCGATGGGGGGTCTCAAACGTTACCTCTGTCACAGATAGGAACCAAGCCTTAGATTCATGGACTCAGCAGACAATATCACAAATTATGGGCTGTATCACAAATGATGAAAGGTTTAGATACAGTAGCTCAGCAGCAACCAATCAGAGCATTTTTTCAGAGCACTATGTCAAATGAAAGGGGAGCTCTGATTGGTTGCCATGGGCTCTGGTTGCTATGGACAACAAAGAATGTCTGAGACCTAGACAGGTTTCATACATGTGGCCCTATGTGTCTGTGAGAGTGTGTGTAAATATCGGAGTGTTTGGCTGCACTGTTTTTGATGTGCCTTTTGCTGTGGTAAATGCACATTTTATGCATCAAAAAAGCAATTCCAGTGTTGGATTGCTTTCAATAGAAGCACGGGCCGCAGTCCATATCGTGACCTGCGGCCCATGTATTTACAGACAGATTCCGTGCTGTGTAAAAAAAAAAAACATGTACCCCTCAATTATTTCCAAGTTTTTCTTGTATGTTTAGCATGGAGAACATGACGTGAGTCAGATTTTACCTTCGCAATACAATGAGGACAACGGCACCTGGGAGCTCTGAGTATAGCTGAATGTATGCGCTCAGCTATTTTGGGAACTCCTATAGAAATGAATGGAGAGGACGGGTGCAAGAAGTGCCGCCCGCCCACCTCATGCCAATACTCCTTCAGGATTTATTACCATAGGATTGGGCAAACCCTTTAATCCCTTAGTGACATTTAGATCCATTTATGTCATACTGTCAGTGACACAGATTGGAGAACTCAGGGAGTTTTTGGTCTTTTAGGCTCCCAAAAAGATTGGAATAAAAAGTGAATAAAAAGGTGCATGTCTCCCAAAATGGTATCAATAAAAACTACACTTGAGCCCATAAAGACCTCACTGAGGTCTGTAGATGGAAAAACAAAAAATCTCAGAATCGCACTATAAAGCAAATTAAAAAAAAAAATAAAAGTAGTAAAACATGGCACAAATGCCAAACATTTGGTATTGCCGGAATTGTTCCGACCTGCAAAGTAAAGATAACATTTTTACCACACAAGGAACTCTAACAATCCCATTTAAAGAACAAAAAAAAATGGCCCTTTTGCATTTTTTTCACATTCTACCTCACAAGATTTTTTTTGTTTTCAGTGAATTATGTAGTAAACATAAATGGTACGCTTAAGAAGGACATCTTATCCTGCAAAAAGCAGGCCTCACACAGCTATAGAGATGGAAAGATAAAAATGTACGTGAAAGACAGGAAGGAAAAAACAATTGCAACGGAAACAGAAATCCCTGTGACAGAAAGGGGACACCACTGCAATCATTTTTGGTAACTTTTTTTTTTTTTTTTTTTGTTTCATCCCTGCTTGAAGAAGAGCCAAAACGGTTTATTTTTTCCATTGACATTGCTGGACCAGGACTCCCTTTTTTGCAGGAATTGGTTAATTTTGTTGTGGTTTCCGAATACATTTTCTGACATTTTGTGGGGTAGAATAGAAAAAGAAAGCATTTGCACCATTGTTTTTGGGTTTCGTTTTATGGAGTTTAACATGTGGTACAATGGACGTGTTATCGTTATTATGCAGGTTAGTAGGATTCCATCTTTACCAAATGTATGTGGTTTTTATTGTGTTTCATTAATTTTACAAAATAAAAACTTAATTTGCTGTGCATCGCCATTTTATGTAACCAATAACTTTTTTCATTTTTCTGGAGAGGGACTGATATGAGAGATTGTTTTTGCTGGGCCTAAGTGTAGTTTGCATTGGTACTATTGTTTTTTTCAGCATTTACCATGTGGAGTAAATAAGGGTCTATTTTAATTTACTGAACCTTTACATATGTAGCAATACAAATTAGATTTAATTTTTTTACTATTATTTTTTATATATCTATAAAATGGCAAAAGGCAGCGCTTTGAACTGTAAATATTTGGTTTTTTTCTACATTTTTAAAAAAGAACTATGGTCTGGTCAGGTACAAGTGAACCATGACTAAAATTGGTAAGTGTAAGAGTATGTTCATTTTGGTATGTATTTTAGCATGTATTTTGTGCTGATATGTGTGCCAAAATAGAACAGAACTCATTGAGTACTGTGTCAAATCATCAGATAATGAATTTATGCGCGCATTTTTGCGGCATGTAATCACCAATAAGTACTAAACTATACAAGGAAGTAATCTGCCTTGGGCAATTATGCGTTGAAATTACACGCTGCAAGTGCTTAATTTCAACAGAGCAAACGTGTGTATTTACAGCGCGCAGAAGTGCACACTGTAAATACGTTGTGTGAACTTTCCCTAAGTTGGGGGGCGTTTTAAAGCTCAGTGCCTAGGGCAGCCTGAGCTGTAAATATGGCCCTGCATGCAGAACAAAGTTCTTTTAACCCCTTTCCGAGATTGGCTGTACCTGTACGTCCTAGTGGGAAGTGACTTCCCGCAAATGGATGTACAGGTTCGTCCTGAACATTGTGCGGGCTCACAAGTGGGGCCCACACAATCACAACATGGGACCAGCTGTATATTACAGCTGGATGGGGCTTCACCGCCTGAGGCCGGAGTGAGATTAACCCCTTAGCTGCCGCAGCAATCAATAAGGGAAAGGCAGAGTGAGCTCCCTCCTGTCCCCATTGGAGCCCCTGCGGCGCTACCGTGGGCTCCGATAACTTCCCAGACAGCTCAGAGGCCCTGTGGGCATGGCTGGGCATAATGATTGGCAGTTGCCATGGAGAACAATACACAGTGTACTGCTCTCCATTGTAACAGTGATCTGAATTTCACTGATAAAAGTCCCCTATAAGGAAAAGTAAAAAAAAATTTAAAAAAAATGTAAAACGGTACAAAAAAGAGAAAAAAGTAAAACACATGAAATAAAATAAAAACACGTACACCGACCTTTTCCTCTTTACAATCACCCCTAAAAAGATAGAAAATAAAGTACGCATATTTGATATGGACATGTATGTAATGACCTACACTACAAATTTGTCATGTTATTTAACTTGCGCAGTGAACACCATAAAAAAAAACTGTCACAGAATTGCAATTTCCATACATCCCGCAGCACATAAAATGAATGAAAAGTGATCAAAAGCTCATATAAATGCCAAAGTGGTACCAATAAAGATGTTGGTTCATCGTGCAAAAAAGGTCTGGGAAGGATATTGCAATCCTGGTCAAAGTTCAGAGAAATCCACGGCCCTCAATTTTTGTTTGTAATTAAAATTCTTGTATTGTATAAATTTCATTAGACAAACAAGGTGCATATAATGATGTGATACACAAGGAAATGCTGTTGTGTGATGTTTGTCACGATGTTTCGTTTTTAAAAAAAAAAACTTAATCTGGTGCATCACTCAAGGAGAAAATAAAAGAAAGTATAGCTGCTGTTTTATGAAGTATGTAAGTGGTAGGAGACAAATGAACAATAAGGGGAGCCGCAGTAAAGATGAAGTGATTAAAGGGGTTTTCTCATTACATTAAATGGTCTTCAGAATAAAGGGACAGTGAAAACAAGCAACTTTATATTGGATGTCATTTGCAAAGCTGTCTTGTTTTCACTGTCTCCCTTACCTTCGTTTTCTGTAAACACTGTCCCCCCCCCCCCCCCCTGTACTGGTTGGATTCCACCTCCTTTCATTTCATCGACTGACTGCTCTACTAATTTACATTCTGTTCGCCACCCCCCCCCCCCACTGGTATTCATGGGAGCGTGCATTCCTGCCTCTCTCGCTCAGAATAAGGGGCCGGCAGCATTTCATTCACAGCAGCTGCACAGTAACCCTGCAGCTGCTTCTACAATCAGAAAACAGCGGAATTGTGCTCGGTGCCTACTGCTGCTCCCCTTCTTTCTCCCACAGTCCGCCTCTCCCAGCTCTCTTGTGCAGAGAGCTCTCTCTTCTGTGGAGCTAGTCAGTGACTGCTGCCTGAGTGACGTGAACTGCCTGCTCCCCTGCTGCTACACACCCGGGCTACCTGGCTGCTTACTGTAGAGCAGAGGTGAGCATAGTTTAATGTGACACCACAGTCCATTATGGAGTAAATGAAGTGATGGTGTCCTGACTCGCTTCATCTCCATATGTGTGTGCAGTCTGCATGACCGGCCAGAGACCACTCGTTCACTCTGGCAGATAGTGTCAGTGATCTCTGGCTGTCCGAGCAGACTGCACACACCTATAGAGATGGTGTCACAGTTAACGCTACGGTCCCCTGCCATGGACTGCCAGCGTGTCGTGCCTTCCTTGTCTTGCCTGTTTCCCTGCTTGCTGCGAGTGGCTCCTTGTACTTACCCACTAGCACTCGCTCCTGCCTACTGGGGTCCTGTGCGCGCGGTAGCTTCCTGTCCCTTATTGGTTTCCTGTCCTGTGCACCTTCCTCTTGACCTATGACCCCTGACTATAAGAGGAAGTTCCTGCCTTTGCTCTGGGTCAGTCCATTGTTTGTTGCAGTGTTCTCTGAGCGCCTGACAGCCTCTCTGGATTTAACCTTTAGTTGCTGGTTCAGTTCCTTTGGCCCACCAGAGCTCCTGACCATACCTCTGTCCTGTATCTGCTGTCCTGTTCCTGCTGTATCCTGCCGTGATCCCTGTCTTGTTCCTTGTCTTGTTCCGGCTGTATCCGGGTGTGATCCCTGTCTTGTACCTGCTGTAGCCTGGGGTGATCCCGGTCTTGTTCCTGCTGTATCCTGGTGTGATCCCTGTCTTGTTCCTGCTGTATCCTGCCGTGATCCCTGTTTTGTTCCTGCTGTATCCTGCCGTGATCTCTGTCTTGTTCCTGATGTATCCTGCTGTGATCCCTGTCTTGTTCCTGCTGTATCCTGCCGTGATCCCTGTCTTGTTCCTGCTGTATCCTGCTGTGATCCCTGTCCTGTACCTGCTGTATCCTGCTATGTTACCTGTCCTGTTCCTGCCGTGGCCAGATGTTGTGTACGTCGTATCCAGCTACTTATGTTCCTGTCCTCCACCTCGGCTGTCACCGCAGGTAGCCACGTCAGGGGTAGCGACCTGGGAGTCCCCGCAGCTAAGTCCGTCCTGCTTTGCGGCGGGCTCCGGTGAAGACCGGGGGCCCCTTAGACTCTGCTCCCTGGTGTGGTTCTCCATATCCCATGTTGACATTACTTATAACCCTAGCGCCCTGATTTTGCATGTAATTATGAAAACATGTGCAGAGCTGTGTGCTGTTCTTGCCGAATGGACGGCCTGGACCTGACGGATGGACGGCCTGGACCTGACGGATGGACGGCCTGGACCTAACGGATGGACGGACGGACCTGACGGATGGAAGGGGAAGTGGGGGGGAGGGCAGCAGGGCTCTGCTATTCAATCACACTGCCCTGAAAGAATAAGGCTATGTTCACACGGTGTAATTGCGGGGCATACAGTACGACCTGCAATTACGCCGGGTGTTGGCGTGTTCTCCCACGATGTGGGGAGGCTGGCGGCCAGCCGGCCCCATAGATTGTCATTACTCGCGGCGCTAATAAGTGACATGTCACTTATCTCCCCAGACGTACAATACGATTCTCTATGAGAACTATGGATTACCGTAATTTCGGCGCGCATCTTGCTCATATTAGAGCGCAAATACGACGCAAAATGCGCCCCAAAATTAACCCGTGTGAACATATCCTAACTGTCTCGGGAGCGAACACAACCCAGGAGGCGGGGATGAGGTCCTCCCCCTACAGCTAAGACACGCCCAGCTGGGAGCGGAACCAAACCCCCTGGATGTAAGGCAGTGAGAAACTGATACTAAACGAAAAGAGACAAACTAATGAGGTGATAAAACCCCTTTAAGACCATGCCGCCATATTTGCACTGCATTACCAGCAGCTCGGGTGTAGTAGAGTGGCTAGAATAAAATTTTAAAGTGACATTTTGCTCTGCCCGTTACTTCTGCTTATTTCTTTCTCCTGGCCCTGATGTTGGTAAATAAAGCAATAATTGAATGTATAAAAAAAATAATCATTTTTCAACATGATTTTTACTGATTCAAAATAATAATTTATTATATTTACTTGAACATCATTATGAGTGCTTATCTGTACAACTTTATTTGGTAAATGGGCCTTTACAGCAGCTACCTGACATAATATAAGAGGTTTTGGTGCCACGAGAGGGTGGGGGAGGTGCTGTTCATAAAACAGTATTCCATACCACTCTCTGTAGGGTTTGGCACGGCCGGGGAAGGTGTGGCGCTATTCATAAAATGGTGCTTTCATCTTGCCCCTTGTAGGATTTCGTGCCACGAGGGGGTGGGAGAGGTGCTGTTCATAAAACGGTATTCCCTTCCACTCGCTGTAGGGTTTGGCACGGCCGGGGAAGGTGTGGCGCTGTTCATAAAACGGTGCTTTCTTCTCGCTACCTTGGGAGTGATGTAGGCAGGGTCACCATCAATCTCAAATAGTCACACTTTTTAATTCCCTATAATTTAACCTCTGATACGGCCCAAAGTGACAGTGGTGGATGTAGAGTATTGTGGACCTGGTGCATAATATAGGCTATTCCTAGTGGTGATGTCACAATAGGTGACTTAAGTCATTTGCTTCACATGGGTCACTGATCAGCCACCACTTATGTATTCAGATTGATAACATCACTACTAGCTGTAATATCAACTATCCCCTAATATAACCCTACAAGAATTGTATTATCATATATCTATAGGATAGAAATAGAAACCCCCTAAATGTGCCATAGCATATCCAATCTACCTTGTGCTACTCACCCCTATGGTGCACAATTATTTCTACTTTTCCGAAATATATACCACATTATATTTACTTTCACTACGCAGCAAAATGTAATGTTCTGGGAGCAGTGCCCCATAGTAGACCTCATAAATCCACATACCCTGGTGTCTCGCTGGACTAGCATAGTGCCTAGAATAAAGCCCATATATATGATTTTATCCCAAGGCCCATACTGGTTTCTGTATGAGACCAATGAATCCCATATTTTGACAGAATTAATTAGTCTTTTTTGGAAATTCATGTGGAACAGAAAATACATAAATTTTAGAACATTTAAAGAACACATGCAAACAAACACATGAATGTGCACGAGAAAATTCAACTATATTCATCCGCACTACAGATTTGTACACAAATTAATCACAAGAACAATGTAGACTCACATAATCAACATCTCATAAACTAGAGTTGCTATGGGCAACAAAGTGAATTTTAGACCTAGACAGTTTGCATACATGTGGCCCTTTATTTTTATAAGAGGGGGTTAGGAAAGCAGTGCTTTTAGAGAGGGAGTCAGGGGTCTTTGTTGTTAGTAAGAGGGACATTAGGTGAGGTATGGATGAGGTATGTGGTGCCAAGGGTAAGTGGACTGTATAATACTATAATATGAATGATGCCATTACATCACTATTCTCTCCTCTTCTACATATTTTTTATACATTACCGTATTTTTCGGACTATAAGACACCAACAGCTTTCTGACTTATGACGGCCTAATAGTCCGGCTCGTCTTAAAGTCTGAAAAATACGGGTAGAGGATTTTTTTGTACTATAAGACCACCACCCAGCTTTTCTGACATTAGACGCGCCTAATAGGTCTTAAAGTCCGAAAAATATGGTAATAAAAAGTTGGTAAAATCTACGAATTGTGTTTGCAGTTGCTGTGATTTTTTATTATGATAATAAAGGTTCAGCTGTTCCCTACATCTTCTTGTCATTTGTACCTTTTTAATACAGGTGAATGAGTATTGGGTTATGCAATACCACAATACTTTTACTGAATAAAAACCATTACATCAAGACCAATACTTCCACCATACAGTGACCATATAGTGGTAGATACAAGTGCACACAAGTGCTCGGCACACAGTGCAGTTACATTTAGTGACTCATAGGTGATGTCATGTCTGATGAGTCGTTCACTTTCCCTTTTCTTCTCCATCTGGTCCAGTCCGCCATGATGACTTCTCCCGGCCACCACTCATCCCTGCAGCCTGTTCTTTATACCATTTCTGTGAATCAAAGGGGCAGTAGCTGCCGGTAGCAGCAGGCCCCCCTTGTTTCACAGTATGGCCTGGCCCCGTACGGCAATACCAGCTGTACTGCCTTAATGGCGACCCTGTACCTTATCAATTAGTAATGAATGTTGTTACCAGCATGATGAATGAATTGCTTATAGTCACTTTGAGATAACACTATGTGGAGGCCGCTGCCCTCAAACATTAACACTGTCACTGCTTACATGGCATACTTGCCTACTTTCGGAAGTGGCCTTCAGGGAGATTTTGAATTGCAGCTTGACGACTCGATGTTTTGAGTGGGCCACAACCCCTGTTTTAAACGACACGCCCTCTTTTGCACAGTTACACCCCCTTGTCACATCTGTTAAACAGCTTTGGAGGAAAGCTGATAAGGGATGTGGTATCCTTCAGCTCAGGGCCGGGACGATTGGTAGGCGAAGGTAGGAGACCACCTAGGGCGTTACTTCATCCCAGATGTAAAAGGGGGCGCAAGGAGGCATGGAGTGGGCTGAATTTTCCATTTGGGGGGCGCTTTGTGCCTTATTTGCCTAGGGCACCAGAATACCTTGTCCCAGCCCTGCTTCAGCTTTACTTGATGTTGGATCTTGTAACCCGCATCCAAGCTGGGTAACAGCACATCAATCAGCTTTCCTTCAGAGCCGTGCTACAATGTGGTCCCTATGCACCAGATGATGTCAGGATAGCATCTCATGATGTTTTACCCTGGCACCACCACTATTTAAAGAGCAACCCACAGTCATTAAAAAAAAACTACTCAGATGTATAAAGTGGTATATCTGCCGTATAGCCTTAGGCTAAAACAAACCAAACATTGTCAACTTGTGATTATGTTCGGCCCCTTTTCAGTCATATATTCTGCAATAGTGTATATAGTACAGCATGTAGCTATTCTGTCGCACAAATATGTGAAAAAGGCCACTTTTAATCTATAGCTACACTGTTGATTTGCCATGGTAGATTTCTGATTACTTTTAGCAGGTGCTCAGGCTTATCCACCTCATTTAAATTATTTTATTTATAGGACAAGTTTTATACAGTAGAAACCAGAAGTTTCCTTACATTAGATAAAAAGACACATATGCATGTTTTTCTCACTATCTGACATAACACCTACCACTGCAGAAGATTTACCAACTCTTCATGGAGCTCAGGAGGACTCCCCCTTTTCAGGGAGTCTCCCTGATGATCAGGGAAAGTTGGTATGTATGTTACATGGCAAGATTGGGCTTTTATCAAAATGGACACAACACTGGACACAATTGAAACAAACCCTCAGCTGTGATAAGTACTAGGACAGTATAGTTTTTTAACCCCGGAATAGAAAACAAGAATGTTTTCATTTACTCATAGGAAGCACAGATCTTGAAAATGGTAAGGAAATTGATACATAAAAAATGTAAAAGAAAGTTACAGATTTTCTCGTATTAGTATGAAATGGTAAAATCAGCTTTAAGGGGCTTGTCCCATCTAACTGTTATCACTCTTCACAGCCTCTTCAGGCTCATCCTTCCTGTGCGGCCTATGGCTGGTTCTACAGCAGTGACTGACGTTTCAGCATTTCTAGTTTCGCTTCCGAGCAGAGCCTGTTATAGGGACATTACTAATGGAGGGGTTGTGAAATACAATGGCACCATCCAAGCAGGACGTCTGGCAGTAAATGTGATCTAGCAGAGCTGTATTTGTCATGAGGATTTTTCTAGTAAGAAAGAAAAGCTTACATTCTGCCAAGACACACTGTTAACTGCTAAAGGACTCTGTTATCTCTGGTATAACTATGCATAAATATGCTTTGCAGACCTGAGAGGATGGCACAAGACTCTTCTTAGGTCAATAACTCTAAAGGGTTTAGGTTTTTCTCAGTAGAAACATAAGCTCAGGGAGCAAGAAGCAAGCTCCATCCTGCTGATAAGACAGGGCATGACATCACCCGCCCAGCCACTGCTATAGCAGAAAGAGGTCATCTGAAACTAGAGAAGCTTGTGTTCACAAGCAGGAGATAAGAACTACTCTAAATCTGAAATAAAACAAAATCAAAACAGCAATGTAATTGGTAATGCTCTTTATTTACCTTTTGAAATTTTTTAAAGCTAACACTGGGTGGTGGAATCCTGTAGCCTCAACGCTTATTTTACAAGTCAGGCATTATAACCCGTCACAGGCCTGATCTTCATTTTGCTGTCATAGGTAGTGGTCCCCCTTTGGGACTCCCCCATTGATAAAATAAAGGAGTTTTGGGGAAAACCCTTTTAAAGTACAGCCCATTTAAGTAGGCATAGTGACAAGCCTTGAACCACCCCCGCCTTTGTAAGACCCCCACTTTTTGTGATGGTTTTGCGTCATTGCCCTGTATAGTGGAGAACTTCATGTTGTTGTGATGAACCAAAGAATCTCCTAGAGAAACAAGATGTACAGTAGATAAATTGCCTTAAAATAAAGGACACCACAAACTTTCGGACACAGGGTCCGGAAAGAAAAAGTGTTATCACGGGAACGATAATGTAAAGACCCCCCCTTCTCCAGTGCAGAAAAAGATTAGCCCATTATCCTTTCATGTATTGCTCTAATGGTCAGTTTCTCTAGCTTAGGGCAGTACAGGACAGAGGTTGAGACACTGAATTTACAGATATATACTGTAGTTAGTTAATATTTTATTCAGAATTTCCATGTGTTTGTTGTTAAACATTCTGTATGGCCCGAACAAGCTGAGATCATTCTATGAGTCCAGGCAGCATTTTATCAGCTTTTTATATGAAAATCATAGAAATATATATGTCCCTGAGCTGGATGTCTTACCCTCTATTCTGTGCTTCCCCAATACAGAGGCCTGACAGAGTCCCTGCTGAGTTGTCTCAGCCTACAAAATTCATCCCCTGCATTTCCGTGGGTAAAGGGCCCCCAGGAAAAAAAGGGTATTTTTTTAACTCAAAAAATTTTGGAAGGAGGAGTATTTGGCGTAATACTTAATAGCGTCAAAATCTTGAAGGTCCACACGTAGTTCCCATTTACCTGTGGAAATAAAGGAATCTTAGTACTTGCTAATAGATTTTTGTGTTGCAATGGGGGGTTTTAATAAATAGTATTTAGGGGGGAAGTTTATCCTGTGTGTGGCAATTACCTGCCCTCTCATGTGATAACATTAGCACATTCAGAGTTGGGTGCTGGACAGTGGTACAGAGTATTTTAGGGGACCCATCTACTGATGTTATGGGACGGAACAGTTACCTGTCCATAAATGCATTTATTGTACAAAAAGACATTCACCACTTGATGTCAGTTTACATATGTTCTCATTTCCCAGCCAAAATTCTTGACGGCTTCCGAATCCCACTTTGTAAGATTTCCAGTCGCGGTTGAAATCTACGGATCCATCCCAACGTCTCTGAAACACCTACACACAGGAAAAGAGAGGTTACAGATTGTGTTGGCTGTGAATCACTCTTTCCTCCCACCCTTTTTCCAAAAATGCAGCTCTTGGCCAAGTACAACTAGAAAGTAACTTTACCAATCCTGTCTTTTAAAAAAATGGAAGAAATTCTTGAAGGTCCCCAGCTATTAAAAACCCAGCCACCCCATGGGTGTGCAGCCCAAAATACATTTCCCATGGGCTGATCCCACAAAGGATATATGTTGTACCAGCCACTTATGTGGGTTCCTTGGTCCAGCAAATCTTTACAGTTTTGGGCACCTTAAAAAAGCGCAATAAGTCAAAGAAAGATTGAAGATTGGTCAGCTGGTCACTTTACTGCAAAATGCAGAGTACAGTGTAAACTGAACTACAACAAATTACAATTTACAGGATCACATTTGTGAAAGCTGCAACTCTACTGGATCACTTACCATAAGTGATCTTGGCCAGGCTGAGGATCACCACAATCCACATGGGGGCTATTCCCGTGCTTCTCCCCCCTTCTAATTTATACAACTTCTGTGTGTAACCAGTATATTAGCTCCACCCTGTATGTAAATACAGAAGTTCTGCAGTATCAATGATGACAATGAAACCACAGTCTGAGAATTATTGACATTTCCACATCCTTCAATTCCACTGAAATCAGTTGTTTATTTGCAGTTGAAAAAAATTTTTTAGAAAAAGTATGGGGTTTAACAAAGGCTACTGACCCGTATGGATTTACATTGCGAGTTGAAATCCTATTTTACAATCATATGATGGGAATTTGGGGAATTACAAGGATTATTTCCCCCAAGGAAATTTAACATTACTGACCTGCAGAATTTACATGCAAGACAAATCCTCTCTGATTCGTATGGATTTTAGTGCCGTTTTCTATGCTGACAAATTTAAAAAATATTAACAGAAGAGAAAATGGATATGTAATACAGGTGAATAAAAAAAGATGGTGCCCAATTAAAAATGACAGAACAAAACACAAATCTATCCACAACAAATGCTCAAAGTGATTTCTGTTGGTGACACGGCAGATGTCTAGGTGGTAGTCCTTTTGTCCGACGGGGCCAGCAAATCCTCGGATACTTTTCCCGTTTGAGTGATTTTTGTTCAGGGCGTTAAATGGTTTTCTCGTTTCTCATTTGGCAGCCGTTTATTGGTTGCTAGGAGAGTTTGAAATGGGGGGCGTGTTTCCTCCCGCAGGGGGTATTTCTCTCTCTCAGACCAAAATGTGCACTTGAGAATCTAATTTTCCCCCTCTCAACATACTTTGTAACTAAATGGGGATTTTGAATTAATTTGGGAAAAATGGGTGATTTTTTTTTCTCCACACGTTTTTTTTAAAGGGACTGCACAAAATCTTATTGCTGCGGACCTTGAGCAAACCCCCCAAACTCTACTCTACCCACACTGATTCCGATAGTGGAACCCCGAAAAAAACCCCGCACGCATCTACGTTGCACCTACCACTGACTCCTGTCAGTGAACAGAGCAAACCCCGCATGCATCTAGCTTTCTCTCTCTCTCGTCGCTGACACGCCTCGCACGCACCGAATGCTGAATGCTTTCACTAAAAATTTTCCCACCTCCCTGCATTCCAACTCTTTGCAACCATTTACAGTCGGACACGCTCGCCTTCACGGAGCAAAGCGCAGGGGGCGCGCTTCCCCTCTAAACCGGGGGCCGGACACAATGTAAATTAGTACAGCCGCGAGCCAATCACATGGAAGGAGGCGGAATCCGACCGGCACTGGGGAACTGTGCTTACACAAAACGAACATAATGGACACTGTGAAAACAAAACAGCTTTGCATATCACATCCAATTGCAAAATTCTTTTTTTTTCACTGTCCCCTTATCTGAAACCATTTAAAATTAAAGAGAAAAAACCCTTTTAATTCCGTGCCCCTTTTGAATGTACGTGCCGGGAATTAATGGGATTTTAAAAAAAAAAAAAAATACAAAACCTGAATCCTTTTATGTGCCACAGAAAGAGATTGAAGGCTGTTATATCTGGTGATTGTGGAGGGCAGCGCAAGATTGGTTAATCGACAAAGAAACCAAAGACAACATTTAGCAATTTCCATTTTGACATAACCATTTCTTAACATTCTTGAGGAGCAGCCAGTGACTGTATCCTCAGGAAAAAAGAAGGGATGTAGACTTTGCACCTGCTCATTGCACAGAACACGTTTACTCTGGGTGAGTTCTTCATGGGTTTCTTGGAGGGCTAAATTCTAATGTTGTTGCAACAGACCTTCCTCTGAGGTGATATGTCGCCTCATCGCTGAACCCCAGCCAGTCAGTGAATTCATCCTCTTCCAATCTGCCCTTCAAGTCAATGCAATAGTCATAGTGTTTCTGTTGGTCATCTGGTTTCAGCTCCCTAATATTTTTTGATTTTGCTCGGTTTTTCAAGCACAATTTTTTTTAGATTCGCTAAACTTGGTCTGTACAAATTTTTGTGCCAAAATAGCAACCCTTTGATTTTAAAAAACTTAATTTATATATGGTTCGAATAATGTTGGTCACTTCTGAAGTCTTTGTTCATCTGCACTTTTCCCAAGACATAAACACCAAGAGGTTTCTAATTGTTTCACCCAACGTGTAATGAAGTTTCTTTGAGGAGCGCATTTACCAGATTTATTCTGAAAGTTTCTCTGTACGGTCTCAACACACCACGTTCTTGCAAATTCCAACACAAAAAGCGTTTTCTTGCTTTGATGTCGCTCATCTTATATCACAATATGTAAGCACATTTTACATTTGGCTGTTGAAAATGAAAGCTGCACTGTGATCAGCTGCTATGTGCAATAAGTTGGTTTTGCTGTGACATTCAGTATTGGCCATTTACCACTGATGTTACTATAACTACAGGCTCCAGCCATTTAAACCCCTGATTTTAAAATAAAATACAGGCCCCAGCCCATTTTTCCCTTATATTTTCTATAAAACTAAGGGTCCCGCCATTTACCCCTGATATTTTCTATAAAATACAGCTCCAAACCATTTACCACTGATATTTCTATAACCCAAGGGTCCAGCCCCTTTTCTACTGACATTACATAACTACAGGGTCCCGCCATTAAAACCCCTGATATTTCTATAACTTTCAGGCTCCAACCCCTTTTTTCCCCGATTAAATTTCTATAACTACAGGGTCCCGCCCTTTACCACTTATATTACTGTTAAATACAGGCTCAGACCCTTTACCAAGATATTACTATAAATTAAAAGGGTCCAACCCTTTTTCCTCTGATATTACTATAAAAACAGGCTCCCCCCATTTACCCTTTTATTTACTTAACTACAGGGTCCCGGAAACTTTTTCCCCTTTTTTTTTAAAATTTTTTTTTTTAATAATTTCAAAAGGCTAATTGCCCCCTTTTTCCCTGTATAATTTTTTTTTTCTCATTTTTTTTCCGCCAAATTTTTCCAATTTTTTTAAAATTTTTCCCCCGGGAAATACCACTCTTTTGCCAATTTTTTTTTTTTTTCCCCCTTTTGTAATTTTTTTTAACTAACCTTTTTTTTCCCTTTTTTTCCCTATTAAAACGTTTTTTTTTTTTTTTCACCTTTTTCCAAGCCTTTTTCCCCAACCTTTTTTTTTTTTTATTTTTTTTTTCCATTCTTTTTTTTTTTTAACTACCCCCCAAAGGCCATTACCACTGATATTATATAACTACAGGGTCCCCGCCATTTAACCCCCCTGATAAATTTCTTAAAACAGGCTCCGCCCTTTACCCTATTAAATTCTGAAAATACAGGCCCCCAGCATTTTCCACTGATATTATGTAACTTCGGCTTAAACCATTTAACGCGAATTATTAAAAAAACCCGGCCCAGCCATTACCCGATATTACGTAAATAAACTCCAGCCAAATTTTCCATGGGTATTTTTAACTACAGGGTCCACCAATTTTCCACTAATTACTTAACTAAAGGCTCCCCGCCATTTAAAACCCGATATTTTTCTTTAAAAAAAAAACTTAAAAAAGGTTCCAATTTTTAAAATGAAATTTTCTTAATACAGGCTCCCCATTTTCCATATATTTTGTAACTCCCGGTTTCCCGCCCTTTTTCCCTGAATATTAACTTCAGGGGTTCCCGCCATTTACCCTGATAATTTTGGGGAACTACAGGCTCCCGCCAAATTTCCACTAAAATTTTGTAACTACCCGGCTCCCGCCCCTTTAAAATATTACTGTAACTACAGGGTCCAACCATTTCCTGTATTACTTTTAAACTCAGGTCCCGCCCCTTTACCACTGATATTACTATAAAATTACAGGTTTCCCGCCTTTACCCCCTGATATTTCTTTAAATACAGGCTCCCCCATTTACCCCTGATATTACTTAACTACGGCTCCCCCATTTACCACTGATATTATGTAACTACAGGCTCCAGCCAATTTCCATAAAATTACTTAAAATACGGCTCCAGCCCTTTACCCTGATTTTTACTTAACTACAGGTCCCCATTTACATGATATTACTTAACTACGGCTCCCGCCAAATTTTTACTCATTTTTCTTAACCCACAGGCTTCCCGCCATTTTCCACTTTATTAATATAAATACAAAAAACCCCGGCCATTTACCCCTGAAAATTACTTAACAAAAGGGTCCACCCTTTAACCAAATTTATATTATTAACTAAGGCTCCAGCCATTTACCACTGATATTTTATATCTCAGGCTCCCGCCCTTTACCAAATGATATTACTATAAAAATAACGGCCTCCCAACCCTTTTCTTTCCACGCCCCTAAATTAACTTTTTATTCTACAGGCTCCCGCCCTTTACCCTGATATTTTCTTAATAAAAATTACCCCGGGCTTCCCCCGCCATTTTTCCCCTATATTACCTAAAAAAAAACTAAAGGCCCAGCCATTTACCAAATGATATTATATAAATACAGGCTCCCGCCATATACCACGAAAATTTTACTAAAACACAGGTTTCCCGCCATTTACCACTGATATTACATAATCAGGCCCCACCATTTACCCCTGTATTACTTTTAAAAATACAGGCTCCAGCCCTTTACCCCTGTTTTTTCTATAACTACAGGCTCCAGCCATTTACCATTTTATTTACTTAAATACAGGCCCAGCCATTTCCCCTGTTTAAATTTAATACAGGCCTTCCCTGAAAAACCAAAAAAATTTTCCCCTGAAAATTTCTATAACTACAGGCTTCCCGCCATTTACCCCTGATATTACTATAAAATACAGGGGTCCAGCCATTTACCATTTATATTACTTAACTACAGGCTCCCCATTTAAACCCCGATATTACCCTAATTTCAGGGGTCCAGCCATTTTAACAAAAATTAATAATGAAACCCATAAAATAAAAAGGCTCAACCTTTTACAATGATATTACCTTTTAAAAATACAGGGCCCCGCCCCTTTTTCCCCTTTTTTATTAACTATTTTAACCCTTTTCAAACCCGGGTCCCGCCTTTACCACTAAAATTACTAAAAAACAAAAGCTCCCCGGGCCCTTTAAAACCCCTATAAAACATAACTACAGGCTCCCCATTTACCCCCTGATATTACTTAAACACCCGGCTCCAGCCAAATTTTCCACTTTATTTTTATCAAAACCCTTTTCAGGGTCCGCCCTTTACCACTGATATTTCTATTTAATAAAAGGGCCTCCAGGCCCCATTTACCACTGATTTTTAATATAACTACAGGCTCCGCCCCTTTTCCACTAATATTACTGTAACTTCAGGCTCCCGCCCTTTTCCCCTGATATTAATACATACTTTTTCCCAACCTTTGAAAAGTGGCTTTCAGGAAGATTTAAAAGGTGGCAACATGTATGAGTATAGCCAATACTGCCCTTATGGTGCAGTCAATTATTAGAAAACATTATTATACCATGCATTGGTGTGTTGCTCAGATATACCATCACTTTATTATTATGTTTCCTGACCTCTGTGAAAGCCACCAATCCTTTGACTGAAGGGCACAGCGCTGTTGTGGTGCCGTGTCCCCTTCACTCTACAGCAGTGCTCAGAGAGCCACTATGAAGGAAAAAAATTCCAAAGAGGATGTAGCACTACACCAGCGCTGTGTGCTCTTCATTCTTAGGATTAATGGGGGGTCCTAAAAGAATTTAAGGAAGGTGGAAGAGAGATAGAAGAAAGGATGGAAATAAGGTAGAAGAGAGATGTCGTCTCGACGACAGAATGAAATAAGATAGCAATCTGGGTAGGAATGAAGAAGGAACTAAATAAAAAAAATTTTAAAGTGTTTCCCCCCCCCCCAATTCTGATCTCCCCTCCCTCAGCCATGAAGACATTATTTTTTTCATCTGGACAGTCAGAAAATCAATATCATTGTAGGTTGTTTTTTTTTTTGCTGAACAATGTACACTTCACTGAACTTGACTTGTGAAGCTCTGCATAAGAGTGAGAAATCAGGCGATAAATCCTTTTTCAGGCTAACTAGTATATTTGTGGTGAGCTTATCGAGAGAACTAGCTCCCTTCTTCAGACAATATGTTATACACAAAGAAATTTTAAAATTCATAGACTTTTTATACACAAAGACAGGACCCTCCAAAGAAACTTCGAATTCTACAATAACAAAATGCAATATAAGCAGAAAGTTATTTACATAACAGTTCCAAGCAATCAACTATCTGGAAACTTGTGAGGCGTGACAGAGGGGTCATTATTTCTGCGTCTTATCTACAGCCAGTCCAGGCCCGTGATTGTGACCAACACAGTTCACACATAGTTTGACATAAAAAAAAAAGCTGGCATGAATATTTAACCCATTATGCAGAGTCCTGAAATTTTTTGCATTAATTTAAATTCCCATTCCTTTCCTCTCCCACTGACTGTGCGCTAAAAGTGTCCCATTAAAACCATAATTATCAGATCTTCAATACAATGGTCATCTCTAGAGAAGTGGGTTGTGCCACTGGAAAGATCATTCTGCTGTTATAATATGAATCTATGTGATTCATGCACTGGCTGAGTCTCTGCCACTTTTCCCCCACATAAAGGCCTGTGGATGGACATTGCAATACACTAATCAGATACACCACATTGCTAGACCTGCAGGAAAATGTCCCCCTAGTTCAGTGCACCTGCTGTGACTTGTGACAGGTACATTGTCGAGTGGAGTGGATTGACTGCAGTCTCTTGCAACCTGTTCTGCAGGCAGTGTGGAGGTGCCATTTTCAGTTGGGGCCTACAGGGCGAGCCTCCGACAATAATACGCCTCCCATCCACCCCCTGCCGCCCCGCGCAGGTTTTGGTGGTTTCTCCGAAAGGAAAGGAGAGGGGGGACTGGTGAATAAGTCTTTGAGTCTATTGTCCTTTATGTAGCACAGGTTGAAGGTGTCCTTGGCAAACTTTCGTAGGATCTCCAGCTGTGGGTTGTATTACAACTAGGGGCACTCTGTTCTTTCTTCTTGGTCTCTTTTGTATGTGAGCAGACTGTCTCTGTATAAAGGCCGCCGCTTTGCCGATTTTGATTGTCCGTCACTTTTAGCCTTGTAATCCAATTGGAGAAATTTTGTCCTCAGATCCAGGGGGTTTGTCCAAGGTCTGTCTTGTTGTGAGCAAATAACTATTGTACCGTATAGCCTGCTGTATATAATGGATTGTTTTGTGTGCTGGGTGGAAGCTGTCGTTTCTAGGTAAGGCTTATCTGTCTGTGGTTTGTGGGGTATACTGATGTGAGTAGCCGTTGGTCTTGAGATGTGTAATGTAGTATCCAGAAAGTGGAATTTGGCTCTCTGATATGTAAGCATGAGGTTGATGGTGGGTGGAAGTTATGAAGTCATTATGGAATTGAATTAGGAGCCTCCTCCCGCAGTCCAGATGACAATGATATCATCGAATAACGAGGTGCATCATGTGGTTTGGTGGTGCATGTGGATAGATACGCTCCTTCCAGTTCAGCCAATAAAGATGTTTGCATACTGGGGCCACATCAGGACCCCATTGAAGTTCCCATTCTCGCTGTAGAAATATGGGGGATAGGTCCTTCTCCAAATGTTAAAATAGTTGTGGCTGAGTTTGAACCTGTAATGAGCTTTTTTATTGGTTTTATGTTGGGAGTTTTAATTTTCTCCAGGTGCGTCCGAATGCTTGCCCCAAAACTCCATATCCTTGTGGGTAGTTTCTATACAAGGATTCTACATCCATTGTTGCCAAAATGGTGCCCTTCAGGAAGTGTACCAATGCCACAACACTTCTCCAGAAGATGACCATTGTATTGAAGATCAGAAAATTATGGTTTTAATGGACACATTAAGATTAAGACGCAGAGGGAGAGAAAGGAATGGGAATTTAATTAATACAAAAATTTCAACTCTGCAAAATGGGTTAAATATTCATGCCAAGCTTTATGTCAAACTAGTGTGAACTCTGTGATGGTAACAAAATCACACGGCCTTATGGCTCTAGATACAGATGCAGAAATACTGACCCCTAGCCCCCTCTGTCACGCCTCACAAGTTTCCAGATAGTTGATTGCTGAACCTGTTGTAAAAAACTTTCTGCTTATATTGCATTTTGTTATTGTTAAGAATTCGAAGTTTTTTGAAGGTCCAAGTCTTTTGTTATAAAAAAGTCTATGAATTTTCAATTTCTGTGTATAACATCTTGTCTGAAGAAAAGGGAGCCCTAGTTCTCTCGAAGCTCCCCATCAAATATACTCATTAGCCTTAAAAAGGTATCGCCTATTTCTTCACTATTACTTCTACTACTTTCTAATGGCTAACACGGTACAGACATTATAACTACTTAGCAATTTGGAAGATACCACAATGTACCGCTCAAGAAATGAATTGAAAAAAACCCGTCTTAAGAAACTCTGCACAACTCCAACAGCGACATCCCAGGGCCGGGACCGACGGGGATTTAAAAAAAAACAGGCCAAGGTCGGGCGACCGCCTAGGCGCCTACCTCAGCCTATCCCTAAGGGTGCGACTCCGTCAGGGCCCCGAACCCTCGCCGGGCTCCAGGCCCGCTGCCGTGGGCCTGATCGCCGTGGCGTCTCTGTGACCCGCTTCTGCCCCCGGAGCAACAGAATCAAGCGCTCCTCCCCGCAGACAGTAGTCCGGGGGCCCGCTCCCTGGAGATCGCTGGATCCTCCGGTGGAGCTGCGGGCCGACACACTGGCGTGGGCCGCCAGGTCCTCACAGCCGCTGAGGACCCGCCGCGGCCACCGTGCGCCTCAGCCGGCAAGCGTCGCGAAGAAGTGATGACACGCGCCGACTGCCCTGTCGTCCTCGAGCGCACAGCGCGCACAGGCCATGCGCCCGAGGAGCTCCGGAGGAGCGCGCGGCTGAAGAGGGACAGAAGAGGAGCGCGCGCTGAAGAGGAAAGAAGAGTGAAGCGCGTGCCCGGGAATTGGGTAAGCATAATGTTGTTGTTTTTAAGTGCCTCCAGTGCCCCCTATATTCCTGCCTTCGTCCCCCATTATGCCTGCCTGTAGCCCCTATATCCCGCCTGTGGCCCCCTATTATCCCGCCCCCCCCCTGTGGCCCCTATAATCCCGCCTTACGTGGCCCCCATAGAATGCCTGCCTGGCTGCCCCTATAGGGCCATGGCCTGCGGCCCCCCAAAATGCCTTCCTGCGGCCCCGCCATAAAGCCTGCCTGCGGCCCCCCATAGTTGCCCTGCCTGCGGCACCCCATATGTGGCCTGCCAGCGGCCCCCAAAAACCGGCAGCGGCCCCCTATAGTGCCTGCCTTGCGGCCCGCCCTAAAATAAAAAATAAATAACATAGTGCACTGCCTGCGGCCGCCCTATAGTGCCCTGCCTGCCTGCGGCCCCATAAATTGCTGCCTGTGGCCCCCTAATATTCTGCCTGCTGCCCCCATAATGCCCTGCCTGCTCCACCCCATAGTGCTGCGGCCTACCCATAATGCCTGCCTCGGCACCTATAAAGCCTGCCTCGCGCCCCCTATAAATCTGCCTGTGGCCCCCATACGCCTGCCTGTGGCCCCATATATCCTGCCTGTGGCCCCCCATAATACTGCCTTAAGCCCACATAAAAGACTCCTGTCTGTGGCTCCATACGCCTGCCTGTGGCCCCTTACGCCTTCCTGTGCCCCTGAAACTCCTGCCTGTGGCCCATAAATACGCCTTCCTAGGTTCCCATACGCTGCCTGAGGTCCCATACGCCTTGCCCTAAGCCCCCATAGCCTGCCTAAGCCCCATACCCTGCCGTGGCCCCTATAAAACGCCTGCCTGAGGCCCCTATATACGTCCTGCCTGTGCCCCCATACACGCCTGCCTGTGGCCCCTATATAATAAACGCCTGCCTGTGCCCCTATAACGCCTGCCTGTGGCCCCATACGCCGCCTGTGCCCCTATAACGCCTGCCTGGTGCCCCCCTATACGCCATGCCTGAGCCCCCATAAACACAACGCCCTGCCTGAACCCCTACTATAATATTTGCCGAGCCCCTAGCTATATACCTATACCTGCCTGAAGTGCCCCAATATTTATATACCTACCCGTCTATGGGGACCAATATCAATATACCGGCCAGACTGAGAGGGCATATCTATATACCTGTTCTGACTAAGGGGACTTATATACTATACATATAAGGAGTTACTGGAAATGTGAGGAATCTAAGAATATTTGTGTCCCAAATCCTCAGGGACGAGTCTTTGGCCTGGAGCATTGGCAGGAAGGTGTGAACCGTATGGAGAAGAAAAGGGAAAGTGAACGACGCTGATCAGAAAAGACGTCTCCGGTGAGTTACTAAATGTAACGCAGTGAAATCACTTATATGTCTGCAGAGCCTGACATACCACTAGTAACTACCACTAATGGTACTGTAAGGCGGTGGAATACTGTCTTCAGAGCCTGTGTAACAGCTGATATTCACATGTGTGGGTCGCGATCGATCAGGGTCTGCATGATACTTTGAGCCTTAAGAAAGTAATAGTTTTGAGGGTCCTTGGTTTTGTAGTAGTGTTTTTAGTCACAAGGCCAGATGATCGTCTGGTAGTTTGCTCCATGTATCGGTTTTATTAATATGGTGACTGTTTATTATGGTATTACAACGGTCCAAAAGGAGGGGAGTGCGATTTTGAAAAATGCAAATTTGTCAGGGCTGACTTTCATTGCGTACTGCTGAGGAGAGGGACGGGAGCTAGGTGTCATGAGCAGAAAATTAGTGACAGGACCTGGCGCAGGGGGTGAGAGTATTAGTGTGATTGTGTGGGTAGCGGGGGGTATTTTTTTGAGAGCGAGGGGGGGGGGCGCATTGGCGTAACTCCCAGGGCACCAAAATGCCCTTTTTCCCGGCCCTGGCGACATCTTCTTTTAACAAAATCAAAAGGAAAGCCATCCCAAAAAGGTTCATCGAAAACCCCAACCCCGGCACACCTACAACACCCGATATCAGAAAAAGTTGTATTCAAACATCTGAAAACTGCGCAACTACGCAAAAATTTTCCTATAACGGGAAAAAAACGGAAGAACACCCCCTAAAAAAATCAGGAGAATGACACAGAGGGATGAAGGGCCAAACTCCAACATCTACCG
Organism: Phyllomedusa bahiana; assembly: GCA_025379985.1. Classification (NCBI taxonomy): domain Eukaryota; kingdom Metazoa; phylum Chordata; class Amphibia; order Anura; family Hylidae; genus Phyllomedusa; species Phyllomedusa bahiana. The sequence goes on from JAODAL010002560.1 coordinate 176,473, forward strand.
GAAAAACCCCAGGACAGCTTACAACAACAAGAAGAAAAAGTCCAAGACTGAGACAAAAAACCCTACACTCCACAAGACCCCCAGCCGCAACCTGTGTTGTGAACCTTTCCTTTATGACCAAAAAAAACACAAATGTCAGCTCTCCCAAAGGTCTCTCCTTCGCCCCTCAGCACTCCTGACCATGTAAAAACTCTGAATGATATGGAGGATTTTTCTTTCAAAAAAGAAACTGAGGGAATCTTTTGAAAAAGACCTTCCATACAGCAGCGACTCGAAAACAGCCAAAAGGAAACCCAAAAAAAAATAAACCCTTTCCCCCCAGGGCCCTGGACTTAAGCAGCACTAGCAAAACATTGACTTTTTAGAAGAAAAGGTTAAAATTGAATTTTGGGGGAAAGTAAAGAAACGGGTCCCAACCTAACCCTGCAGGAAAAAAAGGGGCTATCACCTCACTGAAAAAAAATAGGAATAATAATAAAACCAGCTGCCCAAAGGGGGGCAATAGTCAGATGAACACCTCTGACTACATCCAGGAAGCAAACAGGCAGTGTCCAACCCCGCCCTTACCCCAAAACAAAACATGATCCCACGAGGATTTTATAAAACAGCTAAGAATAGACAAGAAGTTTCCAACTCAGGTCCAAGGCGGGAAAGGGGGGCTCATCCCAGCAGACCCAGGCGGGGCTTCTACAGCCCCCAAAGTCCACAAAGGAGGCAACCCTGGGGGGCCTTCATTTTTTTTGGGACTTGACAAGAATCTAAGGTTGGGTGGAAAATCCCCAAAAAACCCCGGGTCAAGTACCCCTATTTTACTCCGGACACCACGGATTTTCTTAAACAAACTCAATGCCCTTGGGGCCCCTTTCCTGGGGGCCCCTTTTTTAAACCATTTGGCAAACCCCCACGGTTTGGATTAAAAAGGGAATAAAAAATAAACCCTAAAAAAAACCCAAAAAAACCATCTAATTAAAAGAAAATATTTTTTTGGAAAGGGATTTTTAAAAAGGGAAGGGGGCTTAAGGGGCAACCCCCAACAAATTTCTTTGGTGAACTAAGGGGCCATCCCATAACCCCAAAAACCCTTTTAAAGAAGGAAAAGAAAGGGGGGGAAATTTAAATTTAATTTCCATAAACTTAAAAATTTCCCCCCCAAAAACCCAACCCATAAACAAAAACCTTTATCCAATAACACAAAGCCCCCTTCATTATGTCCAAACCCCACAGCCCCTCCCCAAAAATAATTTTAAAAACAAAACAACCTTTATACAGCCATATACGGACAATCGTATTTTCCCAAAAAGACAGACCTGGGGCAAACACCCCCTGGGCTAGGACAAAATTTCTCCAAAATTTGGGGTAAAAGGCCAAAAGTGAGGACAACAAATCAGAAGCAGCGGCCTTTTCAGAGACAGCTGCTCACATACAAAAGGGCCCAGAAGAAAAACGAGTGCCCCCTAGTTGTAACCCACACCACGCTGGAGATCTACGAAAGTTTGCCAAGGAACTTTAAAAGTGCTACAAAAGGGCAAAAGACCAAAGACCTATTCCCCATCCCCCCTCTCCTTTCCTTTCGGAACCACCAAACCCGCGGCGTATTATTTTCCGGAGGCCCCCGAAGGCCCCAACGAAAATGGCACCTCACCCTGCCTCAGAAAAAAGGTGGGCAAGGGGCCTGCAGGCACATACACTGCTGACAGTGTACCTGTCCCCCAGTCACAGCAGGTGCACAGAAAAGGGGGGCATTTCCCGCGGTCTAGCAATTGGGGTTTTTGATTATGTGTATCAAGTCCCATACAGGCCTTTATGTGGGGGAAACAGGGCAGAGACCAGCAAGTCATGAACTCACAAATTTTACATTAAAAACAGCAGAACTGTTTCCAGTGGGCCCAAAACTTCTCCAGAGAGACCATTGTATTGAAAAATTGAAAATTATGGTTTTAAGGGGCACTTTAAGACGCAAGGGGAGAAAGGGAAAGGGAATTTAAATTTTAAAGCAAAAATTTCAGACTCTGCAAAATGGGGTTTAAAATTATCCCGCTTTATGTAAACTATGTGGAAAAGTGATGGCACAAATACGGCCGATGGGGCAGTAAGAACCCGAAAACTGCCCCCTCTGTCACGCCTCACAAGTTTCCCGATATTGATTTCTTGACCCGTTGTAAAAAATTTCGTTATATTGCATTTTGTTTTTTTTTTAAGAATTCGAAGTTTCTTTGAAGGTCCATGTCTTTTGTGTATAAAAAGTCTATAAATTTTTCCCAATTTCTTGTATAACATCTTGTCTGAAGAAGGGAGCTAGTTCTCTCAAAAGCTCACCATCAATATACTCAGTTAGCCTGAAAAAGGTATCGCCTGATTTCTTCACTCTTCTACTACTTTCTATGGCTAACACGGTACAACATTATACTACTAGAAGCTCTGCATGTCAGCCACTCTGCCCTGCCTGTGATTCATTGCTGCTCAGCTTCTTCCATGGAACTGAGGGACCAGATGTCTTCCTCCACACTTGATAACAAAGTTTACTTTACGCAGTCAGGCGGTCTGAAGGAGAGGCCAGCAACAGGTCCTAAGGCTATGCCTACACAGCATGGAAAAACGACCGTATTTGGTTGTTTTTTTCCGATCATTTTCTGGTGTCGGCGTATTAAGGAACATGTTCGTAAATACTCCGGTGTTTTGCATTTCGCCAACGGTTTCCCATACAATCAATTGTATGGGCCGATGGCAAAAAAACAAGAACTGACATAAGTTTTTGACAAAACAGTGATAAAAGCCACGGTCATGCATTGGACAACAACCGATCAACTTTCGGATGGTTTTTGTCTGATGCTGTGTGGATCCAGCCTAACTTGTAGGCTGTTACTGGAGCAGCAGAGGTGAATACAGTACAGGGACTGCTGCCCAGCAATCAACACTAACACAGGCTCCAAAAATATATACAAGTAATAGGTGACTCAACAAGAACGTTTCGGTCACATTTAGACCTTTATCAACAAGTCACAAAGTGGAGTAGAGAAGGTGAAGAAAAAGGGCCGTAGCCCTGTGGATAAGGAGCCTCCTATTACTTGTATATATTTTTGGAGCCTGTGGAAGGAATAAAGTTAATTCACTTGCATTAATACGCCTTTTGAGTGCGGTCATATTTTTCTGTATTGCTATTGGTGGAAGTATCTTTCACCAATTTTGACCAGCACCATAACACTATATGTGAAAAAAGTGAGTGCCATCCCACCGTATATACAATCAACATTAACACTGCAGGGGAGGATAAATAAATTTTTCTACATCTTCCTTTTCTCCCTGCTGTGTGCCTGCCCACTGTAGGTAGTTAGGAAGGGGAGGATAGATCAATGCAGTTCATCTCAATATTTTGTTTTACATCCTTTGTTGGCAATGACAGAGGTCAAACGTTTTCTGTAAGTCTTCACAAGGTTGGCACACACTGTTGCTGGTACGTTGGCCCATTCCTCCATGCAGATCTCCTCTAGGGGCAGTGATGTTTTGGGGCTGTCGTGGGCAACACAGACTTTCAACACCCCTCAAAGTTTTTCTATGAGGTTAGATCTGGAAATGGCTAGGCCACTCCAGGACCTTTAAATGCTTCTTACGAAGTCATCCTTTTATTGCCTGGTAGTGTGCTTTGGATCATTGTCATGCTGGAAGACCCAGCCAAGTTTCATCTTCAATGCCTTTGCTGATGGAAGGAGGTTTGCACTCAAAATCTCACAATACATGGTCCGATTCATTTGTTTATGTACACAGATCAGTCCTCCTGGTCCCTTTGCAGAGAAACAGCCCTAAAGCATGATGTTGACACCCCCATGCTTCACAGTAGGTATGATGTTTTTTGGATGCAAACTCGCATTCTTTTCTCCTCAAACACGACGAGTTGTGATTCTACCAAACAGTTCTACTTTGGTTTTATGTGACCATATGACATTCTCCCAATACTCTTCTGGATCATCCAAATGCTCTCTAGCAAACTTCAGACAGGCCCAGACATGTACTGGCTTAAGCAAGGGGTCACGTCTGGCACTGCATGATCTGAGTCCCTCTGGAGGCGTAGTTTTTCGATTGGAGCTTTGTTCATTGGTCCCAGCTCTCTGCAGGTCATTCACTAAGTCCCCCCATGTGGTTCTGGGATTTTTATCATCATTCTTGTGATCATTTTGACCCCACGGGGTGAGATGGAGGGAGATTATCAGTGGTCTTGTATGTCTCCATTTTCTAATTATTGCTCCCACAGTTGATTTCCTCACACCAAGCTGCTTGCCTATTGCAGATTCAGTTTTCCCAGCCTGGTACAGGGCTACAATTTTTTTTCTGTTGTCCATCCACATATCTTTGGTCTTAACCATAGTGGAGTTTGGAGTGTGACTGTTTGAGGTTGTGGACAGGTGTCTTTTATACTGATAACAAGTTCAAACAGGTGCCATTACTACAGGTAATGAGTGGAGGACAGAGGAGCCTCTTAAAGAAGAAGTTATAGGTCTGTGAGAGTCAGAAATCTTGCTTGTTTGTAGGTGACCAAATACTTATTTTCCACCATAAATTCTTTCCAAATCAGACAATGTGATTTTCGGGATTTGTTTTCTTATTTTGTCTCTCATAATTAAGGTCGACCTATGATGTCCATTACAGGCCTCTCTCATCTTTTTAACCCCTTAACGACCCTGGGCGTATGAGTACGTCCCAGGGCCGCTAAGGGGCTTTGCATAGCCGCCGGGTGTTAGCGGCAAATCGCTGGCGCTGTTTTACCCATCAGACACCGCGCCAAAGATGGCCGCGGCGTCTGAATGAACGCCGATCGGTACGGTCATCGGTACCGACGACCGGGCATGGTGGTGGGGAGCCTTGTGAAGGCTCCCGTCACTTACCCTGGCGGTTTCCCCACTTCCGTCCGCAGACAGGAAGTGGGGAAACCGCCATCTTTGTACACCCTAATGCATTGCCTATGCAATGCATTAGGTTGTATTAACAATCGCGCCACCTAGTGATCAAGTACCATAGGTGGCCTCAATGTTACAGGAAAAAAAAAATAAAAAAAAAAGTTTAAAGTACAAAAAAAAAAAGTATTAAAAGTTCAAATCACCCCCCTTTCCCCATTTTACAAATAAAATCAATAAAATAATAAAAAAGTTACACATATTTGGTATTGCCGCGTCCGAAAAAGTCCGATCTATAAAAAATTAACATCATTTATCCCGTACACTGAACACCGTAGAAGAAAAAAAATTCCAAACGCAAAATTGCGTTTTTTGGTCATTTTACGTCACTGAAAAAAGGGAATAAAAATGATCAAAAAAGTCGCATGCATTCCAAACTGCCAGCGATAAAAAGTACACTTCAGCCCGCAAAAAATGCCCCCTCACTGACGTCCGTAGGTGTTAGTACAAAAAAGTTATTGGTCGCACAAAATGGCGCCGTGGCGCAAATTTCAAAAATAGAAAATGTTTGGAATTTTTTTATGGTACCAAAACATAACGGAAACCCTACATGTTTGGTATTTCCGGATGCGTAACAACCTTAAGAATACAGATAAAACATTATATTTACCGAATATTGAACTCCGTAAAAGCAAAACCCTCGCAAACATTGCGAAAATACATTTTTTTTTCACAATTTGCCCCACTTGTAATTTTTTTGCGGTTTCCCAGTATATATATAGTGAATAACACCATTAGAAAGTACATCTTGTCCTGCAAAATAAAAGCCCTCATGTGTTTATGTAGGTGGAAAAATAAAAAAGGTATGGCTTTCAGAAGGCGAGGAGGGAAAAACGAACGTGTCACCCCAAAAAAAAACGCCTGGTCCTTAAGGGGTTAAGTGGGAGAACTTGCACAATTGGTGGCTGACTAAATAATTTTTCCCCCACTGTAGATATATATATATATATATATATATATACAGTTGCATATTCCAACCAGATATATTCAATATTGACATGCGATATCCTGCCTGATGTTAAGACCCTGTTGTGTCCACGTTCCCAGGTGGAAGATTCACCAGGCTTCTCAGGCTTTAGAATTTTTTCTGCATGTTTTCTCCCCTAATCGAATGTTGGATTTTTTTCAATGCCCATAAAAGCAAAGGAGTATAAATTCCCCAAACGAACTTCCGCACAATGTTTTGAGACTGTAAACGATTTAAAAGAAACAGGTATAAGGGCATCCGATAAGTGCCTACGCATACGGACCTTTAAGGTAATGTTCACACGGCTTATTTCAGAACATATTTACGTCAGATTTCCGATCGTAAATACGTTCCGAAATCAGTTGCAAATCAGTTGCAAATAAGTGTCACTAAGTGTGGCACGTATTTGGCACTGATTTCCCAACGGATTTACAATCCCCATTCATATATGGGGTGAATCCGTCCGGAAATAAGTGACATGCTAATTGTTTTTCCGGATGGATTGCGGCCGCAATCCGTGGCCGCAATCTGGCACGGAACTACGTGTCGTCTCAACGACGACACGTAATTCCCATTAAAATCAATGTAAAATGGCCTGTTACTTATTTGTAACTGATTTCGCAACGGATTTACTATTGTAAATACGGCTGTAAAACCGTTGCGAAATAAGCCGTGTGAACGAGCCCTAAGGGTCCAGACGTGCACCCAACATACTGGATGTTGCAATCTCTGCATGTTATTAAGTATATTACAAACTTGGTATTACAATGAATGTAACTTTTTACCTGGTAACTTTTTCTATAACTGCATGCTGTAAAACTGTCGGCTTTTTGTACATAGTTGCATACAGTACAAATTTTATGCCCGTATTTGTTAAATCCTTAAAGATTCAACTAAGACTCTTTGGCTGTCAGGCTACTCACGTAAAGATTAGGGGATACCATCGATCCTCTAGTCGGAGCTCTACAGTGGTACGATCTGACCTCATTCTGTAATATGCTTTTATTTTCTCTATTAATGTAGAATATTGGTAAATGTTGTTTAATTACAGATACTATCTGGTGATCATTGTAAACTGTATGTAGTAGAAAAGGTGATGTTGTTTTCACTGCACTTATTTGTAGAACATTGCAGCAATGTTCTTCTGTTGATCGAAGATACTTTTTCTGTTTTGCATTTTTTAAAAGATTTTCACTATATCCTGGTTGTGTTGTTAATCAATTACAACTATCTGTTTCATATTCTACCTATTCCTCCTGTTTGATACAGTTAGGGCTTGTTCACACGACGTTTTGCCGATCCGCATTTGGTTGCGCAAAACAGATCTAACAATTGTCCAATTGTCAGTGTGATTAACATTGCTTTCAATGGCAAAAGCGCATCGGCGTTCTCACGGGAGATCGCCGATGCACTTTTGAGAGCTCTCATGTACTGCGCTTTGAGGATGGGGGAGGGGGGGAGAGGGAGAGAGAGAGAGAGAGAGAATATGATTATGCTAATTCATTACCAAGTATAAAAAAAGTAAAACAGTTCTCCCTTCATGGGATTTAAAAAAAAAAAGTAAAAAACATAAAAAGTGTAAAAAAAATTTAAAAACGTATAAAATAAAAATAAATATAATTGCGCATACATTACACACACAAAAAAAACCTACCCATATTAGGTATCCACACAACCGTAATAACCTGTAGAATTAATCTAACAAGTTATTAAGTGTGAAATATGAATGGTGTAAAAAAAATTGAAAAAAAAATGTCTGCATTTATTTATAAGTGAATTTAAACTATTCCCCCATAAATTACAACTTGTCTCGAATAAAAAAAGACATCATACAACTGTGTCATTGAAAAAATAAAAAAGTTACAACTGTTGAAACGCAAGGAGGCAAAAACTAAAAAAATTTTCTGGTCGCACGCTTTTCAGGCGTGCGGCTTAAGGAGTTAAGAAATACGCTGGTCAAACATAAAGTAGTTATGGCTAAGGAGATACTCTACAGCTTCCACTATAAACATTTGTTTTGCCTCTGAATATCTACTATAGCAACTAAGGTTATAAGCGATGGCTGAGAGGGTTTGGCCATGTGGAATGCTGGAATACAAACCCACCACAGTGCAAGACAACCAGCCCACCCAGGTAACCAAGTCATATGCTCTATAGCCGCTACCAGGTGTTTAGTATCTCGGAAATAGTCGGGTAGTTCTCTGACTAATGGCTGAAGTTGGACATCTACCCATCTCATCAATGCTTCGTTTAGAGACACAATGCCTGAAACAATAGGGTGAAAAGCTGGTGGAAAGCCCCCTTTGTGTATTTTAGGGAAAGTATGATAAATTGGTACTGTAGTATTCTGAATTAACAATTTACCTGTCAAATTTCTGGTTACAACTCCTAACTGTACTCCTCATGTCAGGATTTTGTTTAAAGGGAACTTGTCAGCTACTTTATGCTGCCCGGAAAGGTAGCATGAAATAGCTGCAGGTTACCCGGTCCTAACCCTGTGTTTTTTTTCCCCGATACGCTGCAGTTTTCAAGGGTAAAACACCCAGTGAAATTGTGCCCGGCTGTGCCGGGGAGAGATGAGTCCAATGTGAGGCTTCTCCCCGCCCCCTCAGCTTAACGGATATCTCTCTCCAATGTTTGTCTATAGCAAGAGAGCTGGCGGACTCATCTCTCCCCATACCCGGCACAACTTCACTGGGTGTTTTACGTGGGAATGCGGCAGCATTTCGGGCTAAAAACCACATGGTTAGGATCGGGTAACCTGCAGTATTTCATGCTTTTTGTCATTCGGGCAGCATAAAGTAGCTAACAGGTTCCCTTTAATGTGTGTTTGTATTCTAAAGTGGGATCACCTTTCTAAGTCTTATCTTGTAGTAAAAGCATATTCTCTCGTTTATATAATCCAGATTCTAAGAGTACAACTGCACCCCCTTTGTCCAGTTGGCTATTCATCAAATTTTGGTTGTTCTGCAAAAGCTCTAGGGCTCGTCTTTCTTCTTGTGTTAAATTGTCTCTTTTGATTTTATTCCCCTCCATCTTAACTTGTTCACCAAGTTTAATAAGATCTTCTTCTATCCTCTATTGGAATAAATCCAAGGATGGAGGTCTTGATTAATCTGGATAGAAATTTGGGTTGCCCACATGGAAATTATCTTTTTTATGTTCTATTACATTCATGGAGGTTTTGTTTTATAATGTACGCAGGGTTGCTAGACTTTGTAATTCTCTGAAATATCTCACATTTTAATTCCTGTTGTTTGTGGTCAAAACATTATCATGTAATCTATTATGATTCGCTGGTTGATTTTCACAATTCAAAACCTGATTTTCAATGTAATATTGCATGTGAATCTATTAACATCTAACGGAGTCTCATATACTTGAAAATTGTATGTTGGAGAAAAACCCATTTCTTTGTTTAATATTGCATTTTGGACCTCTGTAATAATAAAGCTGGAGAGATTTATTACAGGGCAGGATTCATTCGATGAGCACATATATTCCAGGGCATTTTTTTCCTTCCTTCTATGTTTGCACTCTGCACATCTGCTCTGTTTTTTTGGAGGTCTTAATGTGTCATTCTGTAATGGATCATTAAATTTATCACCATCATTCCTCCTTCTTCTGATTTGACCTAGGGTGTGTTCCCATTTAATTCTGTTGTCACCAGGTATATACTTGATTCTGTGCATAATGTAAATGTTGAAGGTACTGTGAAAACAAAAAACAGAAAAAAGCGCACTCCTAGTGCAACACTGTTGGATCAACTATATATAATGCATGAAATTAGGTGATTGGACTCTCACCTGATAGCATTGTACAATGTGGTACAAAGCACTTTCCAGCCTTAGTATAGGCTGTCCTTGGAAAAGCTAATACGCATGCCAATGAGTCAGCGGTGCTGTGCCAGGTCTCCAGCAATGGCAAGTCTTAGGGTATGTTCACACAGTGTTTTGAATATGTTTTTGATCCAAAAAACGTATTCAAAAGCACTGTGTAAAGCGCATCCAACAGGCACCCAAAGTGTGGTGCGTGTTTGGATGCTTTTTTGTTGCAGCAGAAATGCATCCTATAGTTTTAAATAGGGTGTCTTCTGCATCAAACGGATCAAGAATTGCCAATTTCAATTCTTTGAACGGATCCAAAAGATGCATCACAAAGACGTATGTAAAACATGCATCGGCTATCACTCGTCTGAATGCCGATGCATATTTTACATTGAAAGCAATGTAAATCACACTGCACATTGTTAGATGTGTGTTTGGGTCCATTTTGGGTGCGAAACACGGATCCAAACACTCATCTAAAAGACGCCGTATGAACATACCCTTAGTGCTTGCTCCCTGTGGCCTCTGGGACTGTAGTGTGCATGACAGACTCGGCGCACCTGAGGTCCCAGCAATTCCAGCTGAGCTTCACTGCGCTGGTAGAAGAATCCCTGTGTGAGGCTCGGGCTACACTGTATCAGAGGAAGCCCAAGAATCACCAAAAGGGGATATATATGTAAGTTATTTCATTCATATGCACCACTCGCACTCAGACCATTCTGAAGAGGTAGAAGCAAGTCAGCAAACGTGATAAAAATATATATTGACAAAGCAATTAGCAAAGCAACATAAAGGTAGATTCAGAACAATTTGAATGGTTGTAGAAAAGTAGTAAACAGTGCAAAATAATACAATTGTAAATATTAACCTCATGGATGAATAAATAAATAAGTACATGGATGAATGATATAGAAGTGTGCACTGTGAATACTATAAACCTTAAATATGCAAGGCTGTATGAAGTGAAAGTGATAGACGATTAATTAAATTGATAGATGGATGAATAATTGAATAAATAATAATACATACATGATTAGTTTGAACCATAAACATTACCGGTGTTGAATGGACACATAAATATGTAAATACACATGGACATGTGATAAATTGGAGACATTTGATCGTCAAATGTTGAAAAAAATTATAGTAATAATTAGAGATGGGCGAATTTCTCAAAAATTCGGTTCGGTCACTTCGCCGAATTTCCCAACAAAAATAACTTCGTTCCAAATTACTTCGGGACGACTTGTGTTAAAAAGCAGCTATTTCCAGGCTGCACAGAGCCTGCATGGTGCTGTAGAACGTTGTGCCATGCTTAAATATGCAGAGGGAGCTTGGTTTGGTCTTCATACAATGTTGTGTTTTAGTATGACACGCACATGACTGCCGCCGCTCTTAGAATCGCTTCACTATAAAATTCCCTGGGCACTTAAGAGGGCAAAACTGACCAAAAAACTGAAGGGGGAATGTTGCCTGATAAAGTCATGGCAGCGACAGCTGGAAAAAAACAAGCTGAGGGTTCAGGTGGCAACCTTAGTGACACAGTGTGGAGGTTACAGCAGCAGCCACAGCAGCAGAATGAGGTCAGACAGCGGCATAATGACATTCTGGAGATGGCAAAAACAGGAGTAGTCCACAGAGTGGCACAATGACACAGTGTGGAGGTTACGGAAGCAGCCAAAGCAGCAGCATGATGTCAGACAGTGGCACAATGACATTCTGGAGGTGGCAAAAACTGGAGTAGGCCACAGAGTGGCACAATGACAGAGAGTGGAGGTGACGGTGGCAGCAGCAAGGAGGTCAGACAGTGGCACAATGACATTCTGGAGGTGGCAAAAACTGGAGTTGGCCACAGAGTGGCACAATGACAGAGAGTGGAGGTGACGGCGGCAGCAGCATGAGGTCAGACAGTGGCACAATGACATTCTGTAGGTGGCAAAAACAGGAGTAGGCCACAGAGTGGCACAATGACACAGTGTGTAGGTTACGGCAGCAGCCACAGCAGCAGCATGAGGTCAGACAGTGGCACAATGACATTCTGGAGGTGGCAAAAACTGGAGTAGGCCACAGAGTGGCACAATGACAGAGAGTGGAGGTGACGGTGGCAGCAGCATGAGGTCAGACAGTGGCACAATGACATTCTGGAGATGGCAAAAAACTGGAGTAGGCCACAGAGTGGCACAATGACAGAGAGTGGAGGTGACGGTGGTAGCAACATGAGGTCAGACAGTGGCACAATGACATTCTGGAGGTGGAAAAAACTGGAGTAGGCCACAGAATGGCACAATGACAGAGAGTGGAGGTGACGGCGGCAGGAGCAACAGCATGAGGTCAGAGAGTGGCCCAATGACATAGTGTGGATGTCACGGCACCAGCAACAGCAGTATGAGGTCAGAGAGTGGCACATTGACAGAGTGTGGAGGTGGGTGGCAATACCAGTCCCTGGTAAAGATGTTGGTGGCAGAGGAGAAACTGTCAGCAGATTGTATGGCATCAGGCGGGTGGCTGCATCAGAATAGTGGCTTAGCAGGTAGTTTGAACCAGACTCATTTCTCACAGTTTGGGTGAGGTGTCATGGCTGATGTAGTCTGACGCCTAAGGCATTGGTGTGTGGAAATCCTGGCCGACCCACGCCTGATTCATCTTGACAAAGGTCAGTCGTTCCACATTTCCCGTGGACAAGCGGGTTCTCCTTGGGGTAACGATGGCCCCCGCCGTACTGAACACCCGCTCTGATGCCACACTACTGGCCGGGCAGGACAGCTTCTCCACTGCAAACTCGGCAAGTTGCGGCCACACATCCAGTTTGGCTGCCCAGTAGTCCAGCGTATCTTCTAACTGGGTGGCAGAGTGCTGTCCAAGTAGGCCACCACCTGTTGGTTCAGGGTCTGCTCCAGGTCCTGCTGCTGCTGCTGCTGCTGGCGACTGCCCTGGCACAATGACATTCTGTAGGTGGCAATACAATAGTAGGCCACAAAGTGTCACAATGACACAGTGTGGAGGGCACGGCCGCAGCAGCATGAGGACAGGCAGTGGCACAATGACACACACAGTAGGTGACCGCAGCAGCAACAACACCAGCAGCAGCCTCAGGTACGAGAGTGGCACAATGACACAGTGTGAATGTCACGGCACCAGCAACAGCAGCAGCAGCATGAGGTCATAGAGTGGCACACTGCCAGACTGTTGAGGTGGGTGGCAATACCAGTCCCTGGTAAAGATGGTGGTAGGCAGATGGAGAAACTGTCAGCAGAGGTATGGCATCAGGCGGGTGGCGGCATCAGAATAGTGGCTGAGGCAGGTAGTTTGAACCCAGACTGACGCCTAAGGCATTGGTGTGTGGAAATCCTGGCCGATCCATGCCTATTCATCTTGAAAAAGGGTTTCAGTCGTTCCACATTTCCCGTGGACAAGCGGGTTCTCCTTGGGAAACGATGGCCCCCGCCGCACTGAACAACCGCTCTGATGCCACCCCTACTGGCCGGGCAAGACAGCATTCTCCACTGCAAACTGGGCAAGTTGCGGCCACACATCCAGTTTGGCTGCCCAGTAGTCCAGTAGATCTTCTAACTGGGGGTGGCAGAGTGCTGTCCAAGTAGGCCACCACCTTTTGGGTTTTTCAGGGGTCTGCTCCAGGTCCTGCTGCTGTTTGCTGGCGACTGCCCTCCTTATTAGGTGGGTGAAGGAAGCTGCTCTTCACTGACTCCAGACTTAGGTTGCTGCTGATGGAGCTGGTACTGCTCCGACCCCCCCACCTTCCCCCAGCAGCCGCGGCAGTAGTACCTGAGCGCTGAAGAACCCTCCCGGTCAGACCTGTCAGAGGAGGGACGATGCCGCACATAGGCAGCGGCCAACTAACTACGGAGGATTTCCCTATAGTATTTGAGTTTGTCCTCCCCTCTCAATAGCTGGGAAAAAGGCTCCCATTTTGGACCGGTAGCGAGGGTCCAATGGGGTGGAGAGCCAGAAAGTCATCCTCTGCTGGATGCTGACTATTCGGCTGTCACTAGCCAGGCAAATCAGCATGCTGCGGGCCATCTGCACAAGTGACTCCGAGGGGCTCCCTGTCTCCATCTCCACTGTATACTGCCACGGTGCTTGCGGGTCATCTGCCTCGTCTTCCTCATCTCCATCTACCTCCTCCAGCTGCTCCTGCTCCTCCTCTCTTGTCACCTGGGTAGAAAATCCACTCATTTCACCAGACAATGCTTCTGCTCCAATGTCCTCCTCCTCCTCCTCCATTTCAGTCCCCACCGGACTCATGTGGCCGCGAGATGTAGTCGCCCTTTCCAGTCCCCTGCCCAGACAGATTTTTCAGCATCTGTTCCAGGACATGAAGCAGTGGAATGACTTTATTCATCCCGTAGTCCTGGCGACTGACAAATAACGTGGCCTCCTCGAATGGCCTCAACAAACGGCAGGTGTCCACCATGAGATGCACTGGCTGACATCAAAGTTACACAGAGGAGTACTCCTGTCCGCCCGGATCAACAAAAAATCGTTAATGGCCTTTCTCTGTTCAAACAGTCGGTCCAACATGTGCAGGCTGGAATTCCAACGGGTGTGTTGGGGGAGGCCGTTCTGCCGCTGCAACTCGAGGAGGGTGTTCCTGACTTTTTTAGGAAATGGATGAAGTGCATGCACAGTTTCCTGGCCATTTTCAGAATCTTCTGAAGATAGTTGGAAGACTTCAGGAACCTTTTCACAACCAGATTGAACACGTGCGCCATGCAGTGCGCATGGACCATCCCTCCCGTGCAGCGCGGACACCATGTTACTCCCATTGTCCGTCACCATGGTCCGATTTGCAGTTGGCACGGAGAAAGCCACACACGATTCTTGCTGCATGACGCGGAGCAGTTCCTCCCCCGTGTGACCTCGTTCGCCGAGTCAAGCCCGGTGTAGAACTGCGTGACACCACTGTGCCCTCACATGTGGTTTTGATGGAGCAGTACTTGGGAGGCTGAGATGGTGGTGGTGGTGGAGGAGGAGGAGGCGGACATTGGCGCAGTAGTTGCAGTTTGACAACGTGGAGGAGAAAGCGGAGTCTCCTGTCCAAGTTGTTGGTGTGCCTGGGAAGGAAGCACATTCACCCAGTGGGCCGTAAAGGACATGTAATGGCCCTGACCGTAGTTAAAGCTCCAGACATCCGCGCTGCCATGCACCTTGGAACAAAAACCCATAAGCTCACGGACTGGCCCACCTTCTGTTCTACATATTTATAAAGTGCTGGGACTGCCTTTTTGGAAAAGAAATTATGGCTTGGAACTGTCCATCTCGGCTCGGCACAAGCCATAAGTTCTCTGAACGGTGCAGAGTCCATCATTTGGAAAGGGAGGGACTGCAGCACCAACAACTTGGACAGGAGCACAGTCAGCTTCTGCACCTTAGGATGGTTGGACACAAACTGTTGTCTCTTTGCAATCGCCTCGCTGAACGACTGCTGGCGCCATGAGTGGCGAGGAGCAGGAGCATCTGGACCGGGAGATGATGTCAAAGAGAAACAGCTCCCTTCTGCAGAGGTGGTGGAGGTTTGACTGGCTGCAATGACATGCGTTCCACTGGGCGCTGCTGCTGCTGTTGCTGCGGCGGCAGGATGGACCACCACATCTGAGACACTTGACTCCCAGGCCACCGGATGGTGACGCTGCATGTATTGACGCAGGCCGTGGTGCCAACGTTAGCTCCCTGGCCAAAGCTTCACTTTCTGCCCACAGATTCTACATATACCCATATTCGGCTCCTCCGGTGTCTTAGCAAAGAACTGCCACACCGCCGAGTATCGGATTTTACCGCCAACGCTCCGCACTGAGTGACTACTGCTGTCGCTGAGCCCCTGTGCCGCTACTTTCTTGGACCTGCGAAGCGGGTTTTTTACCCCTTTGGGCCCCTTGGCTCCCGACCTCACACTGCTGCAAATCCTGCTGACTCACGGCCACACAACCCACTTGCTGGCTGCGCCGCTGCCTGACCCCGCAAGCTGACGCCCTCTTCTTCTGACAATGAGAAGCCCTTGCCTCACCCGGCTCCCAAGTGCGGTCGGCTACATCATCATCTATTTGTGTTTCATCGTCACTGCTGTCCTCATCACCAGTCTTGGTATGCAGAGGCTGACCCCTCACAACACTACCTCCCATGCCACTCTCAATATCTTACTTGCCGCCTACTGCAAGAAGCAGGGGGGAAATTTGGCCCATTTCTTCCCCTGCCAAGTAGCTGCTGACTGCCCTCCTAAAATTTTTCATCCCCCGCTATATAGTGGCGCTGAGCCCAGACCACATAGTAGATCTCTGGTTGAGGGAACCGGGTGGGACAGAGGCGGGTTGAGGACAGTTCCCGCCCCCCGGGTCATGCCAACTAAGGGTTGTGTCTGACGTTCCCCCACCGACTCTTGGCTGGGGTTGTCAATGTCATCTGGGAAGGAAGTGGATGACCTAGTCAACCAATCAAGAACCCTTGGGCTGCTGAACAACACACGGCCGCTAGATGACAGCGGCAGTTGTGGCCTCACCCATGACCCTGCTGCGACGTCCCCTTGCTGTGCTGCGACCTGGGCCTGCTCCAGGAATGTTCGTGCCTCTGCAACTCGCAGGTGAAGAGCCTGCCACCTCTCTGTCTGACATATTGTTTGTTCTAAAATGTACAGACACAGTTTGATGAAGATATCTGTATATGATAAATACACAACCCTGTATTTGACTCAAATGAACCCAAAAAGAAGCTTGGGGAACCCTTGGATATAAATTGCACTCCACAAATGGGGCAGGAAAAATTGACTTGTATGTGCCGTTTAAAAACTTGGGCGACATGTATGAAGCTCCTGGTCGGGGCGCCTTTTCCGCTATTTTCCGGCGAATCTGCGCCTTTAAAAAATTTTGTCCCCGGGG
>JAODAL010002561.1:0-72500 GCA_025379985.1 Phyllomedusa bahiana
GGGAATTGGGATCATTTTGGGTTAAAATTTTGAGCAAAATATCCAAGAGTCCATCCAGCATCACTGCCATGGATCTGCAGAAGTGGAACAGAAAAAGAAAAGATTGTCTTATGGGTTCCAAGTCTTCATCAGTAGGAGAACAAAGCTTAAAAATTCCCTATCCCCTCCCCCCCCCTTTTCACCCCACAATCTTTCCCACCCTTGTTGAACTTGATGGACATATGTCTTTTTCAACTGAAATATGTAACTATGACACTACATCTGTAGACAGACAGACTGAGAACTGATACACTTACTGACTGACAGACAGAGCGATAGATAGATAGATAGATAGATAGATATATAGATAGATAGATAGAGCTATTTAATCATTTAACAGCATAAAATGCCATTACCTTGCCTAGAAATTTAATATCTTTCCAGCTGCTGGAGTTAAAGCCATAACCAAGTTCAAGAAGAGTTAGAATATAGACTCCAGAAAAACAATATTCACTTAGATATTTTTCCTTGACTTTTCCTGAATCTCTCTTTACCTTAATGAATAGAAAAAGAAGTCAAAATTTACAAAACACGATTAAGACCATATCCACCACCAAGATCAAAGTACTAGTAAGATACTTGCCTCACTCCAAGGTTTAGAGCAGTGTCTTTCCACAGTCTCTTTCACTGTGTCCAAAGAAACCTTATCCTTGCTTAACTTTAAAAAGTCCATAACAAAATAAAACGCTGAAAAAGCCTGTAAGAAGATGACACACAGTATATTAACAGCTTGATATGCAGCACAAGCTTCTGTATTAGGCTACGTCTACACGGCAGAGTGTAACATACTGGTTGGATTCTAATAAGAATCCAACCAGTATTTTACAGTCGGTGTTCTTTTTTTGTGCGTTTTTCAGATTTTGGGCACCCCAAGCCATAAAAACAGTACTATAATCTACCATTTTCTGGTGGATTATAAAACTTCCTAAGTTTTTTAGTCAACTTCAATTTAAATCCACCTCAAAACCGGCATTTTGTTTCGGCCCCTGTATGCTTTGATTAACCCTTGTAAAGCTTGTGATGCAGCGATAACCACCAAACGAGTATGGGATAAAACTCAAATTCCCCTTTTTGAAAATTGATAGCTATGCATGATTAAGGGTTTAATAACCCTGAAAAAGCGTTAGCCGTTTTTTATGTTTTGAGGACTTAGTATGCCTATGGGGAAACCCCCCGCATTTTAATTGCTTTATCAAAAAAGGGAATGATTTTATGCCATATCGTTTGGTGGTTATCGCTGCATCACACAGCTTTCAAAGATTCTGATTACGTCTTGGGCTCCGGGGCGGATGTGATGATTCCACCATTACAGCTGGATTATTGTCTTTGGGGTGAGCTGACCTTCCTTTTTGTTTTACTGTGCTATGCTTTGATCTACCCCTGATCAAAGCATATAGCTCTCTAAATGCCCAGGTAATTAACAAACAATGGTGACATGTTGGGATAAATATACATCTCCATACTTAGAAAAAGAAGCTACTTTTCTCTAAAATAAACCTATTGTAATACCCCACAGGCTTTTTAAATCAGAGCACTTTATAGTTGAAATCGTCTGTCCCTGAAATGTGGAGAGCTGAACAGATACCAAGAGAGGTAACATTAGAGTACGTTCCCACCTGTATTGAGGGTGCCTTGCCGTGGCAGATGGGCCTTTACAGTTTTGAACAAAAATGTACACTAAGAACCTCAAGCTTTCATGTATTTAAAACTAGGAGAAATGCTTTTCCAAAAAATTCCCATGTTCCTTTTGACTGTTTTTTAGTGCTAGTAGAGTGCTGCTGATATTGTATTGTGTATTGTAACACCATATATAGGTTGTCAAAAATTCTACATACACATATAAATATGGACTGGATTCTATGATACTTGCTGACAAGGCACTGAATTCTCTGCTATTGGGTCATCAGGGATTATATTCTAGTATACTGGGTCACGAGAGACTAGGTGATATAACACTAAGACACAAGAGACCCATTCTAGTAGTTTGTGTGGGTCAGGAGAACTTGACTGGATTGCACTGGTTTTCCAGAAAATGCATGCTATCACACTGGGTCACTAGAGACAAAATGTTTTAGCACTTAGTCATTATAGACTTGCTCCTATCATGTTGGGTCACCATGAACTGGATTTTATCCTGTATGGTCACCAATTCTATTAGACTGAGTAGCGGTGGAGCAAATGCTTTATCACTGGGTCACTAGGGACGGAATGTTATAAAAATGGTCCATGATGGACTAAATTTTATAACACTGGACAAAAAGGGACCGATTATTATATCATGGTTAAGTGTAACCATGCAGACATATGGAGGGGTAACAACATAGTGCTGTATTAGGGGTCTGTGACAAGCAATTGTGGCTCCCTGACAAGCAATGGGGACTTTGTATTTGTAACTATATGAGACCCCATGACCGCCACTGTATAGATGATCTGTGGCTGCCTCTTTTGTAGAGTACTCGTGATTGACAGTGTTATGGGGACACTGATCAGCATTTATAAGCGAGCAGCACAGAAGGTCACTGCAGATAGCACTTGTATGGTGAGCTCAGGAGTATGTTAGCAAGAGCAGGCAATTTTTGAAGGAATCAAATGTATATATATGGCTGCCTCTTAAAAAAAATTGCACATAGACCTTTGCACTGACACATTAAACCAATTTCATGTCTTTAAAAGACTGCAGTTTTACTGATAAACTCTCTTTCTGTTATCATCCACAGAGGCCAAGTTGTTGGTACTGATATGTGACAGCTAAGCCTGCAACTTCCTGAAAATATCAACTATATCTTTTGCTGCTTTTGTTGATGATACTTATCATAAGTGACCATCTGGAACACTACCTAGTCAAAGCGCAAAACACACACCAAAAAGCCCTAAAACGAGCACTAATTAAAGTAAACTCACCCCAAATTCCCCTTGTAAAACTGGCTGGAAAATGCCATTGAATGAACATCTGGAGTAGCTACAAATGGTTATGTTAAAGATTTCCCGGACATTTTGCTTGCATAGATTGTAATCCCCCGTCCCCTCGATTCGAATATTCGGCGGTGCAGTTGGTGTCCTCCGGTCAGAAACACAGGGACTATTGTAGAGCTCAGTTGTGTTGAGATTTCTTGTATATCCTGAGTTAAAGCAGGGATCCAACAGCGAGATATTTTGTATGTTCTGTAAAGGGTAACAATATAGGGGGGTTTAAAGACACAAAGAACTTATATGTACATACTGCAGCCTGAATAAAGGCTTCTGCATGGCTCTGAGTTGCACAGGGCAATAATACGGCACCTATATACTTCTATGGGGACCTCCCTTATTTCCTGCTGTATCTTCTTCCTCCAATTTCATGCACATGTTTTTTTCCATGGGCAAAGTGTGAAATAACCTAAATTATGGATGCTGACCTCTTTCCACAATGCACTGTAATAGCATGTAGGCTGCAGAGCTGCTGTAAAGACCAGTATAAGAGATAGCACTGATCCTGAGCATCTAACACCCTTTAGCTGCCTCTGTAAGCCCATTAATGGCATGGGTTGTCATGACAGCCAGGGGCCTAAGAAAGGCACTTAGGTCTTAGGTCTGTATGTACACTGACATGCATAGTACACAAGTTTAATTCCCACAGCAGGACTAAAATAAATAATTACAAACAGCATAAGATATACTTAAAAAAAAAACAAAGGAATAAAAACAAATTTTTTTCTCCCTTTACAAAATGTTTTATTATGGAACAAAAGTAAACATAAAAACTATACATAACAGGTATCCTCGCAAATGTAATGGCCCATACAATAAAATAAACAACTTATTATGCAAGAAATCTGAGTAGTCTGATCCTGTAGATATACTACTTCGATTGCAGGTAAGGGTATTAAATTCATAAGAGAAGTATGCAAGGATATGTGACTGCAGGATCACAAGATTAGACTACACAGGGTTTGTTTGTAGTCTGTTACCATGGAGACAGATATGTTTACAAAGGAGCTGTAGACCTAGAAGAGTAGGACTTTTTTTTAAATATGAATATTTTTAAGGTTGTTTTAGTGTTTCATTTAATAAAACAAGTTGGTGAACATAACCTTTAACTCCTTGTTGACATTTGCTATACCTTTAGGGCATGTCCCCATGGTAAGGGTTTTCGGCCGTTTTTTCAGCCGGTTTGCGGTTTTTCAGACCGCCTGAAAAACCGGCCGAAAATGAGCACAATTGTGCTCTATGGAAAACCCGTGCAGCAGTCCCCACTGCACAGGTTTTGCCGTCGGATGGTTTTGCCGCCGGCGGTCCGGCAGCAAAACATTGTAGAGGCACCATCTTCCGTCCGAAAACCGGACGGAATGTGTGCTTCTCAATGGTAGAGGGGAGGGCTCTTCTCTGCTCATCGCGGAGAAAAGCCGCCCCCCCCCCCCCCCCCCCCCCCGTGGCCGTGAGGACGGCCGCAAAATAGGACAAATACCGGCCAGCAAACCGGCCGCCATTTGTCCACTGCCGTGGGGATGCGCCCTTAGTACCCTGGGACAATTCAGTTGGTGCCAGGTCCCATAAATGTATGACATAGAGATGATGTGTGCATAGGAGCTATGTCCACACCATCTGCAGCACATTTCTACTTTATATTGCAGATTAAACTCTGCTGCAACAGCCTGGACCGGAGATAACGCCGCTAAAAGGTCTTAGATACCATGGTCAATAGTGATAAAGGCATCAACGTGTTAAGACAGAGGAGATAGGGGTGGAAGCATAGAGAATGAGAAAAAAATTATGAAACAGCATTCATACTTGTTTAATTTTTGTGTAACAGAGTTAAAGGGGTTGTGCAACTACCGTAATTGTTTTTTGATCATTTAGCTCATTATATTTTCATGAGTATTATTAAAATTACTGTTATTGAAAATTGTGCTGCTTTTGTATTTTTTAAGTTATATTTACAGAGCAGTGAGTGATGACTGTTAGGGAAGGATGGTGGGCGACTCCTGCTCCTGAACAGTGCGTAGGCCCAGTAGCTATGTGATTTTTAATATTATGTGTAAAGGAAATGTTACTGTGGCTTATTTAAAAAAATTATTTGATCATTTCAAACTTCAAGGTATCTCATTTCCAACAACAACTTTCTCTACTATGCGGTAGGAAGTAGGTTGAAATACAGATACATAAAACGGAAAATTGTCACTGCATATTTTTCGTTTTTTCTTCCTTTAAAGAAGGTAGATTTCTAAGGAGGTGTTGAAGGATTGTTTTTACTGAAAAGGGGGCAGTAGCCATAATAAGTTTGGGAACCTCTGAATAATAGCAATCCACAGAATAAAGTTAGCATATCATTTATACTGAATAATGAATGTTGAAAAACAAAACCCAACATCTACTGCATAATTGATATTTCTTTCTATCTGTCCCCCTCCGCTCCCAAAAAATATTTATCAATGTATTTCAATATATTATCCAAAGTGGCAATTAAAAAAAAAACAACAACTCATCCTGCAAAAAAAGTGTAAACGTTTCTAAGTTATTTCTCCCAGAACATGGTGATCAAAACCAAAACTGGTCACAAAGACCTCAAGGGGTTAAATAACAAATGGGTTTCAAGAGTGAGGTTATTGGATTTATAGCTCAGGAGACTGGAGGTTGTCTGGTGCCATGGATTCTGCTTGTTAGTAGGTTACACCTTAAAAAGATTGTCTAGTAAAATGTTGTCATGATCTTCTTAGCATAAAATAGCTACACTCACCACTGCTCTCACCCCGGATACAGCACTTTGCTGTCCTCATGCTGTACTTTTCTTCTGTTTTCTTCTGGTGTTCTTTCGAACAGGATTTTGCCGCTGCAGCATCCACACGCCGTTGGCTGCCATCACCATTCAAGATGCTCACTTCCAAATGATGATGTCAACAAATAACAAGTGAGTGCTGTAACCGATCAGCAGCTGCAGAAGACTAGTGGAGAGTGTTGACATTGCAGTGTTGGATCCGAGGTGAAAGCAGAGGCAAGTATAACTTTTTCTTATTAAAACAGGCAGCAGAATGCTAAAGAAGTCAAACAAATTTAACCCCTTTAACTCCATGTACAGCTTTAGGATGTTTGTCTATATACAGTTCAGTTTAGGTAAATTCTTTCTTTCGCAGGTTACTGGTGCATCAGCAGGCACATCCAGCCTTGGTTACAATGCATTTTCTATGGGGACTAAAGTAGTTACTTGGTACTGTGCAGAAGGGCTGGTAATACTTGATGACACTCCACCAGCATGCCTAAGCTCCCAATTTCTATTGCCTCTACTGGACTTTTTCTATAAATATTTTGTATAAATTTATTCCTATAAAATGGACTGTATTAAATTATATTTAAACAGAGAGTATTTTTTAAAAACATAAAATTCTCTAACATAACGTGATCCATAATGGCTAGCTAATCACACTTAAAATCTACTGTTCTTTGAAAGGCAACAGTAAAACACAATAGACTTTATTTAACCGCCCCAAGTCTAAAAATCCCATACTTCATGTGATAGCCGCTTAATATTTTCTATAAATAATTAGAACTTCAAACTGCTGGTGCAAAAAGTTTCAAAAGCAAAACAAGAATCGCAGAGCAATTTGTAGAAACAATTACCAAACTAAAATACTCTGTAACTATTTTAAGCAAGTGATATAATAACCCAGAATGGGAAAAAAAGGAACAATAAAAAACAGATTAATTGCCGCCATTGTGCAGCTGGCAGGGAAAAGATGGCTGAGCTAGGTTGGAAAATTATGTTTTTTCAGCATCAATTGTGGGATATAAGAATGTTCCCAATACAGACAAACACTCAGTTACAAGATATATTTTAGTCTGCTCAACCCTAACATTTAATCCAACACTTTGCGCTATGACTTATATATCTCGAGAACATCGTTTTACTTTAATTTATTACATTTTAGTATGTAGAACAGAAATAAAACATTGATAACTTTTCTAGATATTGTAACTAATTTTTTTTTCAGAATTAAAAACATATTTTTTTTAATCATAATTGAGATGCACAACCATTCCTGTTGTCTGTAGAGACTATGAGTGCATGACCTGCATGCAGCCTGAACTGCTGCTGGTTGCTGGCACCAACTTAGATGTAATACTAAGGCACATGTGGTAGGTAAACAGGGCTTGCTGCTGGGACACCCTTAATAAACCATGAGTACTTTTCTCCTCTGCAATGGAGAGCACTCAGATTTTTTATTACAAGTTCCTGTCACACAATTATAATCTATTTCTAAATGACTGGAGCCATTACACTGACCAATAAACAATTTCCTGGGTAGTAAAGAAAAACACATACTGGTTATTGAATAGCACCTGTCACAAAGAACTGGCCTATAAATGTTAGACAGCAATAGTAATAACCATATAGACATAGGAGATACAAGGTGCTTACAGCGGGTAGGCCCCTGCCCAAGCCCGTAAACCTCAAAATCTTCAAATGGTCAGTGCTGGACCATGGAGCCAGCACTGTGAGTGTAGGGCAGCTGTATAAAATAAGTGTCTTCGTCCTGCATATCCCTGCCTCAGTACATGCTAAAAGAAGGGCAAACCTGAAATATGTGCTCATCCACATTGATTTTAAAATATACATGGCATGTATATGTCTGAATACCCTTTAAAGGTTTTCCAGAGATATCCCGCAGTAAACCAGTGACATCTCCACTGACTTTAACAGACCGAAGATGGTTGACTGGTCTACTGAACATCAGCATATGCTTTATTTGTACATTACTACACTGTTCTATGACACAAATAAAACATATCCCTTTGTAAAGCAGATCAAAGGAAGTCAAACATAAACTACACTTGGTCTACTGAAGTTTTAGTGCTGCCCATTAAAGTAAGACACTATGACAATGTGGTCCTCAGACTTAAAAAAAAGGTTGTGCAACAGGATGTGTGTAATTTATGGCAGCTGAGAATAGGCAGAAACTTTTCCATAGAGTTAGGGTGCTTTCACACGAAGCATTTTTGGTGCATTTTGTTGTGCATAAAGGCACAGCAATTAGTGCTGTACAGTCGTGCACCAAAAAAAACACCAAAACAATGCTCCGTGTGAATGCACCCTTATAGTTTTTGAGTAGAGAACTCTGAATGGCAGGTACACAGACCCTTGTATATAGTGTTACTATCCTGCTATATCTAGGCCTCAGCAGAGCTTTCATATCAATACCCTCAAATGATAATGTGAAGACTCTGCTGACACTGTCCCAGTCTAAACAGCAAACTGGGAAGTGAGCTGCCACAGGATACATGTATTATAACACAAATAAAATGATAAGATCAAAAAGTACAGTAATGTTTTAGGTTCTAACCAAGTACAGGCCTTAGTTATGATGTACTGGATTACTGATTACAATTGTTATAACTGTACAAGTAATGCAGCATTTGTGCAGCAATGCAGCAACCTGGGAATAACATTAAGATGTCATGCACCACCCCGGTAGACCCTGCATAAGGCATAACAAAGTGTATGTTTTATTCTTTTAGCTGCGTCTTTTCCAATCAAAAAGTTTAAGGTTATGTACATTTTTGTATTCAAATTCCTTCTTGTTTCAAGGCATCTAAAATAAAAACAAAATGAAACTGGTTGCTCAGAAAATATCAATCTGAAATGGGGCCAGGTTGAGTAAAACAAAAAAAGAAGTTATACTTACCCACCAGTTCTCCTGTTGCTACTGCTCCAGATCTCCGCGGGATCTACTCTTTTTCACTTTCGAGTTCTCATTCTGAGACACAGGAGAGGCTCGAGCTCCGTTAACGTAAAATGAAGTGCGAGCCTCTCCTTCGTGACAGGACAAGAACCCAGAGGTGAAGTCCAGGGGCAGCGGTGGGGTACAGCCAGGTAATTATACGATTTTTTTTTTTTTTTTACCAAGCCAGGTTTTATTTCAGATAATTTTTTCTGCCGGACAAGCCCCTTAATCTCCTACTGTTTTGTGTTTACAGCTCCTGCAGATCTATGGGTCATCAAGGTTATACACTACAAACAAACCCAGTGTAGTTTTATCCTGCAGTCAGGTATAATTCCTTTCCATCTGCCTCCTATGCTACTGTCTGTTGATTGACAAGGACAGGTGAGCTAAAGGCATAACACATGACTGCAGGATTAGACTATTGTATACTGTAAATATACTCCAAATATTGTCCAAAGTCATTGAATCTTCCGCAACTTGCACAGCAGGTGCTGTACACTAGGACTTACCGTTATACTGTTAGCCAGCTGCAGGCGGAGGGCCTGGTCTTTTCCATAGCATAGAAAGCTGTGCGTATAGACATTGTAGGTTCTTCCATACAATCGGAAGTGCAAGGAATTATCTTCTGCTTCAATATTTTCATTGGACTCAAGTGTGATCTGTGTTGAGGCTCCTCCGAGATCTAGGGCACCTGATGTTCTTATGGATTTAGAATGTGACATTTCCTGTTTGAATAAATAGTACAATTTTTTAAAAGCATTTCCATCTGTATATTATTGATTTCTACAAAAACAAACCAAATCTCACCAGCAACAGCTACTGGCATTTAGAACTTTTAGTTCTGCTGCAGTAAAATTATAATTTAAGACAAATTTGGCTTTTGCCTAATTTTTTTCCTTCCTCTGGATAAACATTGCAAAGTATTAGACTGAACTGAATGGGCTGTTTTTTGTTTTATCTTTAAAAATTATGTTATTATTTTTTACTGATTACAAATGTCTGACCGTGATGCCTTTCTTTAATGTCAGGATGTTTTTTATATTAAGTGGGGAAATTACATTTGCTACCATTGAGACTTTCAGTATAATGCATGTTGTCATTCTGTGCCCACAGGTAAAAAATTATCATGCAAAGTAAATAGAAATTGAAATATTTCCAATTAAGCAAGGAAACAAAACCATTTAAAGGAGTCTTATGAGACCAGCAAGAAAAGTCTCTTTATCTAGAAACCAGGCCACTCTTGTCCACAGTCTGTCTAATACTGCAGCTCAGTTCCATCCAAGTGAATTGACTGAAATAATGGACACAGTCTATGGACAAGGAGAACACTGGGTCTCATGTATGAAAACTGTCTAGGTCTAAGACTTTCTTTGTTGCCCATAGCAACCAATCACAGTTCCTCTTTCATTTCATATAGTGTTCTGACAAAATTAAAGGGGAGCTCTGATTGCTGCGGGCAACAAAGAAAGTCTTAGACATAGACAGTTTTCATACATGTCCCCAGGGGCGTAGCTATAGAGGGTGCCGAGGTAGTGGTCGCTACCAGACCCTGGAGCCTTAGGGGGCCCAAAGGTCCCTAAACTGCATAGGAAGATGCCAGTATTATAAATGGCATATAGTAGGTGGGGGCCCTTTTATTGATTTTGCATTGGGGCCCTGGAGCTTTAAGTTACGCCTCTGCATGTCCCCCACTGTTTCTAGAATGCATAGTCCTTTTAATCACATATATTAGCTTTAGTAACGAATACAAATTTGCCTACATCTTAAAGGGTATTTGTCACCATGTCTTAGCTGCCCTATCTGAAGGCAGTGCAAAGTAGAAACAGAGACTGACCCACATTTATAACTGCTGTCTAAAAGCCTTCATTTCTGATGCATTTTTGGAGCAGCATGTTGCAGCGATGCTGCACCCCTTTTCCCACAAGGTCATGTCCATTTTCCATTTCTTACCCTGTGTTAAAAAGTGCCTAAAGCCCATAATAAATGTGGCTGTGACACACTGCACCATGTTGCTCTAAAAATTCAACTCTTTTTGGGGCATTTTACAACATTTTTCTGTCACAAGCACAATAGTAATGTGGGCCACTGATTTTTAGCAGCATGCCTGTAACCAGGACTGGTTTCTGGTGCTCTAGGCAAATAAGACAAATAGCGCTCCCCCAATGGAAAAATCAGCCCACTCCAAAGCTCCTTGTGCCCCCTTTTCTGCCTTTGATGAAGTGGGGTCCTAGGTGGTCGCTTACATTTGCCTGCCCCTCATCCCGGTCCTGTCTGTAACCCGTAAGATGATATAGTTCTGTAAACTCACTGGGGACCCTTTGTGACAGAATTTTGGCAAAATTTGCACCAAATCTCGAAGTACATGCTTTACCCCACATTTAGAATGTATTTAAGACAGTTTTTAGACACTTTTTATATCAGTTCTGACAAAAGGGACAGTTTTGGTAAATGTGCCCCACTGATTTTTGGCCTGTGATGGTCTGGTATGCTTTGCCTCTGAATGTCCTGCTTTAGGTCAAACACAGTGGGCCACATGTATGAAAAATGTATCGGTCTAAAATTCAAATTGTTGCCCATAGTAACCAATCGGAGCGCCCCTTTCATTTCAGATAGTGCTCTGGAAAAATGAGACGGATGCTCTGATTGCTATGGGCAAAAAAGTGAGTTTTAGACCTAGACAGTTTTCATACATGTGGCCCACAGTGTCCCTTTGAGGGCCCCGTTATACTGGCAT
This sequence comes from Phyllomedusa bahiana, assembly GCA_025379985.1. Lineage (NCBI taxonomy): Eukaryota > Metazoa > Chordata > Amphibia > Anura > Hylidae > Phyllomedusa > Phyllomedusa bahiana. The sequence goes on from JAODAL010002561.1 coordinate 11,467, forward strand.
ATTAAACTCTTCAAAAACTGCATGCTTTTTTCATGCAGTTTTTGTAGCTTTTTTTTTTTTTGCAAAAATAAAGTGTATTGGTACATGCATTTTTGATGCATTTTTTTTCTGGTGTATGTTCCCCATCACAAATAATATGAGCCCTCACATGATTTGCAATGTAGAAGAACACTTCAAAAAACACATAAAAAAAAAGACCAATGAAGGTCTATGGAGAGAACAATGCTGCCAAGTGTGAGAAAATTTCCACCAAAAGTGGAAAAAAAAACACCAAAAAGAAGCAACGTCTGTAGACCATTTTATATTTGCCAAATGACTTCCAGCCACTGCAGTTTTTTGCCAAAAAAGCTATAAAAGGAAACATGCATATCTTTACAAAATTACAATGTGTGAAAATGTCCTAATTTATACATTAAAATTGCTTGCACTTACTTGAATAAAGTTTCCAAGAAGATAGTTAATTGTGATCCAACCATAGGCTCCTTCTTCTTGGCCTGTAATTATTCTGGCACCTTGAAAATCAAAGGGAGAAGATCGCAATGTATTCTCCACTGAAGACAGAACCTCATCTGCCACCACCGGGTTAGTACGCCTACAGCAGAATAAGATCGTTAGTAAACAGTCATTGCATTTATAAAATGTATTTTGCAGAAAAAAACGTTATATTGCCAGAGCTTGAGTAACTTCACAAATACTTGCTTGATCATATATGGATCTTAAAGTTACCCAATCAGATGTACTGTATTATACTGCAAACAATGGGGCATATTATCATATACTGATGCACCAGTAAATGCAGCCTAGAGTGCTGCTACTGAGCAGGTTCTCTTGTCCTACAACAGTGTCTTCCTTCTGAATATATATTCACTAAAAGTGACATGTCAGGAGAGGTGAGAGATTATACCTGAGAAGTCTCATTCCAGCAGTGGCCCCTAAATACACAGGTGTCTCCTTCTGCTGACCGGCTGGAACCACATGTTGGGCTGTGTTTATGCAATGCTGAAGAGAACGACCGGCATCCACAGGCTTCAGGTAGTAGCTAGAGATACCATTGCCTTTTTGAAAGACAAAAAATAAAAATTTAAGTAGTTCCTTTACTGTCTCCGATCTAGAAAGTGTTCTGATTTTAATCACATCTGGGCAATAGGTCATTAAGGATGACCTGTGACCATTCCCGATATGTCCATTTTGGTAAATACGTGTGATCCCTGTGAAATAACAATTCTGAAGCATCTTCTCTGAAAAACTGATTGGGCCTCATTTATCAAAACTGTCTAATAGCAAGAATGTCCTTGTTGCCCATAGCAACTAATCGCAGGCCATCTTTCATTTTTCCAGCACAGTGTGAGAAATGAAGGCTAAGCTCTTAATTGGTTGCCATGGACCACAGGTACACGCCGCAAGATGCCGTGTGAACATACCATAAGAAAAGGGAACACAAGTATTTCCTAAAATAAGCATATTAGGAGATTTCACAGGTCCTTTTTAAGAGAATGAACACGATGCAAAACATTTTTAAGAGAGATGATTATTCCAGTGGAACATACTGATTCTTTTTAAAAATCTGTAACAACTGAAAAAGAGAAATAAAAGAAAATGTCCTACGCTGAACCCCATTCCTAATAAGTCCATAATTCTGTCCTGAAAAAATTATTTATAATCAGCCAAAGTTCTGCTTTTTTATGCAAACCTCCAAATTAGCAAATTGAGGGTTAAGTTCCACACGACGAGTATTTCAAGTCAGAATCCGCATGGATTCCAACTTGAAATAATCCTCCAAAACCAAAAGTAAACCATTCCCATTGACCTCAATAGATAATGCGTGTTGTAGTTCATACAATGTGTATTTTCCTCTGTCGGTTTTTAAAGGTAAAAAAAAAATCGTTCATTCTTTGGTCGTATTCTGCATAGAAAATTTACAATTGCGGTCAATAGGGAGTGCTAAAAACCTTGTGTAAAACACTTCCAAAATATAGTTGTTTTGTAGGCAGATCTGCGTCCAAAATCCTATAGGTACAAATGGGACTTGTTTCTAACTATAAATTCCCCTATAAAAAGCACCCTAAATCCACATGAAATACATGTGAAATGGAAAAATCCGCTGAGCACATTTTACGCGTCATCCGGACGCTCCCTTACAGCATACTGTTTTATTATTGAGTTCACTGTATGGGCATGTGCACATGGTGGATTTTTATACAGATTTTGGTGCTGTATCCATGTGTATTTCACATCAAAATCTATGTTGTTTACACCTGTGAACCATCACTTTTAAGAGTGATCTGAGCCATATGTAAAAACATAATGGACATATCACTTATTAATTCAGTTTCCATACATACTCTTTACAGAAACCATATGAGGGAACGAGTATGTGGATTTGCCCTATTATATAGTGCTAATATGAATCTAAAACCGTTACAAAACCCGCTACATACAAAGTTAAAAACCATAGCAGAAAGGAAAAAAGGTTTCTACTGTGGATCCACGATGAAATTTTTCTAATGGGAATATGTGTCCTGTGCACAAAGGTTCCAAAAAGTGTGCAGAAAGCTCCTAAAAGGGAGCCAGAATGTTACTATCATTAAGCAATGTCTATGCAGAGCATTTCTGTATCACAAAAACAGAGCTGTTATCTTAAAAAATAAATGAATCAGCAAAAAATGTTGGGTGTAAAAATGGCATTTACTTGAGCCAGTCCTCTGTCTATTGCAACTGACCAAACAATTTGCATGGATCTAAACCAATAATTTTACTGACATAATAATTATGATAATTACCCACTCATAGTTTACGTGTTGGTGTCAGTTTATTAAATATTTGGATTTCTGTGTCATAGAAAAGCATAGTCCACACGGTCACGTTTTCAGACGGATTTTCTGATGGTCTCAAAACCAACTGTCAGTCATCCATATAGACTTTAATAGAAAATCCGTTCAGTAATCTACACTGAACGGATTTTCAGCTGGCCTTACGAAAAACTTAGAACATGCTCAATCTTCCACACGGCTTTCGGGCGGAAGATGTGCATTTCAATGGTTGAGGTGGAGGATCCAACCGGTATTCTGTCTATGCCGTGTGGACGTACCCTCAGGGTATGTTCACAATGCATTTTTTAGCGCATTTTACGCACCTAAAAACGGCCCAAAATCAGCCTCAGACAAGCTACAAATCTTTCTTCATTGACTATAATATAAAATACGCCTTGTCGTTCACACAAAGCGTATTTCAAAAGCCTAACTGTGAGACGTTTTTTGGACACAATTATGGTTGTGATAGTAAGTGATGTCAATTCTTGAGGTGTTTTTCGCTCGTAAAATCACCATAGGAAAGTGGGGATAGGATGTTTCAAATTACACTTCAAAATATGCTCCTAAATACGCTTATAAACAATCGGGCGTTATTTTGGAAGCTGATTTTGAAGCATAAATTTACACTTCAAAAAACACTACCTGCACACAGGGCTGATTTTTCTATTGCAAATATGTAGCAATTTCAGTGTAAATCTGCTGCAAATGCATTGCAAAAACTTTGCGGATGACATGCAGATTTTGTTATGGATTTGCTATAGATTTTAATCCTCTGTAGACCACAGATGACATTTGCAAAATCTGATCTACATGTCTTGTACTAGAATAGGCCGCAGATTTTCTGTATGCAGTTCCACACGGAAAATCTGCAGCATTTATGCTACATGTGCAGGTACTTTTGTAACCTCTGTCGTAAGTTCCGCCGGAATGATGAAAAATTTTGTCGCACTGTGGCACCTCTTCAGCGCAGCAAGTGTGGGTGTGGCTTCAGCATCAGCTCGTATGGGTAGCAGACGACAGTTCCCATCATGCATTTCCACCCTCTTGTGCATCTCATACTGTTTTCCCCCTCTGCTAAGCCCTTACATTAGTTCCTAGTTACATCCCCTGTTGCTTTATAGGAACATAGCTTCCCTTTTTACTGCTGAAACCAAGCATGCCTGAACTACAGGATATATTCCTTGACAACAAGCTAAAAACATCACATTTTAGGTCATTAATTGGTGAGTGATGATGTGGGAAATGACTGAAAATGTTTAAATTACTATATATTACTATATAGATTTATTTTTTTTTACTTTTTACGGCACACTTGCAATAGGAGTCAAGTTTTATACCGGAATTCCCCTTTAAGGTTAGAGAGCCTTCATATACATAGAGTTCTTGGCCCGATTAAAGGATTTCACTGTAAATGTGTCTGAAATAGCAGGAACACTGTATTTATATAGCACTAAACATTGACAGGATATCCAAGTAGAGTATTTACTCTTGACTGTGCAGAAGAAAGGCCCTTGTCCATGAGCAACCAACAATCCGTCGTCGCTCTGATGTCATCATTTATCATGTATCCTTCTGTTTTTTTTCTGATTATTTGCCAGTTCTGCTGTTGGCAGACATACAGCTCTGACATTGTGAGACAGAAATAAAATAAACATTTCATAAATCTGCTGTACTTTCCTTTACGTCCAAATTTAAAACTAATGGATGAGGGCCAGGACTTATGTTTTATCCAACTGGTGTTCACAGTTTTGGACTAAATTAGAAGAAAAAACGGCTGCACACAGGAATTTTAGTCTCATTAATCACTCACGGATGTCTATTTTTGGAAACCCACAACAGAATATCCTATTTCTTCAGTTTATGTTAGTCATAAGGATGGATGAGTGGGGATAAAGAGAGCAATGGAGAAACAAATAAAGGTGACCACAAAGTAGACAATCCACGTTCTTCCATGAGAGATGTTTGAAAGACTCACCTAACATTTAATAGATTTATTCCATTGTTCATATTTCCGCTGACATGTCCAAAACCCATCACTGCTTAGCAATATTAGAAAATATCACAAATTTGCTTATTATTACAGTAATAACTGACCAAATGATGATGTCCCTAAAAGGCAAGCCCTCCAGAATGACAACCACTTGTCACAAGCAGCTCTCCCCTGTGGCTAAATTAAAGGGGTGTTCCGAGAGCTCCAAAACCTTGTTTGTCCGACCTGTCACGTGAACAATAAAAGTTTGTACTACATCGAGATAACCGGGACAGACACTGGGACGGAACTATTTTTCTATTTTTTTATCATGCCCTGGCAAATAAATGAGCTTTTAGATGACCACTTTAAGGAGTCCTAAGTTGGGGACTCCACTCTTTTTCATCCACTTAGATGTGTCTTCCTGAGGCGTGAATTGCTGACCAGTGACTGCTTCATGGTTATGTCGAGCGATCTATGTAATGTCCCTACAGGGAGACTGTTGGGAAACATTGAAGCTCTAGTGGCACTGGAACAGTGATGGTGGGATAGGTGAGTACCATTTTTTTTTTTTGTGCATTCTCGGCCTATACAGCAGTTTCCAAACATCTTAGAAAACCACCTTAAATGTCTGATATGTGGGGACTCTGGTTTATCAGAAAAACACAGGTCTGATGACCACAAATAGGAAGAGGCTTGGAAGAACTCTGTCCATTAAAGTCTTTTGGTGATACAATCTCATCCAAGCAAAAGATGGGGTGCTCATTGGAACAACATTAGCTTTCCAGAATGCAGGGCTGCAAAAGGCACCTCCTGCCCAAACCTATGAATTGGAGATGGCATAGGATCAAATAGTTGATTAATGTACTAAAATGTTTAAACATGGAACTTCTACTTCATCATCATTATTATCCTTTAGGTGTTCAGCATCCTATCAATGTTCTTACATACGTTTTTGTAAAACAGACAGAAAAACAACCAGATAGATGCATAGATAGCTAGAAATGTAGATAGTTTTCTACTAACCTTCTACTTTACATTCTGCTACCTGTTCAACAACTCCAGTGTCATTTTCCTTTTCTGCTGGCCACTGATAAATATACAGGTTGGTGTGTGAGGAGCCCGCATCCAGTACAATGCCATACTGAAAAGAATCAACAGACCATTAGCAAACCACTTGCTTGTAACCGTGATTGCTGTTTGTATAGCTTCATGCCCACCATACACTTACGGGACAATCAGTTCTTTTACAGCTAAATTAGCTAACATCTAGGACATTTTATGCTTCAGTCCTGAACACACTTTAGTCCTTGAATCCAAAAACACAGGAACATCCAGCTTCCCATAAAATCTTGTAATTTATTGAAGAATGACAAGATAAAAGCAATTGCGCTTGTTTGCACTATTTTTATCCTTCCATTCTTCAATAAATTACAAGATTTTATGGGAAGCTGGATGTTCCTGTGTTTTTGGATTGTTTTCTACAATGTTTGTTTCTGTGCTTCCGTGGAACTATTGGTCAGCTGGACTGGATATATTTTTTTGGCATAGTTTAGTCCTGATCACATTTCACACCTAACATGATTCAGAGAGTGAAGGGTGGTCTTTGTTCAATAGTTTATCATCTTACAGTTTTGTCGTTACAGCCCCACACATGAACATAAAATATTAACAAATATGTCCAGGGAAGTAGCTATGGGGATCTGGTGGTGCATGTGTCTGGGTAGCAGCGTTATTGTGTTCTTTGGGGGTTTTGCCTCATGGCGCTTAAAGGTTACTCTACACAGTAAATTATATGTAAATTGCAATTTGTTTGCAAGAACAACTAGGAGCATATTGACTTCAGTCTTGATTTAACTAGAGGTAAAATACACAATGTAATACAAAATCAGTGCAAAGTAAGTAAAACAAAGTAGTTTTAAAGTTCATCTACAATTTATTCTGCTCACAGCAGACTGCATGGTCAAAGCATCTTCAGAACTGGGTCCCGGGGCCGTGGTTTGGATTGGGCAAAGTAGGCGGTTGCCTGGGGGCCCCACGTGCACAGGGGGCCCTCCCGGGCAGCCACCTACTCTGCCTAGTGATGTGACTGCCTCTCCGACGGGTCTGGGCGGCACGTCAGTATGCAGGCCCGGACCCTACGCGTCTTTAAGCAGCACAGGAAGTGATGTTATCGCCCATAGGCTTCCGGCCTAGGAAATCCCGGGAGCCATGTCCCGGCATGGGCAGCGTGGTGATGGTGAGGCGCGGAGGGATGAGGAGAGTTTTTAATTTTTTAATTTTTATTTTATCCTACAGAGGGGCTATATCCTACAGGGGGGGTAAAACCTAAATATGCACCTACAACCTACAGGGGGCCTATAGCCTACAAGGGGGCTATATCCTACAGGGGGGATATCTCTGACAGGCGCCCCTGTAGAATATAGCCTCTTGTCGGTGATAGGCCCCCTGTAGGATATAGCCCCTTATCACCTACAAGGGGGCTCATCACCTACAGAGGGCTGTAACCTACAGGGGGGGGGGGGGGCTATATCCTACACAATGGCCTATAATCTATAGGAGGGTTGTATCCTACAGCGGGGCTATATCATACAGGAGACTATATTCTACCGGGGGGCCTATCACCTACAAGGGGGCTAATGTCCTACAGGGGGCTAATGTCCTACGGGGGCCTACATCCTGCAGTTGGCCTATCACCTAAATGGGGCTATATCCTACAGGGGGCCTAACACTTACAGGGGGGCTATGTAAGGCTATGTCCTACAGGGGCTTATATCTTACAGGGAGCCTATCACCTACATTAGACTATATCCTACAGGGGGGCCTATCACCTACAGTGGCTGTAACCTACAGGGGGGCTTATAACCTACAGGGGGTCTATATCCTACAGAAGGGCCTATAACCTACAGGGGGCTGTAAATCTCTCTACAGGGGGCTGTAAACCTACCTACAGGGGGCAGCATATCCACCTACTGGGGTCTAGGTAACCTCCTACTTAATGGTGTGCAATATTACCCCTATTTACTTAATGGGGTGTGCCCATACTAGAGGTAGGAATTGGTAGGGAAGTGCTTATAAAGTGAGAAGTCTAAGATGTTTGTGTGGTAAATTCTGCAGGTACAATTTATGGCCAGGAGAAGTCGTCATGGCGGTCTGGGACGGATGGAGAAGAAAAGGGAAAAAGAACACTTCAGAGAACGACTCATCAGATAGTACGTCTCCTGTGAGTGCCTGATTTCAGGGGTTATTTTATGTCTCTGTTAGATCAGTGCTGTAGTTACTGTCATGTGATGGTGACCTGAGCTGGTGTCTGACCTCTATGTGGTTTCTATATGGCAGTGTTGTAGGTTATACCTGAGCTGGTGTCTGACCACTATGTGGTCTCTATATTGCAGTGTTGTAGGTTATCGATAATGTATATATTTGTTCCTGTGAGTAGTTGTGTTTCTTGGGGGGCCTAGTGCACAGCACTACCCAGGGGCCCATAATGCTGTTATAACGGCCCCGCTGGTACCTGTACCATATTTCTATAAGCCCCAAACCTGGACTGGGTGCCAAACAAGAAGCAAATAAGACGATAAACAGTACTGTATGCCGTATGCAGTTTGGGCTGGCATCCACACATGTACGCCTATATAGGATAAATATAGGATGGCACATTGTAACATGTAAGAACTGCCTAATTGTGTAATGCTGTATATAATCTTGCACATTTGTCAGCAGTTTTAGTCCTGGAATGTCTCCCAGACTCAGTAAATGGTACGTTACAGTCTGAAGCTGACACTAATGAGGTTCTCTCTTGGATAAAAGCTGCACAATGAAAATAAACCTGACAAGGGGAGATAAGGGATATTATTGAGTATGCACTGCCATCTTAATTATGTGTTACAAATATCCAGCACAAAGTTTTACTTAAGAAAAGTTTCCTGACCCTACAATTCCTATGTGTGCAGTATAGACAATATTTACATAGGGAGCAATATCATTTGCAGCAGATTTATTATAAGTCTGGTTGGCATAATGTGTGTTTGGGAGTGGTGCTGTACAGTGACCAGTCATATGTTTCTACTCATCAACAAAACCAGTGGTCAAATTTCCACAATCAACAAGTTATGACTTATCATTTCAACGAGAAAAAGTAACGAGAAAAAGATGGACATATATCAAAAGACTGCACCTCCATAAAAATATATATGTTATTTGAATCTTAAAGAACGAACCACAGTTATAAACCATTTAAAAAAAGTCTAAAAAGTTACACTCCAGGGTTTTATAAACCATTGAGGGACACTGCATGTACACTATAAGATGAGTCTATATACACTATTTCCAAAAAGTTAGTGATATTTGGTTTTCGGGTGAAATTTATGGCAAACATAAAAATGTCATACTACAGTGATATTTCATTCTGGAAGTCGGCCATTTAAGTTGTAGCATGCAATGTTGATTTTTTTCATCTCAAACAATTTAATGAAACAAAAGCCAACAACAGTGGAAGGTATAGACCGTCAAAAATGTCAATGTCTCAGTATTGTGTCATGTGGCCTCGAGCATCAATCACAGCTTCACAGCGATGTATAATGCTGTTCACAAGTCGAGCTATTGACCGCTGAGTCATGGTCACCTACTCTTCTTGAAGGGCGCCCCTCATGTCATTGAGGTTTGGGGTACAGAGTTACAGGCTTCGACACAGCAACACAGATTATGCAGATTTTCTAGGGGGTTCAGGTCTGGAGAAAGTGCAGACCACTCAATTTCAGGTCCTTGAGTCTCCAACAGTCGTTCCCTAATGATGGGACCTCAATGAGCTGGAGCATTGTCGTCCATGAAGATGAAATTTGCCCTGTGTTGTTCATGCAGAAGCACAATGACTGGATTAATGATGTTATTCAAATAGTAGAGGCTTGTCACCATTCACAAAGTATAGGAGAGTACTCTATTAACTAGACACACCTGCCAAGACTGTAACACAATCACCACCAAAGGCTTCTCTGTGGCTGATACACAGCGCTCTCTTTGACCTCTCCAGCACTGAGGATCACTGGTCCCTCATCCAGCGTAGATGTTCCCTGGTCCATGCAAGACGATGATACTTGTGCCTGGCAGTGTGGTCAGGTACCCTTGCTGGTCATATAGCACACAGAGCACACTGATGTAAATGGTTACAAATGATGTGACATTTGGTTGCTTTTAACCTCCATTAAACATGCCTGGGAGTTGTGTGGCAATAATTACCCGGTTTACAATGAATCAGTCATCAGTGTGTGATGTAGCCAAAGGGCATCCACTTTTTTTTTGCCTTTCTGTGACTCTTCCAATCTCTCTGTATCTTTGATACAACCTGCTGTTGACACTCTGACACTCTAAGCTCAGTGGCCACTGAGCATCCTGCTTGAAGCCTCGCAATGGCGAGGTACTATTAATCAATTGTTACGTGTGGATCTCATGATGTCAAAATGTGAATAGCATGATGAGGAGGACTGTTTAAATCTCAATTCAAATTGATCCCGTAAATTTATTGGGTGATCCAGGGATCAGACACCTGAATTTTGTCATTAAGCTCCTTGTTAGAGATCAGCAAGTTGTGCAAAAAGTACTGAAACATTGAACAGTTGGACATGTGCATTCTAACGTCACGGTATGGTATCATTTTTAAAAAAATTCTAAAATTTTTATTTTCATCCTGAAATTTCAACTAAAGGCCAAATATCCCTAATTTTTTGGTGAGTAGTGTATATGATCCTGCTGGAGTAAGCATAATGCACTATAATAAAAAAATCAAAGGTCAATATAATATCAAGTAAAGTATAGGATGAAGTATACCAGCAAGGGCTATGTTGCAAGCATCAATTCCAGCAGATGTCAGAGAGACAATACCCAAACGTATCACTATGTAGCCATTATTTGGAGCGACTAAGGGAGCATCTGCCTAAAGACGAACGTAACCCCTTTTGAGCTACCCCAGATCTCACTTACCCAATCAATGTTCAACTCTGCACTGATGTGGGGCAAACACCCTGAAACAACTGTCTACAGTTGAGCATCTGGCTAATTCTTATCCCATTTACAAAGTAAGGCTCAGTGAGTGGGATGCGAATTGAAGAACGCTGCATTCAATAGATAGTGCTACAATTTCCTCTCGTTTCCCCTAAGCCCTTTAGAACATAGGCTTATCTTGTAGTGCACATGTAGGGTGACATGTATGAACGGGGCTGCGCCAGATGTCTGGCGTCTTTACAGCCCGATTTCAGACACAGCCCCATTCATACATTTTCAAATCTCCCCACGCCAAATTTCACATATATCGCTGTCTTTAAATGGTTGGACTGTCTTTAAATGGTTTTAATTGTGGTTTGCGTTTTGAGCTTTAAGATATTTTGGATTAGTCATATAAACTATGTTTTTATGGAGGTGCAGTCTTTTGATATATGTCCTTAAGTACATTGTTCTATGTTCTATCTGACATATTGATGGACACTTCAATTATCTATGTTAGTGTCTGCGCCTTTGATTTTTTTTGTAACTATCCTTGCAATATGCAATGACTTTATGTAACAGGAATATTCACATTAATGATGTTAATTGCATTACCTTAAGATTCTTTGGAAGAGGTCTATTCTGCACTACTGCTACTACAATTAAAGCAATTATCCCCAAGGTAAAAAGAACTCCTAGAATGAAGAGGACCTTTCTGTTCCATGTCTTCTTCTGTTTTGCAACTGGAATAAAACAGAGACAATGTAAAAGCTACACGTGCAGAGAAAATGAAGCATTAAGTAAGGTAACAATTGTATATGAGGACTTAGGCATCTGCATCGGAGGTTCCACTAGAACAGTGTTTCTCAACTCCAGGACCCACCAACAGGTCATGTTTTCAGGATCTCCCACAGAATGCACTGACAATAATGATATCACCTGTGCAGAATGCACTGACAGTAATTATATCAGCTGTGCTATACTGAGGAAATCCTGAAAACTTGACCTGTTGGTGGGTCTTGATGATGACTGGAGTTGAGAAACACTGCACTAGAAGCTCCTATTGCAGATTCTGTTAAAAATTCTGGAAAAAGTAGTGCAGGATGCAGCCTTATTTTTTCCCTAAAAATGACGGACACGTGTCAATGGAATCCATTAGGCATTGTTCGCCATTATTTTAAAGGGGTTTTGCCACGATGTAATGTTGATGTGGGATCCTCCAGAATTGGTATCTAATCACTTTTCTATATATATGTGATTACAAAAAGTGAAGCCTCAGCGCTACAGCATTGCTCAGTCCCCCTTAGTTTCCAGACATTTTACATAAGACACGACCAGGACACTGACAGGAACTGATCTGGCTGCACTTGCATGATTGCACTTCTTATCTGATGACAGGGAACATGAAGGAGCTTGCAAGGGGCTGGGGAGAAAAGTCTCCGTCTCCTGTATAGAGAATCCACTGGTTGTAATGTAATTATTTGAGTAAACTTTGCAGACGCTCCCTGCTTCGTTGCTCTCTGCTCACCTTCCCTCTCCCCTGTGACTCAGCATGCTTTATCTTCTCTCCTGAGCAGATAAGAGGTAAGGATCTCACTTAGTGGCAAAATCCCTTTAAGTCTTAAGCCTCTATGACAGAACAGAAAAATGGAAAAAATGGTGCAGATGTGAACTAAGCCTTATAATGCATATCAGTTCATTTTTCAGATTGACATAATCAGGGCATATTTTAAGTCTATAAAGGGGTGTTCCAAAAGTACAAAATGCTTGTTAGTCAATCAGGGCATGATGAAAAATATAAGACAAGAAGCATACTTACATCCCACTTGCTGTTGTTCAATGCACGTGAATGCAGCGGCCTGTGATTGACTGCACTGGTCATGTGAACGATGAACTGGCAATGCTACTGCCAGGGCCAGGATCACCGAGAAAGCCACAGAAACGGTACAACAGCATCTGGGTGTAAGTTTCTTTTCTTCTATTTTTCATCATGCCCTGATGGACTAATGAGCATTTTGTACTATTAGACACCTCTTTAAATTTAGTGTTGTGTCACAAAAGATATTTATCACCTATCCACAGAAGGACCCCAACCAACGCTAAAGCACGGTCTCCCGAATCCTGTCCTTCCTCCCCATGCTCTTGCAGCAAATAAAGGCTATGAACTGAGCAATGGTCGAACTGCTGCTCCATTCCTATATTGTGGGAGTAACAGGGATAGTCGAGAGCTATCTCCATAGTTTCCATAGACTTTGAATGGAGCAGCAGTGTGCATTTTCGACCGCTGCTCCGTTCAAAGCCTACCTCGCTGCATAAGCGCGGCGAAGAAAGATGAGGTCAGGACTCTGTTTTAGCGATCAGTGGGGGTCACAGCAGCAGTACCCCCAGCGATCAGGCATTTATCACCTATTTTGTGGATAGGTGATAAATGTTTTTCAAGGCAAAACCCCTCGAAGCAAAATTGTTTCTCTTCAAAGGCGGCAAATAGATATTGGTGAAGGAAGTCAAACACAAAGTATATTAAAGCAAGATTGTTTCTATTCAAAGACTGCAAGAAGATATTGGTGAAGGAAGTAAGACACAAAGTATATTAAAAAGGTACCTCATACAGTGGTTAAAGTGGTGTTCCAACCTTTACAACATGTTCATATCTGCTCTAAATGACGAATAACACACTATGTCGCTGGTAATCTAATGACATGTCATACATGGATATGTGACTACTGACTAGATAGCCAGATTTGCCACTCGGGACTAAGAGAGGCAACTATACTGTCAAAAAGCTAAGAAACAAATCTAGGGAACAGCTCATGTGTCACTTGGGCTATCCCTTTATTTTGCATATTAAAGGGGTTGTCTCACTACATTGATTCATGTTACCTCAGTCCTGTTTTCTTGGTTTCACTTTTAATTCAGGGGCGTGTTTACTGGCTTCTACTAGGCTGCAGTAGAAGCCAGGTCTGTAGCTATAGCGACCAGCACTGGCAGCCTAGCAGGAGAGATCAAACAGGTCTGTAGCTATAGCAACCAGTGCTGGCAGCCTATCAGGAGAGATCAAACAGGTCTGTAGCTATAGTGACACAGGAGCTGATGCAGCCCATACAAGAGGGGATATCTCAGAATAGGTAGGATAATGTTAATGGACACATATTACAGAGTGACTTGTTTTTGCAAGATCTTTAACATAAAAAGCAATCCTTGTAGTGAGACAAGCCCTTTAAATATACAATATACTTCCTATGCAGCAGAGAAGTAAGTGCAAGCTCCTGTACTCTGATGCAAAATCTGTTATAGGGCCTTCAACTACCATAGACTATCATATCTCCGGAGCCTGAGAGCAGCTGTGACCTCTGAAACTCTTTTATGTATGCCCCTGCCATACAGAACCCTTTCATACAAGCCTGACAACAGACCTTAAAGTTCTTCTAAGCTCATGCCCTGAATATTAACTATGGAAAACTTTCAAGAAAGGAAACTGATCCTCATTTTTTTTCCCATTTTGATTAAAGCAGAGGAAGCAATACGTTGCTTTCCGGTAGAATTATGTCATAGAAGTGTAAGACGGGATTCCCTGCGGCATGGCCTTGTACAAATTAACAATCTGTACCATTCACTGCCTCTTACAAAGCACATTCTTTCCATCTGGATATATTCCCGCTCAGCCAAACACAGCAATAAAAGAAAAAGAAGTGCTCAAGATAGAATCGCTTTCCTTAGCTGAACTGCTTTTGTGACTCCATTTACATAATAAGCAACAGAACAGGCCACTGTCTTGTTGGCATTGCTTGACATTAAAAGTGACCGCAATAAACTAGGCATTTGTGTGCTGCAAACTGTGCAAGACCTGTTCTGTAGGAAACAGTGAATAAAGGTCTTCTAGTAATCAGCAAGAGAGTATTGTGTCGGGATATTTAAGGAAGACGTCTTGGAGACCTAAACTTACAAAAAGCAGCTTGCCTCCAGACAATGCTTCTAGCTGGATACTTTTACTATGACTCCTATAAAAGGGTATAACAGATAATATCTTGCAGGATCGGTCTGGAAATATCAATATTAAAGCTCTTTACACTTGACGTGTTTGGAAATGGTTGGAAAACTTGAAGTGTTCAATGTGTGACTTGGAAGAAAAACGATAAGATTGCGGAGAAGGCAGATCTACCTTATATGGGTCTGTTAGAAGAAATCACACAATTACCGGCTGCTCAATATCCAGCACTGGAAACTGGAAAATGGAATAGCAAAAACAAATTGCCCGTTATAATTTCTAATTCTACAGGGACTCTTATCTCAGCACAGAAGGTCACAGAGCCTTGGGAAAGCTAAGGATAAATGTTTGCATGCATTGCAGTGCCTTCCCAACATAAATAAGTCATGCTATATTCTAAACTCAGGGGCCAGAGTTATAAAACTTTAAAAAAAAAAAGTAGAAACCAATCACAGCACAGCTTTTATTTTTCAAGAGTAGAATTGGATTGGTTGCTAAGGGGAGCAAACTGGGTTTTATTTAGATTGCTATATAAATCTGCCCCATAGCTTCGTAAAGGGGTGTTCCCATCTCAGACATTCATGGCCTATCAACAAGAGTCCCATTAAAAAGTTAGGATAAGTATAGGTGAAGCCATATCTGGTTTCTCATAACTGGGAGTCCTAAAAAGTCTGTGCAATATATGAATGGCCATTCATTTAAATGGCCACCACACAGTGATGTGGCACACTACAAAATTCCCTATGTGGGGAAAAACTGTATGGCTATATCCAAATGCTTGTGACCTTATAAAAACCTCAGTCCATGCTTAGCTTTAGTTTCATTAATAAATAGTTCTTTCCTTAAAGAGGTTGTACACACAAAACATTGCATATCATTTACTTTGGTTAAATAATATATGCGGCAGAGAAAAATAACCCTCACATTATCTACTATCCTTGCCCCGATGTCCCTCTCCTCCATTCTTCATTTCATCAGCATTTCTGGCTAATGAGCGGAACTTTGTGTTGGTCACTTGACTTTCTCCCTTGACCGGAGCTACAGTTCACACCACCTACTTCCTTCTAAGCTGTGCACCCGTGGCAGTTAGCAGCTGTGTGGAGCCTTTCAGTAGCATGAACTGGGCATGCCCGACCAGATAAAAGAAAAAGCATCAGATGGTCATAACTACTAGCAAAGGGGTAAGTTACATCAACCAGGCTATGCAGGTAGGAGTGTTGTATAAACACTGTTTATTTTTGATAAGTACACATACACTACTTACAAAGAGTTAGGGATATTTGGCTTTTGGATGAAATTTCAGGATGAATATAAAAGGTCTTGTTTTTTTTTTTAAATAAACTAATTGAGACCCTCTCAACTTTGGAATGCACATGTCCAACTGTTCCATGTTTCAGTATTTTTTGCTAAATTGCTGATCTCTAACAAGGAGCTTAATGGCAAAATTCCCAACAGGTGTTTGATTCCTGAATTGCCCAATAAATTTAGAGGATCAATCTGAACTGGGATTTAAACAGTTCTCCTCATCATGCTGTTCACATTTTGACATCATGAGACCAGGAGCACACCTTACAATTGATCAACAGTACCTCGCCATTGCAAGGCTTTAAGCAGGATGCTCTCAAACGGAAGTGGCCACTGAGCTTAGAGTGTCATAGAGCAGGTTGTATCAGAGATACATAGAGACTGGAAGAGTCACAGACAAAGAAGTAGATGTCCTTTGGCTTCATCACACACTGATGACCGCATTATTGTAAAAAAGTCGTGTTGAACCGGGTGATGAATGCCGCACAACTCCAGGCACTTTTACGGGAGGTGAAAAGCACCATTATTTTGCGTGATTCAAGGATCAAACACCTGGAATTTCGCTGTTGAACTCCTTGTTAGAGATCAGCAAGTTGTGCAAAAAGCACTGAAACACTGAACATGTGCTTTCTAAAGTAAAGAGATGGTTTCATTTAGTTCATTCAAAAAAAATTTCAAGAAATTTTATGTTCATCCTGAAATTTCAACAAAAGCCAAATATCCCTGACTTTTTGTGAATAGAGTATGTGTAAAGTTTGATATTTTACCAATATCTTTTTAATGGGATATAATTTCGATTGTGGTACAATCCATTTTTTCTCTGGCTCAGATCCACACCTCTTTCACTACCTTGCAAAAAAAATATATTTGGCCAAAATTCTGGAAAGGCAAATAGACACCGTGTGTGTGTGTAGAGGAGGAAGTTCAAATTATTGGCACGATGAAAGACATTACTAAAATGTAAAATAAAGTTTAAAAATTCATGTTGCATTTTGGATTTGGTTTTTTACTGCTTCAAGTCAAAGAAGAGCTAGAGCAGAGGTATTAACGTCATTTCTGTACGACAGTTCTACATAGCACAGAACTCTCCAGGACTTTCTGATTTTGTAGCAGACAGTAAATCACCCTTCGTCTTCATAATAATGCTTCTCAAACTGACAGATGGTCGTTCTAGGAGAACTCTTAGCATGTCCTTCACCTGTCTTCACAAGCCAATGGCAAAAAACTCTTTGACCTCTTGCACTTCACATTATAAAGAAATCAGGGAGCCTGCAGTCTATGTGTCAGTTTCATGAGATACTCGTCAATCCTGCTGGTGTACGAGGTCGGGTATGAAGTATTCATGACAGCAGCTGCCAAGTTCTATTTCATTTCACATTCAAAATTTATGTTTTAGCTCAACTTTTAATGTATATATTCGGTTATTTGGGGACTATCGCGTATTCCTCCTCCAAAAGTCCTAAACCTGATAACCGTAGCCTGACATGAACAGTATCCACCAAACTTTCTAAATGGCATGTTAACATAGAAGCATCCTACAGCTATACGTTAATTGAATGTATGCAGGTATTAGAAAGCATGCACTTACTTTGCTCTTTTGGCAGTAAAGTCTCTCTCACTAGGTAGCTGTTCCAGAATGACTTAACTATCTTTAGAGATAGAACTTTTTCTATTTCTTAACAATACATAGCAATAGAGTTCTATACAGTATAAAAGATAACACTTAAAGGAGTTGTCCAGTTTATTTAAAAATAAAATAATAAGGTACTGTTGCCAAGAAAAAAAAAACATGCTCACCCGTCTCCTCGCTTCCGTTTCAGCACTGGCTCTGTACAGTCTCTCCCTGGTCTCCCGTTTTTTCCTGTCTCTGTCCAAACTGAACATCAGCGCTGACTTATATCACTGTTCAAAAGTGAACAGCTCCGAACGGTGCTCTATGGCAGAGGCTCAGAAGACCAGAAAGATTCCGCAGAGACAGTAATGAAACGAAGGTGAGAAGGAAGGGGAGTATGATTTTTTTGGGGGGACAGCATTAACTTTTTTATTTTTCAAATACAGTAAACAACCCCTTTAAAACAAAGAAAATAAAATTAGCTTAATTATGCCTAATTATAAGTGCTGTACATTACTCTGTCCAAATAACACGATCATACAGTTGTCAACTACTACTTCCATAAAGTAGCCGAAACACCAATGTGTTAGAGTGCAATCTCCACCTTCCCCCGAAAAAATGTACTGTGCACACCAGACTAGCAGCACCACTTACACGGTTTTTTACCACAAAGTAAAATTGATGTGGGAAGCTTGCAAATTAAATATTAAACATTTTCACCATTCATCAATATTAAAAATTCTGTACCATTTTTTGTTTTAGCTGCTACCTTAGTGATGTATGTTGTACAGCTCATCTCTAAGTGATACAACCAGTGATGAGCTCCTCAGTCCTAGCCGCACATGCTCAGACATCACCTCTCCTGTCAGGCAGCTCCTGTCAGTCTCTTCCTTGCTTAGTAATCACATACTCACTGCTGAGTGAGTGTTCAACCCCAGGTGCTGTCATTCTACTCATGTCCTCAGTACTTCTAAGTAATTTATTCAAACAAAGCAAATAAATAAAAGAAAAAAAAGAAACCTCAATTAGGTATGTGCATTGAGAAAAAAATCCACTTTTGGTTCCTGCTGAATTTGAACCTAGGACCCCTATGCTGAAAGGCAGAAGTGATAACCACTCTGCTACATTGTAGCTACTCACATCTCTTTACCTAAACAGACCTTTGTTTGACTAGAGTGAACACACTGTGTGGAAAGGTATGGTGATATCATGCCTGCTGGGACACATACTATGCAGTTCAAACAAATCATACACAACCCCTTTTGAACACACTAAAAGTTGAAGCAGGACAAACTTAGCATGAAATGCCTTTGTAGTAAACCCCTTTAACCCCTTATCGACGCCGCCGAGTATTAGCGGCTAATTGCAGCTAACACCCGGCGGTTTCAGCGCAGACGGGCAGCGTCGCCCGCCTGCGCTGTTTAACCCATCAGGCGCCGCGGCAAAGATGGCCGCGGCGTCTGAATGACTGAAAAGCTGTGCCGCGCACTGTTTTTCAGCCCGATCGGGACATCAGCGGTGAGATCGCGAGTCCCGGGGCTTAAAAATTTGGGAGCGCAAGAGCCCTGTTAAAAGGGGTCTATGCTGCCATGTTCCTTTTGCCCCAAATTCCCCCGCAGACGGGAAATGGGGAAAACCCCCAACCCTTTTTCCCCCCTAATTTCATTGCCCCAAAAATAAAAAGTAGGGTGTATTAAACGATGCCGCCCCCTATGGGGCAAGGCCCCCCATAGGGGGGACTAAATGTTAAAATTAAAAAAAAAAAATAAAGTTTTAAAGTTAAAAAAAAAAAATATTAAAGTTCAAATCACCCCCCTTTCCCCCCATTTTTCAAATAAAAACAATAAAATAATTAAAAAAATTTTAAAATTTTTTGGTATCCCCCCCCGCGTCCGGGAAAAATCGATCTATTTTAAAAATATTAAAAATAATTTATCCTGTACGCTTTAAAAACCATAGAAAAAAAAAAAAATTTTCCCAAAAAGCCAAAAATTGCGTTTTTTTTGTCATTTTTAAGTCCATTTAAAAAATTTTGGAAAAAAAATAACAAAAAAGTTTCATCCCTTTCAAAGTGGGGAAAAACAAAAAAAAAGTACACAAACTGCCCCGCAAAAAAAAGCCGCCTCACTGACGCCGGGGGTGTTAGTACAAAAAAAGTTAAAGGTCGCCCCAAAAAAAGGGGGCCACCCGGCCCCAGATTTCAAAATTAAAAAATGTTTTGAAAATTTTTTTTTAACCCCGGAAACCAAAAACATAACAGAAAAACCCCCAAAAGTTTTGTAATTGCCCGGGTTCCAAAAACCCCCCCTTAAATTTCAGAAAAACCTCATTTTTACCCAAAAAATAAACTCCGTTTAAAAAAAAACCTTTTCCAAAAAACATGGCCCCAAGTTCCCTTTTTTTTTTTACATTTTGCCCCCCTTAGAATTTTTTTGCCGTTCCCTTTGTATATTCTATTTGGAAGAAGAATTTAACACCACTAGGGAAAATACAACCTTTTCCCCCAAAAAAAAAGCCCTCATAGTCTATTTAGGGGAAAAAAAAAAAAGTTATGGCTTTCAGAAGGGCAAAAAGGGAAAAAAAATTTAGAGCCAAATTAATTTTGACCTTCCCTCAGGAAGGGGTTTAAGGAAAAAACCATCCAAACTTCTACTCCAAACCCGGGTTTTTTCACCCCAGTTGTTAAAGTCACAATCAGATTAGAAGAACCCCGCATAATTTAAAAAGCAACTTTTAAAGGTTTTAGTATACACGCTATCTTAAAGGGGGAAAGATTTCGCTACTTTTCCCCTTGTGAAGCTCTTTTGGGAAAATTTTAAAAACGCAAAAGGGGGCCAATGTTCCCTTTCCTATGTCTGTAACTCCTACAAACTACAATGAAATGGACCACACTGGGTCCCAAAGGAATGATTGTGGCCTCACTGATTTTTTTTCCCCCCAAAAACCCCAACCAAAACCCAAAAACTGTCTCCAAAAACAAATTTGGGTTATGAAATGCATAAAATTTTCCAAATTGGGGGTCAAAAAATTTAATAGTGGACATTAATAAAGACGTAGTACATTTGGTGGCCCTTTTTCAGTGGGGAAAGGCCCCCTTTAATTTGGTTATTTGGGGTTTTAATAAAAAATTTTCCCAAAACTAGGGGAAAATTTTGAAAATTTTTTAAGTAAAAACTGTGGTTTGGGAAAAAAATTTATAAGGGTCTGCTGTTTATAGATCTACAGAAAAATAGTGATTTAATTTCAAACTCACATTAATACATATATATAGGAAGAGAAAGGCACTTTGACGCAGTATGGACACCATGCGTCACGAAATGCTAAACATTTCCATTTTTTAAACCCCTTTAAAAAAGAAAACTCTCCCATTCAAGGCCCCTAATTTGGTTTTTGTAAAAAAGTACTGAGCCCAAAGATAGCACCCGTGACAATTTCCCGCAATGAAAAAGGAAACGCCCTTTTTTCCAAATTCGAACCCCCGAAAATGACAAATACACAGCTCTAAGTGGGTTAGAAGTAAGTTTTTTTGGGCAATTTCTACATAGAAAAAAATGCCCCCCCAAACAAGTCCTTTTGGGGTTTTTGTGCAATTGCATTAAATTTAAACAGGGACCCGACTCTTACTAAAACAGTAAACCCTACCAAAGTTCAATTTTGGGAAGTAATCAGATGCTCACACATTTTCAGTTTTACACAACCTGTGACGCCAGATCTGCTCTGACGTCCGACAAGGCTGCTTGGCAGATGCGACATGAAATGAATGCGGTGTCATACTGCTAAATAAAGCTGCAGATTTCACACAAGTTACCTTACAACAATTATTTTACTCATTTTATGGCTTACAAATGCATTGAATATATCTCACGTATTTCAGCACTTTACACCGTAACATTATTGTGCCATATGTTGTCTCATAACACTATATGAGAAGGCCCAAATAGGTCATGTGGCTATTATGGGCTCCTTAGAAAAAGGGGTGTCATGTCCTTTTTTACGGAGTGAAAAGCAACTGTGCAGGACTGCCCTCTCGAGAAGCTTTACATTGTTAACAATAACGAAGGGTGAGAAATGTGTCAAATGGTCATGAAAGGGTGCGGAGTGGGAGTCAGCAAGCCCTTCTGTCCTAGGTGGTAAATGATTGCACCACAATAAGGGTATGTTCACACGGCATCTTGGATCCAATTTACACAGCGCTTTTGGATGCGTTTTTTAGATCTAAAACGGATCCAATCATGGATCCAACACGCCGTGTGAGCATACCCTAAGAGTATCAGAACAATCTTTTCCTATAAGCCCCCTTTTCTTCTATGCAATTCACTTAGGCTTGGTTCACATATGCGTCAGAGGTTCTGCTTGGAACCTCTGTCGCATGTTGCATCAGGAATGACGGAAAAAATTGCACAGCAAGCTAGACGGATATTAACCCCTTAAGGACCCAGACTGTTTTGACCTTCCTGACACAGCCCTATTTTTGAAATCTGACATGTGTCAATTTATGTGAGAATAAATTTTAGACACTATTACCTATCCATGTGATTCAGAGATTGTTTTCTCGTGACACCTTGTGCTTTAAGTTAGTAAGAAATTTTTATCCATACAATCCTTGTATGTTTGTGAAAAATATAAAAATTTTCATGAAAATTTGGAAAATTAGCGATTTTAAAGTTGCAAAATTTTCTGCGTGAAAGACAGATAATTATTCACCACAAATAGTTTATAACTAGCATCTACCATATGTCCACTATAGGTTGGCATCCTTTTTGAACTGTCTTTTTTTTTTTTTTACGACATTAGAGGGCCTTAGAAATTTAGTATAATTTCTCACATTTTCAAGAAAATTTGCAATATACATTTTTTTAGGGACCACTCCAGTTCTGACGTGGCTTTGAGGGGCCTGCATGTTAGATACCCCATAAGTGACGCCATCTGAGAACTAGACCCCAAAACATATTTACAACACTATTTAGGAAGTTTGAAAACCCTTCAGATATTTCACAGAAATTAAAGCAAAGTGGAGGTGAAATTAAAAAATTTCACTTTTTTTGCAGATTTTCAATATTTATCCATTATTCACTGGAATACGGTAAATGTGACTAGGTAAATGCAACTAAATATCAATTACCCCAGGTCTGCCGTTTTTAGAGATATCCCCGATTTGGCCCTAGTGCATTATTTGGCTCACCCATAAGCCCCAGAAAGGAGGGATCACCTACTTTTACTCTGGGGTCTATTTTCAATACATTTTATTTTGGCGCCATTTCAGGTTTGGGACACCCCTAAGGTGCTATAAGTTATTAAACACCCCTAAAATGACCACATATTGGAACCTACACCCCTTAAGAATAAAATCCGGGGTGCTTTGAGTATCAAAGACCCCACAGGTGATTCACAATTTTATTTTTTGCATAAGCTGTGAAAATTAAAAAAAATTTTTTTCAATAATCTGCAATTTTAGCTTAAAATGTTTCATATATAACAAGGAATCCTGGAAAAAAAGAACCCTAAAACTTTGTAAAGCAAATTTCTTCCAAGTTCGGCAATACCCTACATGTGGTGTTAAACTGCTGTTGTGGGCGCATGGCAGGGCGTATAAGGAGGAAGCTATTTGGCTTTTGGAACGCAATTTTGGGGGGGCCAAGTCGCATTTGCAAGCCCCCAAAGAAAAGCAGAACAGGCGAAACCTTTCCCAGAAGTCGCCCCATTTTGGATTCAGCACCCATCACGGATCTCATCTAGGGGTGTACTGGTGGATGCACAGGTGTTCCATAGTTTTTTTTTAGCATTGGGCAATAAAAATGGGGGGAAAAACGCAGTTCGGTTCATTGTTTTTTAAATTTTCAATTTACAGATTCGCCGGGGCAGTGTAAATGATGTGATAACTTTACTATGGGGGTCGGTTTAACAATTACAATGATATAGATTTTATATAGTTTTTTCTGTTTTATTACTTTTTACACAGTAGAAATAGTCTAAAAAAAATTGCGTTTTTATGTTGTCCTATTCTGACAGCCATAACTTTTTTATTTTTGCTGTTTATGGGCTTGTTTTTTGCGGGATGAGTTAAAGTTTTTATTGGTACCATTATGGGTGCATATGATGCAAATGTTCACTTTTTATTAAGGTTTTTCTTGAGATGTTTTAAAACCAAAATACAGCAATCTTGGTAGTGTTTTTTAAATTTTTTTTTTTTATTTGCGGTCACTGTACGGTATATATGACAAGGTAGCTTTACTCAGCAGGTCAATACGATTACAAACCGATACCCAATTGTATATTTTTTTTATGTTTTACTGCTTTTATACAATAAAAACAATTTTATTCAACCAGGAAAATACGTTTTTGCATCGCCATAGTCTGAAGCCAAAAACTTTTAATTTTTCTTTGCTTGGAGCTGTGGTAGGGACTTGTTTTGCGGAGATGAGTTGACGTTTTTATTAGTATCATTTTTGGGGGTACAAGGCTTTTTGATCGCTTTTAAATCCATTTTTTGGAGGCTAGGGGGAAAGAAAATACTGCAATCCTAGTAGTGTTTTTTATTTTTATTTTTAACAGGGTCACCGTGCAGTAACCGTGATAAGTTTCTTTACTCTTTGGGTCGCTACGATTATTGGGGATACCCTATTTATATAAGTTTTTTTTATGTTTAAAGCACTTAAAAAAAAAGAAAGTGTTTTTAGTGTGTAAAACAAATATTTAAAGCATGCTATCTTCTGAGAGCTATACATTTTTATTTTTCCGATACAGAGCTGTAATAAGGACTTTTTTTTTTCGGGATGAAACTGATGTTTTAATTGGTACATCTTTTGGGGTTTCTAGGAGTTTTTTATCGCTTTTTATTCCATTTTATGTGCTGCGGGTTGAACAATAATCTTAATTCTGTGTTTTTTTTTTTTTTTTTTTTTTACGCCGTTCACCGTACAGTTAAGGTAACATGCCAGATTTATAGGGCAGGGCATTACGCACGGGGTGATACCAAATATCGGTACTTTCTTTATTTTTGATCTTTTTTGGTGCGATTGGCGTTTGTAAAGGGGAAAAGGGCGGTGGACGTATTTTTATTTTATTTTTCGTGTTTGTGTTTTACTTGTTTTTCACTTTTTTTAACTTTTTTTCACATATTTATTTTACTTTTCCCTATAGGGGATTTGAATCAGGAGATCTTTAGAATCTCTCATTCAATAGGAATCCGTGCATAGCTTGTTGCTATGACTGGTTCCTAGACAACTGACCCGGCACAAGTTGCCGGGGCGTGCCCAACAGGGCACGGCCCGGGCATCGTGACGTCACAGACAACCCGGAAGGCATTCTCTGCCCTTTCCGTGGTGTCTGTAAGGAGGCAGGAGCCGCACGGATCGCCCGATCCGGGGCGCTGCTGCCGCCGACAAAAGACGCAGGGGGACGATCTCCTCCCGCGTCTCCCTTAGTTATTGCGACCCGATCGTCGCGAAATTAAGGGGTTTAACCGCCCCCCCCCCCCCCGGAGCGATCCGGGGTCGGGGCCGACGCTGCGGGATAGTCGCTGTAATATACAGCTGACACCCCCGCCGATCGCGCGAACTCTGCTTTAAGAGTTCGCGCGATCCTCAGGACGTATCCATACGTCCAGGTGCGTGAACCCCCAAACGACCTGGACGTATGGATACGTCTAAGGTCGTTAAGGAGTTAAAGAGAACCTGTCACATAGATTATGCCCCCTTTGCTGAGGGCAGCACAAGCTAGTGACAGACCTGCTGTTTCCAGCCTGTGTTCCTTAAATTTTGTAAGATGCAGCCGTTTTTCCGTGAATTTTAAAGCCAAATTTTGCAGTTTCAGTCAGAAAAAGTCATTCAAAGTCAGTTTTTTTTTCAAACCCACCTGAGGCTAGCCCCGCCCACCTCAACTGACAAACCTGTTACTTTGAATAGGTAGAAACATGAGAATAACTGTCAGTGGGCGGGGCTAGCCTTCAGTGGGTGGAGCCAACACCTACTCATGAATAATATTTAAGAGGTAAATGCTCTAAAACTGCTGCATCTTACAGAATAAGGGACACAGCGCTGGGAACAGCAGGTCTGTCACTAGCTTGTGCTGCCCTCAGCAAGGGGGGGCATAATCTATATGACAGGTTCTCTTTAAGGCAGAAACCAGACGGACCCATTGTAAATAGTAGGGTCCGTCATGCGCCGTGGGTGTCAGTTGTGAAACAGATCCCTAGCATCCATTTTCACCTTGGCACAGGAGGCTCCAAACAGAACCTCTGAAACAGATCTGAACCTAGCCTAAAGAGGCCATTAGAAAGGATACACCTAAGGTTTAAACAGAAATAACTTCAGAATCACCATGGGTATTCCATGACACAGTTTATTAGCCAGCTAAAAAGGAAACATTTATGGAGTGACTTGTATTAAACACGTTCTCCAGTTTAGAAAACTTATTACCCTAGTAGAGAATTCTAGATTAATACAGAGGGTTTTATCTCCAGGATCCACATCACTTGGCGAGAAAGGAGAGCGTTCATAAAAGAATATCTGTCGCTCTGGAGAACCAATCCTTCTTTGCATTACAATGACAATTGTATGATTTGAATGGTCACTGTGTAATGCTTCAGTTCTCCTGTGGTGGCGCTGCAGGGAAACTGAACATCTGAAAACAAATAGAAGATTGTGTATGTTCTGAGTTTTTCGGAACACCAGCGGTGTGAAAATCTTCCCAGTAGGAAAACCGTGCAGTGTAGACTACTGGGAGGATTTTCTATTAAATTCTATGGGGATGGCTGACAATTTGTATACAGATGTTTTTTAAATCTGAAAACCCGACTAAAACCATGCCGTGTGGACATAACAGGAACACACAACGGTGGTGGGACTGGGGACTGCGCTTGCAAACTTGAAACTAAGAAAATGTAAGAGCTTCGGGTTCTCAGTGAATTAAAGGTGTTATTCTCAATGGACAAGTCCTATCCTTGTGTCCTATTTAGTCATACAGACTCTGAGGTTCCTCTGCCCTGCTCTATTAGCTAGGGAGGAGAGCTGCTGCAGGAGCTTCTCCCAGCTTCCTCATGTGGATTGCTATTGAGAGGAGGTTGTCCACTAGGCCCTTTAGCTAAAAAACAAACATTTCCCCTTTAATACTGGTTGAGATGTTAGGACAGACGTCTTCTGTACACTTGCTCTATGACATCATTGAAGTGGACTAGAGGAGAGCAATGTGACCTGCAGAATTCTTTTTAGACCTAAAACAAATTGTCTACCTTATAAGATCATATTGTTAGGATCAAAATTTAGGTCTTCTCAATTTTTTTTATAAATCAGATCATTTTTATTGACTTTTTCATTTTTAAGACAATAAAGTTGTTAAACAATAATGTGTAGATGACCAAATTCTCAAGAGTGGAAACTCAGCAATAAAAATACAAAGTTCAAGCTATACGTATATGGAAATATGATGAAATAATTCCATTATGACACAGCGTAAAGAGATCCAAGACATAGAAACAAAGATACCCCCCCACCACCACCACAAATAGAAACCTGAAGAGAATTTTTGCAAAGCATCCAAACACTAAAGATTCCTCGGTAGGGTAGCCTAACCCACACATGACTAAATTACTCCACTGCCCAGCACAAGAAATAAAATATTGTTCTAAAGAGAAAAGAAGAAGGGTGGCCTGGGGTGTCCAGCCAAGGACCCCAAATTTTTTCAAATTTGAATAAACCCTTCCTTTTTACATATACACCCCTTTCTAGACGGATTATATTATTCATTTTGTTTATATGCTCTCGTAACATAAAACATATGAGAAATACTGATAGCAATAGTGAATCTGCTGCTGTCGTCTCCATTTTTACGCATCTTTAGAGCTCTGAGCTGTATAGACATAGATTTAGAAGACTTTGGGCGACATGTATGAATGGGCTTTTCGCCTGTTTTTTTTGGAGTAAACTGCGCCTCCCGGCCCGAATCCCCCTGTCGGACGCAGGGATGCGGTGTTAGGCGCAGCGCTCGCCACTTTCAGCTGCGCCCCGCATGAAGGGGCGGGCAAGGGGCGCGGTGTGGGCGCGGTGTAGGCGTTCCGGGGCGGGATGCGGCGCGCTCGAAAACTCCGGGGCATGTACGATCGCGGCTCGCCAAAGCGCGGCGCAATGCAGCTCTCACCAGTTCCGACAGGCAGACCTAGCTTATTTTGGTCCAAATGCTCCGGCGGCGGCGAAGTGAAGCAAGAACGGGACATGCGAGGAAACATATAGAAGATCGCAAGAGAAATCTCGGCACTCCGCTCCGTGCGGCAGGAGTATGATTCCAAAAAAATCGCCTTTATAAAGGCGGAAAACATTCTCAGGAAAGAGCTCAAACCTCAAAAATAAAAAATATTTAAAAAAAAATCAACTTCCCAAAATCTAGAACGGCGCTATATCAAGAATTAGGATATTGAAATTGCCGTGAAATACAGTAATTCAAATATCTGAAAGCTATGCTCATTGGTCGGCAGAAACCGGCCAATCAGAATAGGAGCGACAGTGAACCATTAAAACATATAGAGAACTATTGACCAATCAGAATCAAAGGCGGGACAGTTCAAAATACAGTAAAATGCAGAAAAGAGCTGATTGGCTGAGCTAGCGGGGGCTTGGCTATCTCAGCCAATCAGAATAGGAGCGACAGGGACCCATTATAGCCTATGGAGAAGTTTCAACCAATCAAAATCAAAGGCGGGACAGTTCAAAATACAGTAAAAATGCTGAAAAGAGCTGATTGGCTGAGGTAGCGGGGGCTTGGCTATCCCAGCCAATCAGAGCGCGAGCTACTTCTCCCATTGTAGTCTATGGAGAGATGGGCGCAATGCAATCTCGGTTCTCAGCGCCGTGCGGCATGGAGTATGAATAAAAAAAAACAATTTTTATTAGTTGTAAAATATTCTCTGAAAAAGAGCTCAAACATTCTATAAACATAAATCAATTCAATCCCAAACAACGCGTTTGTCGCCGAGACCGGCGATACATCTGGAATTGCACTAGAGAGAATTGCAGGGAAATACAGTAATTCAAATTCTGTAAGCTATTCTCATTGGTCGGCATAAACCAGCCAATCAGAATAGGAGCGAAAAAGACCCATTATAAGCTATGGAGGAGAATTGACCAATCAGAATAGGAGTGACAAAGACCCATTATAAGCTATGAAGGAGAATTGACCAATCAGAATAGGAGCGACAAAGACCCATTATATCCTATGGAGAAGTTTGGAACAATCAAAATCAAAGGCGGGACAGTTCAAAATACAGTAAAAATGCAGAAAAGAGCTGATTGGCTGAGCTAGCGGGGGCTTGGCTATCTCAGACAATCAGAATAGGAGCGACAGGGACCCATTATAGCCTATGGAGAGGTTTCAACCAATCAAAATCAAAGGCGGGACAGTTCAAAATACAGTGAAAATGCTGAAAAGAGCTGATTGGCTGAGCTAGCGGGGGCTTGGCTATCCCAGCCAATCAGAGCGCGAGCTACTTCTCCCATTGTAGTCTATGGAGAGATGGGCGCAATGCAACAAACAAACAAAAAATATTAAATCAATAAAATCAGGTTTATTTCTTTATTTTCGTTGCACCCATACTATTGATCCTTGGCTAACGAAAATAAAGAAATAAACCTGATTTTATTGAATTAATTTTTTTTTTTTCGTTACCCCCATATTATTATTCATTTTATATACACATCGGGACAACTTCGGCAGTATTATCATTTGATTTCGGCCATGTACAGTTTTATTTCAGATTGCATTAGAAAACCCATAGGAGCGTTGCTCACTCTCCGATTGGTGCAAATAACCGCGCCTCTTTTAACTTAGCCAATCACATACAGAGCTCGCTCTGCATTTCTTTTCCCATAGAACTCTATGAGAAAAGCTCGCCGCGCTCTGATTGGCTAAGCTGGACGAGCCCCCGCCGCTTCAACCAATCAGCTCTTTTCCTGCCTTTTTACTGTATTTTGAACTGTCCCGCCTTTGAATATGATTGGTCAATTTTTCTCTATAGGTTAGAATGGGTCCCTGTCGCTCCTATTCTGATTGGTCAATTCTCCTCCATAGGTTAGAATGGGCCACTGTCGCTCCTATTCTGATTGGCTGGTTTATGCCGACCAATCAGAATAGCTTAAACAATTTGAATTACTGTATTTCCCGGCAAGTCTCTCTATTGCAATTCCTTATGTAGCGCCGGTCTCGGCGACAAACGCATTGTTAGGGATTTAACTGATTTATTTTTAGAGAAGGTTTCAGCGCTTTATCTGATAATGTTTTACACTTAATAAAAATGCGGTTTTTAATCATACTCCATGCCGCACGGCGCTGAGCACCGAGAATGCATTGCGCCGATCTCTCCATAGACTACAATGGAAGAAGTAGCTCGCGCTCTGATTGGCTGGGATAGGCAAGCCACCGCTAGCTCAACCAATCAGCTCTTTTCTGCATTTTGAACTGTCCAGCCTTTGAATTTGATTGGTCAATAGTTCTCCATAGGTTTTAATGGGTCTCTGTCACTCCTATTCTGATTGGCTGAGCTAGCTAAGCCCCCGCTAACTGAACCAATCAGCTTTTTTCTGCATTGTTACTGTATTTTGAACTATCCTGCCTTTGGTTTTGATTGGTCCAAACTTCTCCATAGGCTATAATGGGTTCCTGTCGCTCCTATTCTGATTGGCCGAGTTAGCCAAGCCCCCGCTAGCTCAGCCAATCAGCTCTTTTCTGCATTTTTACTGTATTTTGAACTGTCCCGCCTTTGATTCTGATTGGTCAATTGTTCTCCATAGGTTTTAATGGTTCACTGTCACTCCTATTCTGATTGGCCGGTTTCTGCCGACCAATGAGAATAGCTTTCAGAATTTGAATTACTGTATTTCCCGGCAATTTCCAATATCCTAATTCTTGAATTAGGATATTTGGAAAGTGATTTTGTTTTATGTATTTTTTATTTTTTAGGTTTCAGCTCTTTTTCTGAGAATGTTTTCTGCCTTTATAAAGGCGATTTTTGATTCATATTCCGCACCGACATGTGGAATGATTTCTCGCTGTTTTCCAGCCTGTCTCGCATCGGAACAGATTTTTGGTGCAGCCCCGCACAGCGCCTAAGTCCCGCACTGCACCCCACACACAGGCGAGGCGCCGGGAACTTTTCCCCGCATGTATGAGCGCACCTCCTCGGACGGCGAATCTTTGGCGCAGCGCCACTCTGTGCCTTAGTCCCCGCGCTGCGCCTCACACACTGGCGAGGTGCGGCAGACTTTTCCCCGCATGTATGACCGCACTACCTCCGGCGGCGAATCTCAGGCGCAGCCCCGCACTGCGCGTAAGTCCCGCACTGCGCCTAACACACTGGCGAGGCGCGGCGGACTTTACATTGTATGTATGAGCGCACCCCGGCCCCGACATAAATCAGGCGCAGATTTCGCCGGAAAAACGGCGGAAAGGTGCGCCCCGACGTGGCGAGATTCATACATGTCACCCTTTATGCTTGCTGCCTACAGCCTCCACTAGAAAGCGCATGGGAGCTTACTGCATACTGTATTATTATTAAGTTCAATGTATACACTGTATGCAGTAAGTGCCTACTATTTCTATGTGATACAAGAATGATTCTACTTTTCAGGTTCTTTCATATGCTTACATTTTCATTCAAACACTAGTGTGAATTTCTCCATCATGGCAAATTGCTGCCATCTTTTTCAATGCTTTATAAATAATAGGTTTCTTCTAAAATAATCTTAACAGATTAAATTTTAGTACTTCCACTTATTCACAAATAGCACATGTAAATGGATGGCTTGGAGCCTGGCACCAACACATTCTGTTTAGGAGGTTGTTAGCAGCATATTGATAGTATGCAGAACTTTTAAGAATAAGAAAATAATATTTTGTGCTTGAACATATACAAAATAAAGAAAAGTTCCAAGATTTAAGGCTGTAGCCGTCTACGGAAAGCTGCAAATGCAAATATTTACTTCATATGAGGAGCAGGTGGAATCACTCTGATATCACAAAGAACTCTATAAAACTGCTATAAAACTCAATGGTAAGGAGTAAAAAGCTAGGTTCACTTTGGCCAGACAATACGTGGCTGAAGTTGTTCATCTTGATTTCAGGTAAAAATAGTTTAATTATACATGCACTGGCAGTGAGCTGCTATTTCACGGTAAGATAAAGAGAAGACCCCTGTCCTGAGCAATAACAGATGAGACTGCAATGTCAACAGCAAATAACACTTGATGAGTGAGGATCTGACTTCTGTTACCATCTGCTGAATGATGGAGCCACAGAGTGCCCAATCCCATTAAATGTGCGCCCAATGCAGCACTGCACAAATAGTTGTGGCTGTGCCTCATACCACAGTCCATGAACTGGACCAAGCTATAGTATTAGACAATGCCACAACCCTACGCACAGTTCCTGGTAAACTGGAGTGCCACAGGCCATTCAGTGCGCTGATCAGTTGGGTGTATACAATGTCCTCAAGATACAATATTGTTGTATGTTGAGTGTGGTTTCAAGATAAGGGGCAACATGTATGATCGGGATTTGCGCCTGATTTCCGGCGTATACTGCGCCTCACCATGCCGACTTCACTGTCGGACGCAGGGATGCACTATTAGGCGCAACCTTCGCCACTTTCGTATGCGCCTAACATGACGGAGCGTGCAATGGGCGCGCTGTGGGCGTTCTGGGGCGGGATGCGGCACTTTTGAAAAATCCGAGGCATGCATGATTGCGGGTCGGCAAAGTGAGACGCATTACAGCTCCAACAGGCAGACCTAGTTCAAAGTGGTCTACCTGAGTCAGAGGAGGCGCAGTGAAGCTAGAACTTATTGTAATGGGGCAATACAATACAGTTACAACAGTACAATAATAAAAAAGAGTTGTCTATAAAATTAATGAATGAATAAAGATAAATCTCAAAGTTGTATAAAATCGATTTCAATGTATAGAAAAAGTTGATCATTTAAAATGAAAGCAAATATATATAAGATCTCAAAAGAAAGAAATAATAGCTAGAAAAGGTCTTAAAAGGGGAAAGAATTCAACTAATTTTACATTAAATAATCCAATGCTGATGTTGTACTGATGTTAATTTTTTGTCCTTTTTTTTAATAAAAAATTAAGATGTATTTTTTCTTCTTTCACCTTTTATTCTATTTAATATCTACAGCAAGAGCCAGCACAGCACAGGGCTTGCTGGGACCCATGGTCCTCCAAGCAGGATTTTTATGTTCCCAGGACGTATTTACGTCCGCAAATACATCACCAACTCAGCCTAAAATAATGAACAATTAGCTTAGAATTGCTACCAATGGGAAATCCGGACATAGTAAGTGAGAATGTTATGTTACATGCTATGTGGAAGATTTATTTGTGTGAGTGATCTGCTTTTATTTCCTTTATCTTCATTTTGCATTGTGTTAGGTGATATTTTGGTTCTCTGGAACCAATAACCAGTTTTCTATACAGCTTCAACATACAATCCTAAAACCAATTAATATTGTATGTTGAGGGAACACTGTAGCAATATTAAAGTCCCAGAAAACCGCTTGAAAGAAGCTGAATTGGCCATTTAATAATGACATGCCATATACAATCTATCTATCTATCTATCTATCTATCGTGTTATTTGTGTAGTGTGCAGGGATGTATTTTCCCATTGAACACTATAGGCCTATGACTATGGACACTCTTGTGGGAATGGTCTCCTGCTGAATTGTAGTTCATGTATTGTTTACTGGCGCCATATTCTCTATTCAGTACTTATATACACTGAATGCAGCTCTGTATTATAAGGGAATGTCTACATGGCATGGCTTTACAGTCGGTTTTTGACATGAATTCGGGTTTTGAAAACTGTCACAAAACAACTATAAATCATCCTCTTAGGCTACAGCCAGAGAGCATCGGTCAAAAACCGTTGGAAAGGCAACCATTTTTTTTCTGATGCATGACCGCGGTTTTTGTCACTATGTTTAGCAAAGACCATGGTCGGTTCACGTTTTTTTGCCGTCGGCCCATACAATGGTATGGGAAACCGGCAACAAAACTCAAAACACCGGTGTATTTAGCAACATTCTTAAATACGCCGGCGTCAGAAAACGAGCAGAAAGAAAACAACCTGTGGAGACTACAGGTCGTTTTTTCTATTAAAGTCTATGGGGTGGTTGAACGGTTGTATTTTCGGCGGTTTTAGAATCCTAAAACCGCTGAAAATACGATCGTTTTCATGTGCTGTGTAGACATGGCCTTAGGCCTTAATAGAAAATCCAAGCTGTAGTCTACACTGCTCAGATTTAAAAAACGCGGATTTTTCAAAAAAACATGTTCAATCTTCCACCAAATTTCACCCAAAAAATAGCAAACAATTGACTATTCTTTTTTTTCCTTATTCAAAGCTTTATTGACATTCGAACATGTAAACATACAATAAGTAATATGTTGTGAATGACAATCATTGGCAAACATAACAAAGGCTATGGAAGGCCATAAACACTTCTTGTGAACTCTTCTGCATTAACAATCCAGTATTAGAGCAGAAATATTGACATGTTGAGGCTTGTGAACCTGATTAAGCACATTAGAAGTGAGGAAAGTAAGGGGAAGAGAGAGATGGAGAGGGGGGAAGAGAGAAAAAAAAAAGGGGGGGTGGAGGTGAGGAGGGGGATGAAAGGAGACTGTGTCCTCAACTCTAATGCAAGAACACAAGGTCTGCGGTTAAGCAACATTGAACATGAAGAGATTGCAATTAAGTCCTGACAAATCAGAGCCCCCCTAGTCGTCATCAAGGAAGGGGTAGAGAAAGAGAGAACTACAAACAGACAAAAGAGAGTACATATGTAGATATATATTTATATACACACAAACAAACCAAAAACACTACTCTTAGCAACCAATAATAAAATCAGTGTAAGGGATTGAGTGTGTCAGGTCGATGCCAGCCAATAACTCGATACAGGCCCGCAATGGCATTGCGTACCAGAAAACAGGGAGAAGAGGCATTCCTCCAAGATCGCTCTAATGAAAAGAGCGGTAAAGATCAGTTTGGCAAAAGGCAACCCATTCGCTCCAAGTTAACCAGAACTGTCTAGTTTGGGAGGGGGAGTCGTTCCGAAATTCTTCTAGTCGTTGGAGCCTGTGGATTTCATGGAACCAGGATGCGATGGAGGGGCATGTGGGAGATTGCCAAAGTCTGGGGATTACCGCCTTGGCTGCCAAAAGGAGAAACGAGAGCAAGTGAAATCTGAGCGACGGTGCCGATTGTGGCAGATCAAAGAGAAGCAGTGACGCCGGATCATTCCGGATCCTCAACCCTGTAATGATATTCGTTAATTCTAACCTTTATCCAAAAAGGTTGGAGTATCGGGCAACTCCACCAGATGTGGGACATAGTCCCCTCACTCTCATTGCATCTCCAACAAGTATTGGAAACTGCGGGGTATAGGGAATGAAGAAACAAGGGAACCCTGTACCAGCGTGTGATAATCTTATAGTTGAGCTCTTGTGCTTTAGTCGAAACTGTGGACTTATGTGCTAAGTAAAATGCTTTTTCCCAGACTTCATCTGGAATTTCCCTATCTAATTCCCTCTCCCAGTTACATTGAAAGGGGAGTTTGTGTGTGCCAGGGGCGTTTAGCATCTCGTACACCCTGGAGAGTGCATGTCCTCCCGAGGATTCTAACAAGCACCATGATTCGAAAGGCATACAGGCCCTATGAAGGTCTAAAGTGACCTTATACTTATTGTAGAAGCTCAACAGTTGATAATAATTCAACCTGGAGAACGCGGTACTGAGAGAGTCGCCTGTCAATTCACGGTAGGATCTCAAGGAGTCCGAGGACAGCACCGTCCTAAATATAGATGAAGAAGGTCGCTCCCCATACAAATTCCAACATCCTCTTATGTAGAGTCGCAAAGAAAGTTTTAGGCAAGAAGATCGGGATGGTCTGAAACAAATACAGCAAACGAGGAAGCACATTCATTTTGAGGATATTAATGCGCCCTATCCAAGAAAAGTCTTCCCTGTCCCATCTCGATAAGTCTCAAGCAATTGCATCAAATAGGGGAGAGAAGTTAAGATCAAAAGTCCTCTCCAAGTTAGATGGTATTTGGACTCCTAAGTACTTGAAGGAAGTCGAGGCCCACAAGAGTGGAAAGGATGACTTCAAGGTGCGCAGGCTATGCTCTGGGATGTTGATATTTAATGCTATACTTTTTGTCATGTTCACCTTATGATTGCTGAGAGAGCCATAATGTTGAAGGGCTTTGATTACTGCTGGTAAGGAGGTAAGAGCATTTGATAAATAGAGTAGCAAATCATCTGCGAACGCAGAACATTTGAAATGACGTTTGGCCACTTTGATGCCTGAGATGGAAGGGTCCGATCTTATTGCCTGTAAGAGATGTTCCATTGCCAGAATGTAGAGGAGAGGAGATAAGGGGCATCCCTGTCTGGTACCATTGTGAATTGTAAAGGGGTGGGATAGTGAGCCGTTAACCCTCACCTGTGCTTGTGGAGAATTATACAATGCTGAGATTCTACACATCATAGCCGGCCGAAGCCCCAGCTGCCTCAAGACGCCCCAAATAAAGGACCAGCTCACCCGATCAAAGGCCTTCTCTGCGTCTAATGAGAGAAGGACACTGGGAAGACGCGAGGTCTGGATGTAGTTGATAAGTGAGAACGTTTTTAGGGTGTTATCCCTCGCCTCCCTGGAGGGGACAAACCCCACCTGGTCAGGACGGATCAGTGAACTCATTAGCAGGCGGAGCCTCATAGCGATCAATTTGGCAAACAGTTTAGCATCTGTGTTAATGAGAGATATAGGACGGTAACTGGAGACAACTGACTATTCTAATCAGTGGGATGGCTGGGTCTGAAAACTGAGCAAAAACAGCGCAAAAAAAACCTAAAACCGAGGGTAAAATACTGTTCAAATACTTGTCGGATTCTGAAATAGAATCCATCAAGTACTCGTCCTCTGCCGTGAGGACGCTGCCTAACCATTACCAGAGAACAGTTTGTGCCCTGAAAACCTATTTTGAACATAAGATCATTTTAAATGATTCATTACTGTGTAAATGGATGTTATTGCTCTGTGAGCCCTCCTGGTTTTGGAGTCTGATTACTAGTGTACCATTGAAATCTCTATAGCCCTTTAGAGATTTTCCATCAGATCATTGTGAATCATGAAAAGAGTCAAATCTACTGGTGCACGCACCATATTACAAACCTCAGGAATGTGCTGTAGACAGAAGGGAACGGAGGAGGATGAGCGCTGATGAAATAAGACTTGCTGACAAAGCTTGCAGCAGTGATGGAGCATGGGACACCTGCACGACCCAGCAAAGGCTGTTCAGGATTAGTCACAGGTCATTGCTGTATACTGGATGAGATCACTTTATCGTAATTAAAGGTTGAAGGAAATTTAAAAAAAAACAACAATGCTGACATAAATTGCAAAGCTTTTTCTGCCAAATTCTGCTTTACAATACAGAAGGCTTGTGGTCTACGGTTTCCACAACTCACATACACTGTTATGGAGAGAGCAGAGCTATGCACTGTCACCTTTGGACACTTCCACGGGCTTCCAAAGGCTTCAGTATTAAACATGGCATGTAAAAGGTAGGTATTATGTTATGGATTTTGCACTAAAGTTCAGGAGCTTTAAAAAGGTTGTCTCACTGCAAAGTTTAGCTTTAAACATGTAGGGACCAGTAAGTGAAGAGTTTTTCCAAGCATATTGCTTTATTTTTTTGGCTTTGTTGAGGAGATAATATAGAACTTATCAGTGCTGAATGCACACAGGTTTCTCTAGGTTACCGTCCTGCACTCCCATTCTTGCTCTGCTCTGTCTAATCTGATAGCAGGGATGATGACACTTGTTTGAAATAACACACTGTTCTCAACCTGCTGGCAGCCTGAGAACAGTGTTTTATTTCAAACAAGTGATTAGTCTCTTTTTGTTTGTTTACTTTGAGCTCTGTAGTTCTCTGCACTTATAGATAACATCTCCTGCTCTCATGTCACTGCTTTTAGAAGAGCTGTGAATGCCAAGATGGTATGCTAATCACAGCTATAGAACCTCCCACAGCCTAACCAGGAACAGACATCATGCATAAATCTGAATCTGTTCCTGGCTCTGAAACAGTGTGGTGAGACAACTCTTTTAAGTTATGTCTCTGAGCAGTGCACCTCCTCTGTCTGCAACATGCTTTGGGTATATTCACACTAAAGGCCACATTTATGAACCTGTTTAGGTCTAAAACTCACTCTTTTGTAGGTTACTATGGGCAAAAAAGTGAGTTTTAGACCTAAACAGGTTCATAAATGTGGCCCTCAGTTTTTTTCCAGAAGGATTCAGACGCAGAATCTGAATCTCATTTTTTATAATGGGAATCCATTTTGTAGTTTACGATACAATAAAGAAAAAAAAGAAGTGACATTTCATTTCTTTAATCCCATCAAATTAAGCATCAGGTAGTTTAGACAAGGATTAGCCATATTGAAATGGGGTTAATCCATATAAAAAATAAAGCAAACTGTTTTTTTTGGCAGTAGACATGAAACTTTAGTCCAGGCATGAACAACTTCTTCTGGTCCAAGGGCCACGTTGTCATATTGTACCTCTTCCAATGTCTGCAGTAAATCTTAAAGGGTTATTCTCCATCTGGGACCTTTATGGCAAATCAATTGTAAATGCTCAAAATTGCAAGACAGAGACTCCCAAAGATCATAATTGGGGTCCTCCGCTCAGTATGAAGCTCTGATTTTCATTGTAGTTTTTCGGGGTTACAGAAATACCTTTTTATCAACTACAGTAAAGAGACTGTAACCCGCATGCTTGGACACCTTTCCAACTCATTTCCTCTCTGGACTCTGGAACCTATCTGACATTTTTATTGTTTATCTTGTGGATATAGTCTGAAGAAGGTGATACAGCAGTACCAAAAACGTGTAAAAACCAAAATCCTTTATTGTAAATTAAGAAAACGCCAGGTAACCCAACAAAGCATAGCCAAAAACCCCAGAGGGGAGCCGACGCGTTTAAGGTGAACGAGTCACCCTTAATCATGGCATATCTTGTGGATATGCCATTGTCGTATCAGAAATAAATACCCGTTTGAGGAAGAAATCCAGGTAAAACTGCTGATCATGTCCTAGAGTTAACACAGAAACCATATTGTCTGCATTGTTTATCTAGGTTGCTTAAAATATCATATAGAGCCCTATAGTGCCTATCATAACAGTGCCCACCATAACAGGGCAAGTCAAACAGTGTTCACCATAAGGCCTCGTTCACACGGCTTATTCTGCCGCGGATTTGCGCCGTACAGCGCGCCCGATTTGCGCTTCAATACGGGGGCCAATCCGCGGCAGCAATTACGGTAATCCACTGCTCTCATTGAGAACAGGGATTCCGTCGCTCCTCCCCGCTCGGCGAATCCGCCGCGGGGGAGAAAGTGACATGCACATTATTTACGGCGCGGCGCGCCGTAGATAATGCATTGTCCTATGGGGCCGGGAGCGGCGCCCCCGCCGCGCTCCGGCCCCGCCCCGTCCCCCGCCCCGTATTCACGGCGGATTTGTGCGCTCAATAACGGCCACAAATCCGCCGTGAATAAGCCGTGTGAACACGGCCTAACAGTGCCAGCCATAACAGCACCAGCCATTCAGTGCCCATAATAACAGTGCTGGCCCTATATTACTCACAATAACCATACCAGCCATACAGTGCCCATCATAACAGTACAGGCCATATAGTGCTCACAAAAACCGTACCAGCCATACAGTGTTCACCATAACAGCACCAGTCATACAGTGTCCACCATAACAGTGTAGGCCACAGTGTATGCCTACTATGAGGACATGTCCCCACTGCACGGATTTGCGGCCGGTTTTTCAGCCGGTTTGCGGTTTTTCAGACCACCTGAAAAACCGGCCAAAAATGAGCACAGTGGTGCTCTATGGAAAACCCGTGCAGCAGCCTCCACTGCACGGGTTTTCCGTCCGGCAGTTTTGCCGCCCGCGGTCTGGCCGCAATACATTGTAATAGCACAATCTTCTGTCCGGAATCTGTGCATCTCAATATGAAGGGGGAGGGCTTTTCTCCACTCATCGCAGAGAAAAGCAGTCCCCCCCGTGGCCATGGGGACGGCCCCCAAAACAGACAAATACCGGCCGGCAAACCGGCCGTATTTGTCCTGTTTCAGTTTGGGGAACGCACTCTAACAGTGCCAGCCATATACTGCCTACCATAACAGCAGCAGCCATGCACTGCCCATCATAACAGTGCCATCAGTGGAATGAATATTATTTTCTGAAGTATAAGGACAGAGCAAAGCATGTATGAATCCCGAAGGTTGAGGGCCAGAAAGCGTGCATGTGGACTGCATGTCTGTTTTCCTGCAATTCCTTGAAATTCTTGGTCTCGCTAGACTTAGAGACTTAGAGGATTACACAATGAAATATTCTTAGACTGAAATACTGTAACAGTTAAAAAAGTATAGACAAAGGGAAGCGCTGTTAAAAGAGAAGTGCATTCCATTTAAACAAGGAAGTGGTTTTATTGTGCAAAACCAGTTAACAACTTACTGTCATCATACCCATAAAGATGTGTAGACAACACAGGGGGTCCAGGTAATTTTGCACAAAAAAAAAAATATACTTCATAGCTGGCATATCCTGACTAATTATTCATACACTAAACAAAAGGTCAAAAAACTGTCAATCTCTCGCCCCGCGACCACAACTGAGAGCTGTACTGAAACAGCAGTAGCCTTTAAAACACAGGAAACAGAACTTGCTTTACTCATATACGGTAATCTTGTGTAGGTCCCCCAAATGGCAACTTACCAAGACCTCTAAAGGTATTCTGTGAAGTCTGCCTCTAAGCTGTTGGCAGAATATTCTTTAAGTCCTGTAATTACAAGGTGGGAACTTTATGGACTGGACTTGCTTTTTCAGCATGTCCCAAACACATGGAGATGTAGTAAATTTGAAACTCTTATTGTTCCTCCAACAATTCCTGATTATTATTCCAGAATAGTATGGCAGGGCACATTATTCTTGGGAAATATTGTTGCCATTAAGAGTACTTGTTCTGCAACAATGTTTGAGTAGGTGGTTTTATATCTATGTAGCTTTCATATGAATGCCAGGTCCCAAGGTTTCCCAGCAGAAAATTGTCTAGAGCTTTACACTCCCTCAACAGGCTTGCTTTTTTCCATAGTGCATCTTGGGGCCATCTCGTTTTCAGGTATATAACGCATACTCAGTTGACCTTCAACACGATGGAATTAAAAACATAAGGCGACATGTATGAAAAGTGGCGCCGCCGTGACAGTCGTACTTCTCAGTAAGTTAGTGTAGCATTCGTCTGTATGTATGAAAGTGTCTCACAGCACCTTATAAAGGTCTTCCATTGTGAAACACATTTATGCACCTAAAAGTGTCTAAAAAAAAGTGTATGTGGCAAATTTTGTCTCAGCCTAGTCAATGGACATGGCTTACGACAGTTTCATGCCACATTTTGTCATCACTAAATGTGTCTAATCGTACGAATCTGGTGCAACATGCCTCCATAGAATTGTCGGGTCTGTAACTGCCAAATTTTGGTGTAGGACAGTTCATACATCTGTCAGCGAGGGCTACGACAGGTTTTGTAGCTCAAAGCGCGCCAGAAAACTGGCACAACCCCGTTTATACATGTTACCCATAATTCTTACCAGGCCACCTTCTTCTATTGCTCCATGGTCCAGTTCTGATGTTTTGTTGGTAGAAAGCGGTCATCATAGAGACCCTGACCAGTTTGCAGATGAACTATGTGTTTTGACTCATTTTGTCATGGCCAACATTAACTTTTTCAGCAGTTTGGGCCACAGTAGCTTTAGTGTGGGATCAGACCAGATGCGATATTCTTTGATGCCATCAGTGAGTCTTAGGGGCCATTCACACGGCGCAGTGGAAATACTGGTCGGAAATCCTAACCACTATTTGCACTATTTTCAGGCCGTGCACAAGGCCGGCGGGGGATGGCTTTTCTCCACAGTTTGCGGAGAAAAGCCCTCCCTCTTCGCATAGACATGTTCAGTCCCGCCGGCGGAAGAATGAACATGTTCTATGTTTTTCGGACTGCCGGCGGTCTGAAAAACCGCCGGAGGAAGATCCATGCAGTGGGGACCGCTGCGCGGGTTTTCTACAGAGGTCTATAATAAAAGCTATCACCCGGTTTGCAGATGGTTTTCAAAACCGAAAAGTGTCTGAAAAACCGGGTGAAAACCCGTGCCGTGATGACAAGGCCTAAAGCATCCATGACACTGTTGCCATTTCACTAGCTGTCCTTCCTTGATTCACATTTAATGGATACTACATGTTGTATAATACGCCGTTGCCAGAAGACGAGCAGAGAAAAAACGACCTGTGTAGACTACAGGTAATTTTTTTCTATTATTTTATAATCATATTTTCAGTGGTTCTAGAATACTAAAACTGCCGAAAATACGAGACATAGCCTTACTACTACATATACAGGAACAAGACCTGCTGTTTTGAAGATGTGCTGATCTAGTAGTTTAGCCATCACAATCTGATCTTATTTTTATGATTGCCCTTTTTCTTGCTTTGAATACATCAGCTTCAAACCTGATGTATCCCAGCTCTTGACAGATGCCATTGTCGCAAGATAATTAATGTTATCCATTTCACTGTCCACTTTGCCTGATCATTATTTTTATCTAGCCCACAGCAGGACTAAGGGCGACATGTATGAACAGGGCTGCGCCAATTGTTTGGCATACTTTGAGCCAAAAAACTGCCGTAGCACTATCTGACAGATATATGAATAGAGGTATGCTGAAACTTGGCACAGTCTACACTAGACACAACACTTTTGAATTTGCTAAAAAAAAAAAAACAAAGTTTGGCGCAAAAGTGACATACAAGACAAAGACAAAGGGCCACCAATATGAAAACTGAAAAGGTCTAAAACTTTCTTTGTTGCCCTTAGCGACCAATCAGGGCGCCCCTTTCATTTTTCCAGAGCACTATATGAAATGAAAAGGGCGCTCTTATTGGTTGCTATGGGCAACAAAGAAAGTCTTAGACTAAGACAGTTTTCATACATGAGACCCTAAGTGTCCAAATCAGTGTCAAAACCTCGTCTGAAAAGTGCTACACTGAATCACTTTTAAGATAAGGTTTTGTCGAGAATACAGGATATTCACCTTGGGTGGTGTGATTCAATCAGGCTGTTTTCACAAGTGATTTCCATGTGGAATACATATGGAAACCATGTCAATAACTGATTTCACAAACTTTTTTCCCGCTTATTTAAAAATTTAAACATCTACATGAGAAAAATCTATATCACAAACTATGGAATGGATTTCCATTTATTATAAAGGGACATGCATTCCCTGTACAATTCATGCAGATGTCAAAATGGAATACATGAGGATTCTGCTCCGAAATTTCATCATGTGGACGGCAGCTAAGAAGCACAAATTGCTGGCAAAAGTGGAATAAAAGCAAAACTTATTTTTAAACTAAATAAAATAGTAAAATCGAATCCAAAATGATGTTTCCACATGTAGGATCATTAGCCTTTGGCATACCTTCATATCTGGTGTCCTTATTTGTTAGGCAGTTATGAATATTTCCAGCATGCTTTTCCTTCTTAGAAACCCAACCTTTAAACCAGCCAATCACATTTGTCACTCACTGGAAATTATTATTATTATTATTATTTTAGAGCGCCATTAATTCCAGGGCGCTGTACATTTAAGGGGAATTACATACATAACAAATATTGAACAAATACAATGGTGAAAAAAAATGACTAGTAACTGAAACAGAAGGAAAGAGGACCCCTGCCCGCGAGGGCTTACAATCTACAAGGAAGACGGGGAGAGACAGAAGTGTGGGGCAGACAGCTTGCAGGCCGGTGTAGTGGTGGTGGGGTTAGTGTGGGTTGTAGGCTATCCTGAAGAGATGGGTTTTCTGGGTTTCTTTTGAAACTGGTTGAAAGTTTTGGGGAGAGTTCTGATGTTTTTGGGGTTAATGAGTTCCAGAGTGTGGTGAAGCACGGGAGAAGTCTTGGAGACGGGTTTTGTGAGGAGCTGATAGAGGGGAGCAAGGAAAGGTCCTGTGAGGAGCGGAGATTGCGTGAGGGGAGGTATCTGAAAATTAGGGCAGAGATGTATGGAGGGGAGAGGTTATGGAGAGCCTTGTAATGTTTTTGAACAACATGCAGCTGAAGATGGAAATGGCCAGGGGAAAACAAGCATATTTCCATCCTTAGTGTTTTATGTAGGAAAAATAGAAAACAAAATAAACCAACTCCTAAGAGCAGCGTATCCTGTGTACATAGGAGATCTCTATTTGAAGGGTCAAGTTTATTCAAGTAGAGAGACACCTCCTTAAGATGCTTTGAAGGGTAAAACATACAAATTACAGCGACATCAAAGAAGCCGAGCACTTGTTAAACAACAGAGAAAAAAATCCCCATCCCCGTAAGGAAACAACAAAGATTTCTATTCGGTAAACTATGCTGGAAGAATTAAAGAGGATTGACTCGTTTTTCTATTTAGTGAATATTTTGTATTCCTCATCATGTAACAATTCTGGAGCATCTTTGCATTGTACTCTTTTTCTGTTATTCTCTCCTAGAGCTATATTAGTAGCATAACCCCTATAAAGACTGAGGGAACAGTATGAAAACGTATAGGCAAACTTTTTTTTTTGCCCAAGAAACCATCACGCTCCCCTTTAATTTTTTCAGAGCACTATATGAAATGAAAGAGGAGTTCTGATTAGTTGTTAGCATGCTCATGTGGTCATTTGCAGACAATTAGGAGACGTGATTATCGTCCATGCTGCAGCTGCACCATATTTTCCTATCCTAAGGAGGATAACCACCTAATTCCACAAATAAACATATAAATAAAATCCATATTTTAAAAGCTGTTCACACTTTAAGGCAAAAGGGGGTTGTCCATACAAGGTTTTGCTTTTTATGCTAAAGATTTTTGGAAAAACTACCCTTTTTTGAAATATTTATCCATTAACCGTGCCACC
The DNA here is from genome assembly GCA_025379985.1 of Phyllomedusa bahiana. Taxonomy (NCBI): domain Eukaryota; kingdom Metazoa; phylum Chordata; class Amphibia; order Anura; family Hylidae; genus Phyllomedusa; species Phyllomedusa bahiana. The sequence continues at coordinate 56,197 of JAODAL010002561.1, forward strand.
ATTCCAGATAACCCTCTTTTTGGGCTGCATCACCTTTTCACTCGCTAACTACAGACCTGTTCAATCTGTCAGATAGGCTGCCAGTGCGGGTCGCTATCTACAGACCGGTGCCCCTCAGCAGGTACTCAGGGCCATAAACACACCCCTGAATTGAAAAATGAAACCGAAAAAACAGAACTGAGGTAGAATGAATCAACGTAGTGAGACAACCCCAGACACGATTTCTGTTTGTAATGAAAATCACAACACACTAATGGACCTATTTCGAAATTTTATCCAACAATGACAAACGGACCCAATTAACTAAAAAGTGGTCATAAACATTCTGTTAGTACCCCTTTGTTTTCAGCAAAAATGCCCTACAAACTTTGCTATGGAGGCCATGAAAAGTGCAAAATCAGACACAACAGAAGCAAAAGTAGCATTTATGTCAAATTTACTTAGATATTGGTAATTTTCAATTCAGTTCAGTCTGACATTTCTGTATATGTGACAAAATGTAATATACGTCAGGGGCATTAACCAATATTGTTCCTTTTATGGCATAAACTTTAGACAATTGTAGGCCAAGCTCAACAACTTTGGGGTAATGGGCAAAAAACAATCCCTTTATGACTCTCCACTTTCATGTGCTTTTACTCCCCCAAAATCCCGCCAGAAGAAAGTTTTCATTCTGCAAGCATGACCACCAAGGCAAACTACAGACCGGTGGGATCCCTAAACAAGCCAAAAAAAGGGAGGCAGGAAAGAACAATTTACAATGAAACGGTAGATAATTTTTAATAATTGTAAATGAAGAAAATTTTTATTTTTTTAATTTTTAACTTCCAACATCCACATAACATGATTGGAACACCCATTTAATTCTAAAAATACTTGCATTCCAAGAAATTTAAGGTATTTTTTTATGTATTGTTGAAACACATGCATTTTCTACATGCTTTTTTAATGCAGTTGAAAAATGCAAAAAAAACGCAACATAAACAGCCTTAGAAACATAGAGAAAATTTGCCATGTTCCATTTAATTAGGTCTTTTATTATTTTCCTTGCCTTTTTTTTTTTAGAACAGATGTGTATTACAGACAGGTTTATATTTGGTTACTATGGATTTTTTAAACCCACATTTTGGGGAATTTTCCCTTAAAGCATTCATTACTCATTTAGTAAAATAATACTTTTTGACATTACTTTTGATCTTCCTCCAACTAATTTTGAATTGTGTTTAGTTTCCGATATAAAACATTTTCCACCTGTTGTCAATTATGCAAAAAACTAAATGTAAAAGTGCCAGTATATCTGTAAGCAAAGAAAAAAACATAATTAGCATAACCATTTGGAGTTAAAAAAGAGTAACGACCCCTTTTCCTGAGAGAAAAACATAATGCACCTAATCCGAAAAATGCCCCCCTAGGGCATTCCCCACTGCACGGTTTTCGGCCGGTTTTTTTAGGCGGTTTGCGTTTTTCAACCGCCTGAAAAAAAGGGCCAAAAGAGTAAAACGGGCTCATGGAAAACCCGTCAGCATCCCCACCACGGGTTTTCCGCCCCTGTTTTGCCCGGCGGTCCGGCGACAAAACATTGTACATACACAATCTTTCCACCGGGTTTCCGGGCGGAACATGCTGCAAGGAGGAGGAGGGCGTTTTCCCCCATCGCGCAGAAAAGCCGCCCCCCCCCCCCCCCGCGGCCGGAGGGCGGCCCCCAAAACAGGACAAATACCGCCGGGGAAACCGGGGGCCGGTATTTGTCCTGTCCTTTTAACGGCCCCCCTAGGGTCCATCCACACAACAAGGATTTCTAATCAGATTCCACGCAAATTCTGCCTTGGAATTCTCATTGAAAACTGAAAGAAACTGATTCCCATCGAATTCAATAGAAAATATGTGTTGCACTTCATGCAAGCATATTTTTGGTACGTAGTTTTCAAGGCCGATGCATGATAAAAAAAACTTTGAACATTCTCATTCTTTGGTTATATTCCACTTAGAAAACGCATGGAAATTTCTTTTAACAGTTTTTATTTTTGGTTCTTTTCAGTTTAATAAAGGCATACAAACAAAAACAGAACCCCAAATACAGAAGTACACAGTACCATCCCCATATCAGCAAGGTAACAAAAAAGGGGTAATATTAAACTTTATAAACCCAAAACACATTAAAGGATTTTTTTCCATCCAGGTTGTGCCACCACCAAAAATCCAACTATAGATCAGATACATGAGACAAAATCTTCTCTTGTGAGTCTTGCAAGCATATAAATGCAAATAAAATTTACGTGTACCTCCCAACTCCCAAACACCAAAAAAGGACCACAAGACTACACACATTCACCTCAGATCATAAGCCAGCTTCAGGGCCCCTCGCTAGTGCACTTGTAACCACCGTTTGTGCACTTATCCACAAATCCCAAATGAGAAAAACCTTTGGGGAAAACCCCACGGAAAGTGAGTTTGTATAAGGGGAAATCTGCATAATTAGTTGGATCCATGGGAGAAGATCTTCTTGGGAGGTTTTTCCAAATTTTAAAAGAATGGACTTTCCCACGTAATACATCATAGTCTATATACTGTTTTTCAAAATTTTGGGAGGAATCAAACTTCACCAACCCAAAAAAATTTTTACCTGGGGGGCATACCGAGAAGGCCCCGCTTTTTAATTTAAGAAACGATAGACCTTAACCCAAAAAGATTGCAAAACTGGGGACTTCCCCAAAACCTGTTGGGGGGGGCCCCCGTACCCTGGCCCGTTTTCATCTTGTGCAAAAATCACTGCTAATTTTTTCATCTCGAATAGCCCACGGGTGTAAAGTAAACCCTATGCACCCTACACTGTATAAGTTTTTTCTCTTGCGCTTTTAACGAGAGTGCCAGGTAGAGGTTAACTCCTCCCTATGGCACCTTTCTAAACTTGGGATATCCCCCTGCCATTACACAAAAGATTTTTCCAGAGGCGAGTCACGGCCGAGCATAATGACCTTGTAATAGGAAGAAACCGGTTTTTGGATTAATTTACTTCTAGCCACCGATTTGAACCGACCACATTCCAGTACTATCTTCCCTCCCCCGAACTGAACACCACAGGCATGCCTAAGTTGTAGATAACGATAAAAAGCTGAAAGGGGATGGTTTTTTTAAATGGGAAAAACTCTTGGAAAAAAAATTTTTTTTTTTTGGCCCCCAAACCCCGGGGGTTATGGTTTTAAAACCCAAAACCGAAAAAACACCTCTAAATCCACATGCAACAACCATGTACCGTACTTAAGTAAAAAATACTTGTTAAAAATGTGACGGACAATGCGGTTTTCAATTGCAGAATCTGCATAAATTTTACTTATCGTGTGAACGTCCCCTCACGGTGCCAGAGGTTTGTCTATAAGATGCTAGAGTTGTAGTAGTTTTTGAGGACATACATTTGCTGCCATTCTCATTTGTCCCCGAGAGCTTATCCTGCAATTACAGCACCTTCTACACCAGGGTCTCACATCATATAGCATATACTTAACATTAATGAATATTGTTCAACTGATGCAACATGGGTAACAGAGCTACTGAGAATGCTGAAAAGTACCTAAAATAGGCGTTCTACTTTGTAATGTTTTTAGTTATTATGTATATAATACTAAATCATACAAGTTTCTAATATACAAGCATTTTAAATTCTGCTGATACCTTGGTTATACCAGTGCAGCCAGCCCCTATCTAAAAAACAAAATATGGTACAGCCCCCATTCTTGTCCATATTAATGGTAACTGAATATGAATTATGTTGGAATAGTTATTATTAATATGGTTTTTCCAGCAGCTTCCTCACTGTATGGATTTACTGAAAGAACTGCCATGTCTCTAGATGATGTTGTGGTATTAATGCAGTTAACTTAAAAAAAACACAATCCAATTATTTCTAGGTCAATGTTAATAAAGTTATCTGTGAAACAAAGCAGGCGCATAAAGGCTTGTTGGTTTCAGTTGGTTTTACAGACATTTTTCAGATTTGAAAACCATCTGCAAACCGACTGTCAGCGTTTTTCATTGCATCAAATAGAATATCTGTGCAGCAGTTCACACTGCATGGATTTTCCGCCGGACGGTTTTTTACTCTGCCGGCGTTCTTAAAAACTTGGAACGTGTTCATTCTTCCATTCGGTTTTCGGGCAGAAGATGTACATGTCAATGGTTGAGGGGGACGTGCGAACCAGCAAACCATAGGCAGAACCGTCCCCCTAAACCACGTACAAGATGTCAAAATACTGGCTGGATTCTTTCATCAGAATCCGGCCAGTATTTTAACCTGCCATGTGGACGCACCCTTAAGGCATGTTCACACGGCTTATAATGGGCCGTATTTCGGTCCGTAATTCGCGCCGTACTGTGTGAATTACGGGCTGGAATACGTCCCAGTCATTACGGTAATTCACATTTCAAAAGGAACTATGGATTACGCTTTCCCCCGCCGGGCGGGGAGATAATTGACATGTCATTTTAGGGCGTATCCACCTAGAGTGAAGTCTAGGGCCGGGGAAGTGCCGCCCCCTGTTTTAAACTCCCCCGTCCCCCCCCCCCCTCCCCCGGGATTGGGGGCGAAATTTTACGTCCCGAATTAAGCCGTGGTGAACATACCAAGAAGAAGAACGTGTAGCACTTTTTCACAGACGACATGAAAAAGCTTCTGTGGGAAAAGTTTTGGAAAATTTTTGTCCGAATAAACTACTGTTATCTGGATATCGGGGGTCACACTTTTTCTCTACAATTACTCTATGGGAGCCACTATTATTGACAGCAATATGACATCACCATTTTTTGTTTTCTAGAGAGGAACCAACTGCACTGGTACAAAAGAGGCATCAGAATTTTGAATAATTTTATATTACAAAATTGTATGATTTCCCATTATATACCCAATAACTAAAAACAATACAAAGTGTACAAACTCTTCAATTTACAAAACGCAGGATAGTCCAAAAGTGCCAAAATAAATAGACTGGGGGGGATGGCATTACATCAAAGAAGCATAACTTCCAACATTTGAATCCATATTCCTCAACCACTCTAAATCCCAAAATTCTGAGCGAAAGGGCCCACAAAACCTCCCAGAACTGCCCATGTTTAGGAACATTCGCATAAAACCACAACTTTTTGATGCTCATTTCACAGGACTATTTAGAGAAAAGAGGAACATGCTGTAGGTACATTTGACTTATTGATATTGCAAATTAAGGGCATACAAAACACAGTCAATGAAAGGGCATGGCTATTAAGGAGTCAGTGCCAGGGCTTAAAAAAAAAAAAAAAAAAAAAACTCTTGTCATTGCCAGGGCTGTGTCTTCCAGCTTTATTGGAGGAACCACCTACAGGACAAGAAGTTTGTATGCAGAACATTATGCACAGCATTATGGAAGCAAATTCTTGGACAATGCATTAATTTTCTTCTTGAATTACCCTTATAGTGTGTTATCTTTACATAATGCGACATACATAAGTGGAGATGACAGCCTACATTATTTAAGAAAAATCAGACATTTCTGGTGAGAGGGTGAAAAATACTCAAACAGTGAACACAATTCTTATTTTGACAAGTGTCATCTCAAGTAGACAAAAAACGTAAATAACACCAGGGCCGGAGGGGCTAAGGGCAGACGCCACATTTATGCAGGTTGTAAGACAATAGAAAAGGATAATCGTGTATGGAACAGAAAGGGGAGGATAATGAGGTCTGTGCATTGATATGTACTTTCCTACTTTTAAGAGTAAATTATAGGGAGATTTAAGGCTTCAGGTTACAGGCCACATCACCATAAAAAAGTGCTTAGATTAGCAGCACCATCAGAGTACCCCATAAACTGTGTGGGCAGCCTGCTCCTCATAAACTGCAATGCAGGCAAAGTACCCACAGAAAAGAACGCTTAGCAAAGTTGACCACTAAACAATACTGCCAGCAGAGAATCAGACATAGCGCCTGCAAAGTGCCTACAAGAAATGTTACTGCCTGCAGACTTCCACCTAGCAAACATGCCTGAACAATGCCTCCTTTTTTGCCATGAAAATTCAATGATAAAATTCTGGCATGTCTGTAGCCTCCACTAGATGGAGCTTATTACATACAATGTTGACATCAATGGGAGCAATATGACAACATATTCAGCTAGCTCCTCTTATTCCAGGAGACTCAAAGACAATCCAGGATAATAAGAAAGTATGCATTATACATGTAGTATGAGGTCTCTGTTTGTAAGAGGCTGCAACACAGATTAAAGTCACTCGTGGGCAAACGTTCATGGGACTTTCATTGTGGTAATTGGCATGGGTTACAGAGGTTAGTCCTCCATTAATCAAACATTGATGGCCTATCATAAGGAAAGGTCATCAATGTTCTAGTCCTGCAAATGCATTTTAATTTCCATTTCAGTTCCTGAGTTGAAACCATAACTGTGGCTACTTCTTTAAAGACATTGGCCCATAGCAACCAATCAGAGCTCAGCTTTAATTTTTTATACTGTTCTGGAAAAAGGAAAGCCAAGTTCTGATTGGTTGCTATGGGACACAAAAGTTTATTAGACAGTTTTGATAAATAAGGCCTATTATGTACATTAAAATCAATGGGGGAGAATTTTACATGCTATGGAGAATACACTGGGGTAAACCAATAACGTAGTGTTGATGTGAATTTCCACACAAGCCTCTAATGTGTGCTGTCTAGGAATTTGTTTGATTGGATTTAAATCACTTTAATTACCTCCTTTCTAGCACACATATGTGTCACCGAAGACATGATATTTTTACTCCCCCACCCCTTCCTACTCACACACCACTTTCCAAACACACAAACACAATAGAAATACCAGGGATATTTATTGATTTAGTACTGTAGGTACCAGCTAATCTGATATATTCTGCCCCTCTATGAGGGTTATGGCGAGTTGTAAAGCTCCATCCCTTACAGCTGGGACATACACTGGTGCTACTAGTATGTTTATAAGGGAGCACTTGCTGGGAGAAGGGAGTTTCTCGCTACAAAAGATCATATCTGTAATGATGGGGACAGTAAAAAATAAGCACTTTTGCAATTGGTTTGTATTACTTAAATCCTTTCGTATAGCAGATATTAGCTAATCTGTGAGTGTCGAGAGTAAAATCTAAAGCCTGGGTCGGACCACACCCCCTTTTCTGTGATTGGCTGCCTAATATTAAGTTAAATCCTGATTGGGACATGCCTCCTGTGCAGAACACGCCGCCTGTACTTTGATTAGCTGCCTGCACTCTCTTCCCTCTGAGTTGTGTGAAAACAAAACTGAAAGTGGCTGTGTTTGTGTCTGTATTTATGTCCTCATTGTCTTTCACTCTCTCTGAGCTCCTCTCTGCTTCTCACCCAGTGATGGCTCTATGTGAAGGATCTGGGCGATTACTCTTTATCTGTCAGATATACCACACACTTATAACACAGCCTTATACATTCTGCTCCCACACTACCTCCTGCCTGATAACAGATGGGGGGGGTCAGAGGGCATTTCTCACATTTGTTTCATCATTTCGGGCTGTATTCATAACTGTTTACACTAATGCAGGTGTTGTGGTTACAAGGAGCTTGTGGAGGGAGGGGACAGCTCTCCAGGCATGAGAACTGACCATTGCAGGAGGTCTGCAGTGCTGTGACATCAACTCCCTCGCACTGCTCATACAGAATGATGATGTCACCAGTCTTCAGTGAGGGAAGACACGCCTACTGGTTGGAGAGACCCACCCCTGGATTTGAAGTTGTTAAAGAGAGAGAAACAGCTCATGTCAGCAAAAGCCTGTACTGAGAAAACCCCTTTAAGTCCTGCACGTGGTAAGCAAAGACTGTTAACAAAAGTTTTTGGCCAGGGATTCCTGTTTTTTTTTTTTTTTCCACTCCTGAATTCTTTTTCACTCATCTGTGGCTTACTGATGGACATGTAGCTGTATTAAAATGCCATTGTAGCTCAGTTTGTAATGTATAGTGTAGTTCCTTGTCTATACTGTATATTACTATCCTGTGCTATAAAGTATACATGTGATATATATTTTACTGTGCTCCAGCCTGTACTGATTATTGTATTGTCACAGAACTGTATGTTTTTGATGAATGATTGGAAATAAAGATATTTTGATCCCAAGTAATTTGATTTCTACCTTTATACAACCAGTGAGCTTGTAACGGCTGATGAACGCATCCGTACTATACATAAGAACAATCTATATGTTGTATAAAGTCATAGTACGGCACCCAATAAAGTCTATATGGCTCTACTGTCCATGTTCCATAGGATGCAGCACTATGTAAGATATTGTTCCCTAAAGCCATAACTATGTAATATGTGGCTATAGCGAGGCACCATAAGTCACTCTACAAGCGAATATCACTACATAATATGGTGCCTCAGACAATATATCCCTGTGTACAGTCCACCACATACACCAGGCCTAACTGCCACCATTCTTTTGCAGGCAGAAATTTTTGACACTATAACTCCCAACAGTCTCTTACACATTGCAAATTAGGAAACTATAACTCCCAAAATGCTCTTATATGCAACAGTTCATAAAACTGAAACTCCCAAGATGTCGTAAGAAGCTGTTACTTTGTTAACTAACTAGTACTAAGAAATGATGTAACACTTGCATTGTACAATTACACAGTCCACATGTGCGGACATAATTATCCACCACATCACATGACTCAGGGAAATTATTCCTACATGAGACACTGAATTATTTCCCATTCATTAAGAAATGGTAAGAAATTAAGTAATAGATGTACTGTATTACTAAAGTCCACAGTCCACATGTGCAGACAGAATTATCCACCACGTGTTCATTCCTACAAGAGGCATTGAGTTACGATCATATAATGAGACCCAGGGACTGAATGTGCGCTGAATATGGTGACCAGATGAATAACCAAAGAGAAAATAGCTTATTCCAAATAACAAGAAAAACAAACACAAAATAATTAAAAGGCAACTGGACAAGCCCATGGGCACAGTTTTCATGTTTAGGTTATTGTAATACATCACCACTATGATGACAAGGGAAACTTACAGCTTAAGCACATGTAGAGTTTTATGGTATTTTCAGGGAAGGATTAAAATACAATAGAACAAGCTGCACTATTCATATCCAGAAGCCAATGGTTCCAGTGTTTTTTGCAATTATCTTATACAGTGGAAAGAACTCAAAACTGATGCATAGAAAGAACTAGGCACAATGGTTCACATTTGGGGGACTGTCAGGTTATACAGGAGTTTTGGGATGTCAATTATCAAGTGATCCAGGAGCTCACTGGTATCCCTGTCCCTAAGTCACCGGAGGCTGCCTTGCTTTTCATGTTCAACCTCACGATTTCAGTTTATAAAAAATCTTTGCTCCGTCATCTCTTACAGGCAGCCAAGACCACCATTCCCAGGCATTGGAAGTCTTCCGAGCATCCTGCTATTGAGGAATGGTTTAGTGAGATTTCCAACACCTATCACATGGAGGAAATCTTAGCTTCTTCTAGAGATCAAATGTTGCAGCTTCACAGGACCTTGGCTTTTCTTTCAAAACTCATCTTTATTCCGTATCCTTAAGATACCCCACTGCCCAATAACCAATACGGAGTGAATTCCCTTACCACCCTCCCACCCCATTTTTCTTTTTTTTTTTTTTTGGGGCTAGTCCACTTTCCTGGCCCCTTCTTTGTTTATTTTTGCCATTTTTATTTTAATTTTCTTATCTTAAAGGGGTTTTGCCACAAAGTAAAATTGAGGTGGAAAGTTTGAAAATTAAATAATAAACATTTTCACCATACATCATTTATCATTCTTCACCGTTTTTGTTTTAGCTGCTCCTTTAGTGATCCATTATTTATAGCTCATCTCCAGGGGATACGAACAGAGCTGTGAGCTCCTCAGTCCCAGTCGCACATTCTCAGACATCACCTCTCTTCTCAGGTAGCTACTGAGTGTGCAAACCCCGGGTGCTGTCATTCTACTCCTGTCCTTTGGACTAGTTAGTAATAATTCAAACAGTGCAAATAAAAAAAAAATGAATTCTCAAGGAGGTATTTGCATTGATAAAGAGGAAAAAAATATCCACAGGTAAAGTTCCTGCAGGAATTTGAACCAAGGACCCTTGTGCTGAAAAGCAAAAATATTACCTCTGAGCTACAGTGTAGCTACTTACAATCCTACACATAAACAGACCTTTCTTTGACTAGAGAAAGGAAAGGCCTAGTGATGTCATCCTGCTGAGTCATATGATATGCAATTCAATCAAATCACACACGCCCCCTACTGAGCACACAGAGCTGAAGAGCTGGATGCAGAAGGTATGAAATAAGATCATGGCAAAACCCCTTTAACTTATGCCTTCATGTGTAATATCATCTGTATGTTCTCTTATATTATGCTAATATCTGATTATGTTCATAAGATTATATGATAGACCTATCTGGTCTTTTCCTGACAATTTGAGTTACTTACTGTGGTATATTAGACTCAAGAAGTTTTTCTCTTGGGTTTTGCTGACTTGGACTCTCTGTTATATTGGTGCTCCTTTTTTGTTTATCTTGTTTTGTATATTGCTTTGTACTCGTCAATAAAGCTTTTTTGAATGGCAAAACTGATGCATGTTGTCTAAGGTCATTACCGTTATTTTCTCCTTTTAAAAGGGGTTTTCTCACTACATTGATTAGCTTTTAACATGTCAGGAAAGGTAAATGAAGACTTTTTCGAAGTACATTGGTCTTTCGATATTGTCCTGGTCAGGAGATAAGAGAGATTTTATCTGCTCTGAGTGCGCAGAAATTTCACTGGTTACCACCCTGTTCTGTCTTCCTCATTAGGCAGAGAGCAGGGAATTGACATCACCATGGTCAGTGTGATCAGAGATTTTATCTCTAACAAGATTAGTTTGTTTACAGAAAAGCAATTACAGTGGTGTTTAAAAGTATTTGGATTTCTTAATCTTTTGAATGTTTGTCACACTTAAGATCACCAAATAAATGTAAATATTAGACAAACATAACAGAAGTAAACACAAAATGCAGTTTTTAAATGAAGGTCTTTATTTTTAAGTGAAAAAGTAATCAAAGCCTACAGAGCCCTGTGTGAAAAAGTAATTTCCCCCCCAAAAAACAAACAAAAATAAACATAAATTCAATGTGTTTTCTCACATCTTTGGGAAGCTGAGTTCAATGCCCCTAGCCTCACCCGGGCCTAGCCTGCCCCCTAAACCTAATAACTGGTTGGCCCACCCTTAGCAGCAATTAACTGCCAATGAGTCTTTTATGATGCTTTGGAGGAATTTTGGCCCACTCATCTTTGCAGAATTGTTGTAATTCACTCACATTGGAGGGTTTCCGAGCATGAACCGCTTTTTTAATGTCACTTTACAGCAGCGGTTCTCAACCTGTGGGTCGCGACCCCGGCGGGGGTCGAACGACCAAAACACAGGGGTCACCCCTAGCCCGGGCAGGGCGGCTGGCCGGAGAGCTGAGAGGGGCGCTGCACTGGCTTAATAGCTGCAGGGAGGAGCGCTGTGCCCGCCGCTGCGCCCCTCCCTGCAGCTGCTTGCATAGAGCGGCGCCCACAGCGTTTGAATTACTGAGGGGAGGGGGAGCAGTGGGCGCCGTTACTCGCAGCATTGGTGGCTCAGTGAGCCGCTCCTGTGAGCAGCGCTGCGGCGACGACGGACTTACGTCCCGCCGGTTCATGTGGGCGGTGCGTGCAGGACGCTGAAAGCGCACAGCATCACGCGCCCACAATATGTACCAAGCATCAGGAATAGCCTTGCCGTACTCAGTGCAGAGAGAACGCTGACACTGTACGGCAGGGCTGTTCCTGACTGCAAGGTAATTTAGTGTTAAACACACACACATCCATAACATCATGTAATGTCTGTATGTGGTACAAGTAATATGTTATTAATCTGTTACTTGTACCACATATAGCCATCACATGATATACACATTACATTTATGCCCCCCCCCCCCTTATAGGGGGGGCTGTGAGTGGCACATGAGGGGTCACATATGTAACCCCTCATGTGCCAATCACAGCCTCCCCCTGACAAGGTTACATCTATGTAACAGCTCTGCGTGGTACCTTTATATGTATGTGACATGTAGAGGTACCGCTCAGAGGGCTGTCACATATATGTAACCCCCCCATGTACCACTCACAGGCCCCCCTGTATAAGGTTACATCTATGTAACGGCTCTGAGTGGTACCTTTATATGTATGTGACATGTACAGGTACCGCTCAGAGGCGTACATAAATGTAATCCCCCATGTACCACTCACAGGTCCCCCTGTATAAGGTTACATCTATGTAACGGCTCTGAGTGGTTACCTTTATGTATGTACATGTAGGTAGTCGGGCGTCACATTATGTAACCCATGACCTCACAGTCCCTGTATAAGTTAATCTAGTAACGCTGTGGTACCTTTTTTGTATTGACATGTAGAGGTACCGCTCAGAGCGTCACATGTAACCCCTCATGTAGCAAAATTACAGTTTTGAAGTAGCCATCAAAATTATTTTTTGGTTTGGGGTCACCGCAACATGAGGAACTATATTGCGGGATCACGGCATTAGAAAGGTTGAGAACCACTGCTTTACAGCATCTCATTCGGATTAAGGTCAGGACTTTGACTAGGCCACTCCAAAGTCTTAATTTTGTTTTACTTAAGCCATTTAGAGATGGACTTGCTGTTGTATTTTGGATCATTGTCCTGCTGCATAACCCAATGTGCTCAGTTTGGGTCATGAACCATGGCCTGACTTTCCTTGGGGGATTGTTGGTAACAGCAAATTCAGGTTCCTTCTATCACAGCAAGTTTCCTTCCCCTAAAGGAAAAAAACAGCCCCCCCCATCACACTACCCCCACCATGTTTTATGTGGCATGATGTTCCTTTTCTGAAATGCTTGTTGCTTCTATCCAATGAAAAGGACTTTTCCCTTTCCCAAAAAAACAACTTTTGTTCATCATTTCAAACAGAATTTTCCCCCAAAAACCCGGGGATCATCAAATCTTTTCGGGAAAAACGAGTTTGGGTTTGATTTTCATTTTGCCAATGGGGATTTCCTTGAATCTGCCTTTGCAGACCTTTTTCCCTTTTTCATATGGTGGAGTCATAAACACGGATCTTAACTGAGGCAAGTGTGGCCTGCATTTTTTTTGGATGTTTGTTGTGGGTGTTTTGTGATTTTTTGGATGGTAAAGCGCATTCTGTGCATTTGGCTGAAGGGCCACTCCGGCAAGTGTACCATTGTTCCTTTTTTTTTTCTCCTTTTGTGGTAATAATCCACTGTGGTTCTCTTGGACCCAAAGCTTTAGAGATGTTTTTAAAACCTTTTTAACGATAGCTCTCATTACTTGTTCATATTTGATCTAATTTATTTGGATCCCCCAAAGTGTCGCTTCCGGATTTTTTGGGTTTACTTCACTTTGCGAGCCCCTTTTTAAGAAAAACACAAAAGGGACCTCCTTTAAAAATGAAGTGGCCCTTTTAAAAAAAGGTGCAGTAACGGGCCCCGGGGGTGAGGCTAGGGGAATTGAAATCAGCTTCTCGAAGATGTGAAAAAACAAAGTTAGTTTATTTTTTTGTGTTTATTTTTGTTTGTTTGTTTGTTTTTGGGGGGAATTACTTTTTCACACAGGGCTCTGTAGGTTTTGATTACTTTTTTTTTAATAAAAAGATTTTATTAAAAACTTTTTTTTGGTTTGCTTGTGTTAGTTTTTTAAATTATTTAAATTTTTTTGGTGTCAAAAAAAATTTACTGTGAAAAACCAACCAAAAGATTAAGTAATCGGGGAAAGGGGGAAAATCTTTCCCCAACCCCAGTTTTTCTCCTCAAACACTGTAGCTTTTCTTTACACAGTTTCAATCACCTGCATTTAGACTTTGAAAATTTTGCATCTATTAAGAAAACTAAATTTTAAAATCACTGCTAAAAAAACCCCCCACTCCCTGACCAGGGCAGGTGCACGAAGCTGTGAAACAAAAACATGAGAAAACCCCTTTGTACTGCCCAACCACAATAAACTTTTTAGAGATTTTTAATCAGGTATCAGACACTTGGGTACCAAACTATTTTTGTTGTCTCCCCAAGTGATTAAAAACCCATTTTAACCAACTGCAGTCTCCAAGAAAAAAGAGAAAGGGGTACAACATGCTTCTCCCCATAGAGTGAAGGAAGAGTGAAGCAATACTGCACTTAGACTGCACAGTGAGAGATTGCTAGATAAGGTATTATGTAACAGATGTCGTCAAACTGTGTACCAGCCACAGACGCCCTAACGCAGGGGTAGAATAGCACAAAAATTTTGGGTCCCAAAGCCACTTTTCCCATATTTTTCTCTCTCCTAGGGGCCCCAGTTTTTTCCCATCTGAACCTTTATGAACTTCAATTTAAAATAGCCAAAAAATGTCTGAAGTTTTGTTTCTTTTTTGGGACTCCCACAAAGGATATTAGACGCTTATTTTCACGGTAGTTTTGGGGGTTACAGAAGTGGCTGTTTCACAACTATAGCAAGAGAACAAGAACATATAGGGCCTCCCCCCAAACTATCTCTGTTAGACGCCTAGGCCCTTCAAGGTTTTCTTTGCCCCTCAGCCAGGGTTCTGTTTGATGCTTGGGGGGGTTAGTACTTGGACCAACCCCTGGCTGGGGCGGGGGTTTTTAAACTCTCCTGTTGTCTAGCCTGCTTGAAATTTGCTTGGGTGTAATATTAGTTGTGCTCTTGTTTAAATTTTTCTAGTTGTATTTTGGCACTGGAACTTGGCTTTTCTTTCGGGGTAACTCCCTGCTGCCCTTTGGACTGCAAATCCCCTGGTTATGGGTCTGTCTGCCCCTTCTCTATTTGTTTTTTGTTCGCATTTATTTTTTCTTTTGTTCGTTTTGTCCCATTTTACTAAAAAAGCTCAGGAACAGGTTCAAGGGGGTCACCTTTTCGGGGGCTTGCTTTTGGCAGGCAAGCCCGGGTGGACTAGGGGTATCTCACAATCTCCTTTTCTCTGGGGGTTTAGACCACCAGGCTTTTTTATGGAAACTTTTGGATCTGCCAAGATTTTCCCCAGAAAAAATACTCCTCTAAAGGAAAAAACAGAATAAAATAAACATTTGACTAAATTGAGGATTTAGGTTGCTTTAAATAGCATATACAGCCCTATAGTGGCAGCCATACAGTACCCACCATAACATACAGCCCTAAAGCCATCGCTGAATTTTTGCTCAAAAAGATGAAATTTTTTTTAAACATAAAAACAAATTTTGGGGCCGCCCCCCGGGTGCTGTGGCACCCCTGCCCTAATACTAATCCCGTAAAAATCTCCCTAAAGCATGCCAGACAGAGTCATATTCCATATCTACATGCCAACTCTCCCGTTTTTGGGGGGGGGTCCCCCTATTTTGGGGCCCCCTCCCGCCCCCCTGGGAGTTGGCATTTCCCCCCCCCCGCCACAGGGGGGCGGGGCCTTTAAATGGCCGCGGCGCCGGATAGCGCTAGTGCGACTCTGGCCGCCGGGCCGCCCACAGCGGGGGAACGCCGCTGGCCCCCTTCACCCGCCCGGAGTCTCGCGTCAGGGAGGAGGCAGGGGGGATCGCTCCCCCCCCCCCTCCCCCCGTAGTCGGGCCGGTTGTGCGCCGCCATACAGGTCACGGGGCGGGGGAAGTGACGCGCGGCGCAGGGGAGTGGGCGCGCGGCTCTCTCACTCCCCTGCGCCGTGAGGGAAACGGTCGGGGGCTGCATCGCGCAGGAGCCTGGGATGAGGGTTTTATTATTTTATTTTTTTAGCTATTGGGGGGCTTGCCTGGCAACATTTTGGGGCACTTACCGGCAACAAAGGGGGCTCTTTCTGGGCAAAAGAGGGGCATCTCCCCGGCAACAGAGGGGACTCTACCTGGCAACAGAGGGGACCACTACCGGCTACAAGTGGGGCACAATGGCAACAAGGGGCAATACCCGGCAACAGAGGGGACAACTACCTGGCAACAGAGGGGGACACACCTGGAACAATGGGGGACTACCCGGCAACAAGGGGGCACTACCTGGGAACAAGGGACTCTACCTGGCAACAGGGGGGCATACCTGGGGAACAATGGGGGCACTACCCGGGAACAATGGGGGCACTCCCGGGAACAGAGAGGGGAACTACCTGGGAACAGAGGGGGCTTCTCCCCGGCAACAGAGGGGGCACTACCTGGAACAATGGGGGCACTACCTGGGAACAGAGGGGGGATCACCCTAGCAACAGAGGGGGCACTACCTGGCAACAATGGGGGCACTACCTGGCAACAATGGGGG
>JAODAL010002561.1:77500-193075 GCA_025379985.1 Phyllomedusa bahiana
GCAGTAGGTACTACTTTGATTATTTTCTGTGAGCAGATGGAACACAAGTTAAAAGTTTTGGATAAAGTATACAACATGTAGGAGAACACACCCTTCCATCAACACCAACTTCATTCCAGATGTGTATCATGGTTGAGATGTGGATTCAGCAGCATTAGCTTTGCTTTGCAGCCTTAGGGCTTAGATGGCTTGCAATCACTGTGGAACAAATTAACTCTAAAGTCGTATCAGGGAATCTTAGAGCAGAACATCATACCATCTGACTGAGAGATCAAAGGAGGTTGGGTCATAAGGACAAGATTGAAAACACACAAGTAAATGAAAACCAGAGAGGCTACGACAGGAAAAATGTTATAATCCACAATGTCCAAGACAGACTGATGACCTCAGTTCTGTAAAAATGCAGTGAAGTAAGGGAACAAAAAACCTTAGAGAAACAAAACATATATGTTGTGTTAAGCCCAATGTAGGGCCTAAGTGGGTGGAGCATGACACAAGAAGTTAGAGTACCAATGAAAAAATTCTCGAGTCATGCTCCAGGCATAATAAGGAGTATCAGCTCTGATGGAATCATTCCTTTCTATCAACTGAAACACTTTTCAATGGAGGAATTAATTAAAGGGGTTGTCTCACTGCATCAATTCATCTTACCTCAGCCCTGTTTTCTCTGTTTCATTATTGGATTCAGGGACATGTTTACTGGATACTATTGGTCTGCAGTGACGGGCTATGGGGACACCAGGTTTGTAGCTATAGCGACTAGCGCTAGAAGTCTTATCAGGAGAGATCGAACAGGTTTGTCCTGAGAAGCTGATGCAGCCCATACAAGAGGGGATATCTAGGAATAGGTTGGACACGGTTAATGGACATATATTGCAAAGTGACTTGTTTTTGCAAGATCTTTAACATAAAAAGCAATACTTGTAGCGAGACAACCCCTTTAAGAGACCTTCTAGACTGGAACATCCTCTACAGCAAGGATCAGCTGAGTTTGGACTAGCTACAAAATATAAATGTGCACAAACTTTTTTTTGATACTTGTTAAATAAGACTAAATGTGATCATACTCTATGGAATATGTCGTCTTATTTTTTAATCGAATGTTATGTATGTAACTCCCTTCGAATGTACAGCGTCCTGGAATTAATGCCGCTCTAAAATAAATAATAACAATATAATAACATAATAATAATTTCCACTCCATGTATGCCCTAGTATGACCACATGTGCGCACAGAGATCTGCTTAACTTCAGAAAAATTGCTCTTAGCTGTAAATTAATCTGTACTTATGTATTTACACAAAAGGCCCAGATATAGAAATCCAATATGATGCAACAAGTCAATCAGACAGGACTTCACTGTAATGGTTGGCTTATAATGCAGTTAGAGAATGAATGTAACATAGTAACATAGGGCGACATGTATGAACGTTCGCTCCATTTTTAACCCAAGCGCACTCCACTTTGTAATGCACGTGAGATCAGGGGACGTGCTGGAAGAGTGTCGCACTACAACTGTACGAAGCTACACATGTATGAGTTTTGAACAGCAACTCCAGGCGCATTATTACTGGAACGGCTAGACCAAGTTAAAAGTGGTTTACCTGAGCCAGATTTGTCGCTTTGTAGCTAGAAAGTGCTAAATCTATGATCAGGAGTAGAACAGGTTCATAGATTCAGGTGCATTCTACTCTACAAATGCACGCAAAAAAATGGTGCCTGGGCACCAAAAATCATATATGTTGCCCATAGTTTGTATGGTTGAAGAAAGACATACATCCATCAAGTTCAACCAGGGGCGGGGAAAAGGTGGATGAAGGGAGATAGGGAGTTTTTAAAACATAGGGCCACATATATATACCTGTTTAGGTCTAAAACTCACTTTTTTGCTAATAGTAACCTATGGGCAAAAGAGTGAGTTTCAGACCTAAACAGGTTCATACATGTGGCCCTTAGTTTCTCTTATTGATGAATACTTTGGAACCCATAAGGCAAAAAATAAGGAAGATTTAATTCCCGATGCCAACGTTGCCATCAGACTGGGTCCAGTTAATTTATACGGCTACATAGGTTTGAATATTATTTAGCAGTAAGTGGTTATCTAAGCCTCTCTAAGCCCTCAGGCAGGCTATCCCACAAATAATTAACAGGAGCTCTAACTCCTAGCAATCAGTTAGTTTAAAGAAACCAGGCACACTACACTATGATGATTCCCAGGCCAGAATCTATTGAAAAAGGGGATATGCATGCAACTGTATTACATATATGGTATTCGTAGAGCTCTGTGACTATATATTGTATCTCCATAAGCCTTTACTTCCAACAGAAGTACAGATTCTTACACATCTCATGTGAAATTTGGGACAAATGCCATTGCATCCTTTTTTTGTGGAGGTTTTTTCGTGAATTCACTAGCTCACTCTCTACTGGCTGTGTGCCTACAGATTTGCCCTGTGCATGAGCCTTTATGTTCTGGTTATACTGATTCATAATATCAGATCATGATGTATTACAATGACTACATTGTAAATCCTGTAAAAAGGAAGCCATGACCCTACTAAGACGTGTATATATAGAAGGTACAAAAGTTGCAGTCACATCCAGGGCCTGGTCCTTTCAGGGGTTCAAATGCCCCTTGAAACATAAGAATACACAAGTATTAGAATTTATGTATACTATGTGGGAGTTCTGTTCTGATCCAGTTCACACCTCTGGCCTTACTCTTGATTTGCACTGATATGTACTGCACGTGACATGTTTCTAGTCAAGAGATTGACAAGAGACAGGGCACTTTCTATTTAGAGGGCTATGGTACATTAGAAATGTGTTCACAATAGAAAAGGTTGGTTCCAAATTAGGTGACTGGGGTGTTGGTGTCTGGGAAGGTCAAGTCGGGGAACCAGTTTGTTTAGAAAGTTCCCTTTATCTATGTAGGTAAAAGTAGCTTAGCAATACAAGTGACAGGATAATTTCCTTCATTTTGATCTATTATTACAAAGAGATGTTTAGACATTTATGGCGCGGCACTGAGAACAGAAAATTTTCATCAGCGGCCAATTCATGTTGAATTTTATGAGAGAATTAACTGGTTTGGAATAAACAGGAGAAAAGATGAAAAGAAGTTTTAAACCGAAGTTGTAGTCGTAGTGAACAATGGTGCAATTCTCCATGGGGTCCAGAAGAATTTAGAAAAAGCCACATGGTAAGTACACCCTTGAACACAACATATTTATATGTGGACAAATAAACTGTATGTGTATATTTGTCCTTGAGTCTCCTTACTTCTAAACATTTAAAAATAGCTCAGGGATTGTCTAATAGGTGATGTTCACGCGGCTTATTGTCTCCGTAATTGCAGCGACGGATTTCGCCCGCAATTACGGCGTGTGCCGTGCAGCGGGGGCGTGGCATCAGCTCACCGGCCCTATAGATATTCATTATCCACGGCGCGTATCCCGCAGTGAATAATTTACATGTCACTTCTCTCCCCGTTCGCCGTATTTTGCGAGCAGGGATAGGAGATGGAATCCATAGTTCTCTATGAGAACTGTGGAATAACGTAATGACTGGGACGGATTTCAGCCGTATTTCGCGCAGTACGGCGCGAAATACGGAACAAAATCCGTCCCAAAATAAGCCGTGTGAACATAGCCTTAGAATAGCCCATTTACAAAACAGCCTCAGGTTCAGAAAAAACAAAACTTATGCAAACCTTAAAATATATCTCAGGTACCATTCACATAATATTTTCTAGATCTAGTCTCCAGTACAGCTTTTTTAACTAAAAAATGACCAGATACTGACAGGAGTGGGAAAATATTCACCGCTCACTAGGATGAGAAATGACAGGGTCTATGAGCTCTCCTATCTGATGAAGTATAGAGGATCTGACAGCTCTCCTGTGTGGTGTAGTATAGAGGATCTGTCAGCTCTCCTGTGTGGTGTAGTATAGAGGATCTGTCAGCTCTCCTGTGTGGTGTAATATAGAGGATCTGACAGCTCTCCTGTGTGGTGTATACAGAGGATTTGTCAGCTCTCCTGTGTTGTGTATAATAGAGGATCTGTCTCCTCTCCTGTGTGGTGTAATATAGAGGATCTGTCAGCTCTCCTGTGTGGTGTAGTATAGAGGATCTGTCAGCTCTCCTGTGTGGTGTAGTATAGAGGATCTGTCAGCTCTCCTGTGTGGTGTAGTATAGAGGATCTGTCAGCTCTCCTGTGTGGTGTAGTATAGAGGATCTGTCAGTTCACCTGCGTGATTTAGTATAGTAGATCTGTCAGCTCTCCAGTGTAGTGTAGCATAGGGGATCTGTCAGCTCTCCAGTGTAGTGTAGCATAGGGGATCTGTCAGCTCTCCAGTGTAGTGTAGCATAGGGGATCTGTCAGCTCTCCTGAGCAGTATAATATAGAGGATGTGTCAGCTCTCCCGTGCGGGGTAGTATGGAAGATTTGCCAGCTCTCCTATATGGTGAAGTAAAGAGGATGTCACCTCTGCTATTCACTGTAAGGAGGATCTGTAATCCCCCCAGTGTGGTATAGTATAGTGGATCTGTATTTGTCTTGTGTAATTCAGTAAAAATATCTGTCAATACTCCTGTGTGGTGTAGTATAGAAGATATGTCAGCTCTCCTGTATGGTGTAATATAATGCATCTGTCAGTTCTCCTATGTGGTGTAGTATAAAAGATTTCAGCAGAGGCATAACTTCAAGCTATTGGGCCCTAGTGCAAAAAGTGAATTGGGCCTCCCCAGTTACCATGTGCCATATGCAATACTGGTGTCTCCTTATATAGCAGAAGGGCTTTTGGGCCCCCCAGGCTACAGGGCCTGGTAGCGACTGCACCCCCTGTAGCTACGCCCCTGGATTTCAGCTCTCCTGTGTGATGCAGTATGGAAGATCTATCAGCTCTCCTGTGTGGTGAAGTATAGCCGATTTATCAGCTGTTCTGTGTGGTATAGTAAAGAGGCTGTGTCAGCTCTCCTGTGTGGTGTAATATATAGGATTTGTCAGCTTTCCTGTGTTGTGTAGTATAGAGGATCTGTCACCTCTCCTGTGTGGTGTAATATATAGGATCTGTCAGCTTTCCTGTGTTGTGTAGTATAGAGGATCTGTCAGCACTCCTGTGTGGTGTAATATATAGGATCGGTCAGCTCTCCTCTGTGGTATAGTATAGAGGATGTGTCAGCTCTCCTGTGTGGTGTAATATATAGGATCTGTCAGCTGTCCTGTGTGGTGTAGCATAGAGAATCTATCGGTTTTCCTGTGTGGTGTGGCATAGAGGATCTATCAGCTCTCCTGTAGGGCGTAGTATAGAGGATTTGTCAGCTTTCCTGTATGGTGTAGTATAAATGGATCTGTCAGCAATTCCGTGTGGTGCAGTATAGAGAATGTCAGCTTTCCTGTGTGGTGTAGTATATAGGATCTGTCAGCTCTCCTGTGTGGTGTAGTATATAGGATCTGTCAGCTCTCCTGTGTGGTGTAGTATAAAGGATCTGTCAGCTTGTCTGTATTTTGTAGTATAGAGTATGTCAGCTTTTCTGTGTGGGGTAGTATAGAGGACCTGTCAGCTATTCTGTGTGGTGCAGTACAGAGGATGGCACCTCTTCTGTGTGGTATAATATAGAGGATCTGGTAGCTCTCCTGTGTGGTGTAGTACAGAGGATTGATCTGTCAGCTGTCCTGTGTAGAATAGTAATAATAATTTGTCAAACTTCCTGTGTGGTACAAAAAAAGGGGGACTTTACACAAAACATGCCAACTCTCCCCTTTTTTTGGGGGGGGGTCCCCTATTTGGGGGGCCCCCCCCCGCCCCCCCGGGGGGTTGGGGGCCTTTTTTAAAAGACCCGGCGCCGGAGTTGCGGTGGTGCGTACTCTGGCGCGCCGGTCCCTTTTTCCCCAAGGGCCCCGGGGGAAAACGGGGCGTGTGCCGCTTCATCCCCCCGGAAAACCCCGGCTGAGCAGGGAAAGGAAGGGGAGAAGGGATCGGGTCCCTTTCCCGCCTCCTCCCCGGGATGTCCGGGGGGCCCCTGTTCGCGGTTTTTTGTACATACAGGTCAGCCCTACAGGGGAAAATGACGCACCCGGGTGCCCTCATTCCCCCGTGGGCATGCTGAGGAGATGTCCAGGAGGGGGGCCCCTCTGCGGAGCCCGGTTAAAAGGGGAAGTGGATTTTATTATTTTATTTGTTTTTTTTGGGGGTTTCTGTTGGCAACAATGGGGGGGTTAAACCCGATACAATGGGGGGGGGCTACCTGGCAAATGGGGGAAAAACCCGAAAAAGGGGGGGGCCTAACTGGGGGTTTTAAAAAAGGGGGCACTTTGGCTTTAAAGATGGGGGGGACTACCTGGTAAAGTGGGGGCACTACCTGGTAACGATGGGGCATCTACTGGAAAAAGGGGGGACTACCCGGAAAGCAATGGGGGAATACCTTTGGGCCCCTAAAGGGGGAAAAAAATGGCCACAGGGGGGCACTACCTGGCAACCAATGGGGGGGCACTACCGGGCAAACAATGAGGGGGACTACCTGGTACAAAAGGGGGGGACAAAAAGGCTACAATGGGGGGCACCCACCTGGCTAAAAAAAGGGGGGCATCTACCTTTGGTAAAAATTTGGTCTACCCGGTTTCAGAGGGGCATTTTATTTTGGTACAAGGGGGCATCTACCTGCCCGTAAGGGGGGAATACCTGGTTTTTGGGGGGGGTATCCCGGGTAAAGGGCATCAACCCGGGTTTCTTCAAAAGCCGTTATTCAGTTAGGTGGAGTGGGGGGTTTGGGTTTTTGAAGGGGCCCTGGCATACCATCAAAAAATTTTGGGGGGTTTTCCCTGCAAATTTTTGCCGGGCACGTAGCCGCCTCCCACTAGTTTCTCTGCCCTTTTTTATTTTTTAAAAAGGTTGGGAAACTATTTCTTTAATCCTTCCTGACACTTGCATTCAGTAAATACTTGAATTTTAGGGAAAAAATTATTTCCCGAAGCTCTGGGCCCCTTTTTCCAAAATAAAAAATTCTTATTTAAGGAGAAAATTTTACTGTCAGTGCTTTTTTAAAGGAAAAATGAAAATTTACACTTTGGGGTTTTACAAAATGAGGCACCGGCCCGGGCCCGAAATTCCTGTTTGTTGCTCTGGCTGCAAAGGTGCTCCGCTGACTTTCTGTACCAAGGGGTACTCTGCTGCCAGCCTTGTACTCCTCTTCCTTCTTCAAGTAAATGCATAGTCGTCCATGCAAATATTGAGGGCTAGTGGGCATCGCTACTTTCTTCAACCACCGATGTTTTTTTACCAGAACCTATTTAAAGGGAAACTGCTTATTCCACAGTTGACCAAGTTATAGCTAATTATTTGTTAGTGAGCAGCAGTGGTAGGCAATGGTATGTACAATCTGTGACTTCACGGCTTTCGACGCAGCTTGCCCCATGACTGTTCTCCTTGTCTGCTGCATGCCCTGACCTACTTCTTGTCAGATCAAAAGTAAAACATGACACTCTACAAGAGTTCTATATTCTACAAGAGTTCCATATTCCACAAAAGTAATTCACTATTGCACTGCAGATAGACCTCACAACACAGATATAGATATTTCAGGGTCTAAAAAGCTGGTGCATGACACAAGGAATCAAAGAACACCTGTACTAGGCACATTACACAGTGTATTAGTTTTGCCAAGAGTGTTTCTTAAAATTACACTATAGTTACACAGTGTAGACCAGGAAAGTCATGACTTCACACTGCATATCATTGTAATCACTTTGATTACTACTTGATGATATCATCCAGAACTGTAAGAGCTAAGATATTAAGAACGTGTTACCCATGTGAGTTATGCTGCATTGTTTAGTTAAGGAAAAGTACATTTCCTGTTTTTCTTTTATGTGTCACACTAAGGAACAGTAATGTCATGATATTGTTCCAGTTGATGCTTTTAGACCAGATGTTTAAAAGCGTCTCGCTTACATGGCAGACCTCTCAAGGTGAAACTGGTTGTCTGGTTTAGCATACCCATTTTAAAAGTGTAGCCGTCAGCTGGTTATGCTGTCTGAACTATGGGCAGCACGAAATAGCCACAAGTTTGTTTGTCAAAGTAAGGTGTGGTTTAACCTGAAAATCGACAGCGTTTCAGAGTAAAGCACCCACAAAGCTGACAGGTACCGGGAAAGCTGCACATTTTACTGACTTACTCTGACTGTAGCAACCGGCTTTTTTACTGTGTGTTTTAGGCTATGTCTACACAGCAATAGACAAAAAAGACCAGAAAATCAAATCCTAAAAACGTTCAGAAAACTGAGTTTTTTTGTCCACTGCCCGTCAAAAGCTGCTGAAAAAAAACATCCTTTTTTGACGCGTTTTGTGTTTTTTGGGGGCGTTTTTGTTCAGTTTTTGAAGTATTTTTTTTTTTTGCAGAAATGCACAGCATTAGATTTGCTGTGTATTTCTGCAAAATCTGTGCCAAAAAACACGAAAAAAAGTGCCAACATGTTTCAAAAAACGACCAGCAAATAAAACGAGCTGAAAAAAACGTTCTGTGTAGACAACAGAACGTTTTTACTATATACAAGTGGGATGTCTTTACAGCCTTTTTTTTAGTGTTTTTTGAAAACGAAAGCGGCTGAAAAAAACGAACATTTTTGTGTGCAGTGGAGACATAGCCTTACTCTGAAATGCTGCAGCATTTTAGAGTAAAACACACCTTGCTGGCACAAGGAAACCCATGGCTATTTCACCCTGCCCATGTTTTTGGCTGCATGAACCAGGTGACAGGTTTCCTTTAATACACAGAGATCCCCAACTCAAAACTTCTATATGTTAGCTAGAGCAAAGAGTGATATAAAGTGTGTCGTTCACTCAGCAGGACACAACACGCTCATGCATTACAAGGACAGCCCAATGATTCCAAAAATGTAAAACTGCATAATGCTTTATTCGCCCTATGATGGCGCTGCAGGAAAATGGGATGGGTTCTCCCACAGATTGCCGATGGTTACTGGGAGTCTCCGCAGCAGAACACTCTTATCACTGGAGGACTTCCTAACAAAAAGGAGCTATACCGTTAGGGAAAGATGTTGGCTGTATCTGAAGAAGTAAAGAGACCTTCTGATCGTCCAATTGTCAGGTTGGCAGTTTTAGTATCACATTTTCGGGACCCCCTTTCATCTGCATAGATTCATTTGTGAGCACTTTTGCCACACTTGCTTGCTTAAGAGGGCTTGCTTGCGTTTAAGAGGATGGGATGGTTTTAAGAGTAAAAATGTCACAACCTTACTCACATCATTAAAAGCAAAACATAAGATAGACATAATAGCAACTGTTGTGCCATCCTAACTTCCTTTATTTTCAGGGTTCCTCATTTTATTATAGCAAACCACAGTGAAATAGCTGTGACAAAATTATCAGTAATATATAGAAACAAAAAGCAGCTGCAGGTTCTTCTACATAAAACAAGTATAAATCAATCAACAAGTAAATCTATGTTAGCTAGTCCAATCAGAAGCTTCAGTATTATAACCGTCACACAGTACTCACATACAACGTGTTTCAGTGCCATTGCCTGAATTCCAGGTGTTCCTAGATACTCTTGGGAAATCATTGGTTTTTGTATTCTTTTATAAACCCTTTTTTTACACAATCGGCTGTAAAAGTGACATTTCTCCAAATACCATTCACATTAGGTAGTATTTCAAGTTACTAGACAACATCCAATGACTGAAAAGAGACGACAAGTGCGGCGTGGGGGTGTGGGGTAAAAAAACAAATTTCCTCCCCCTCATCCCAATGGTCATTAGAAGTTTATCTCACATATAAAATAACATAGTGCAGTGTTGTAATGAGTAATCAGCATAAAGGTGACATAATATATCATGTGGACATCAACAAGTAATGTATGATGGATGCTAAAATGTATGCTTTAAAGCGTTGTTACCAAAAACAATATGTAGATCCCAAAGTCACCTATTTATGTGATCTTCTTAGTCCTCAGGTGCTGGGTAACAAATGTTGTAAAAAACCGTGCAGAGGGCTTACCTTTTGTCTCCAGCTTAAAGAACTTTTGAGTGTCGTTTTTAAATCTGTATTTGGGTTTTAGAGTTACATTTCCTATTGCTTTTTTACCATTTTGGGCCTCGAAAATTTTTAGTCTTCATTTAAAAACCCCTTTTCCATTTCATTCCATTAGCCAGGGGGGCCTGAGGTAAGGAACTTTTGGGGGGAGGCACACGGTAAAATTTTTAAAAGGTTTGTCTCTTTAAAGAAAAACCCCTTTTTCCAAAAAGGGAAAACCAAGAAATCAGGTCCGTTTTTCTCTTATTCTCAGAAATTCAACCAAATTATCAATGCAGAAGCTTCTTCTGAACAAACGCGTTCCCTGCATTATCCAACCGCATTAAAAAATGTATCATTAAAATGTCCGTTTTACTTATTTAATGGGGCCCCCCCCTTTAAAATTTTGAAAATTTTGGGGGCCTTAAAACGTTTTAAAGGCAAATTTCACTATGGGTTTAATTGGGGAAAAAATTTACGCCCCGCAAAAAATCCCCGTTTTGGACGGGGGGGGGGGCCGGAGCGGGGGGGGGGCACTTCCCGGGCCCCATAGACAATCACTGTTTAGGGCGCGTATACGCCGCAAAAAAAGGAAAATTGTCAATTTTTCTCCCCCCCCGGGCCCCTTCCCCGGGGGGGGGGGGGGGGGGGGAGAGGAGACGAAACCCATAGTTCTCTATGAAAACCCTGTGAATTACCGAATAAATGGGGGGTTTTCCCCCCGAAATTTGGGCGCACTTGGCGCGTAATTACGGCCCCGAAATACGGCCCTTTTTTAAAGCCCGTGGGGAACATACCCTTTTACAAGGCAAACAGCTTTTTGGTTCTTTCTCATAAAAAGGGTTTTCACAAGTGGGGAACCACTGTCTCCCAAGGGTCTAAAACCCTTAAAAGTAAAAATATGAGCCCAATTTAAAGCTAAATCAAGGTTCCAAAAAAGCTTTTTTAAAGGGGTTGGGGGGTTTTCTGAAAAAAAAAAAAAAAAGATTAAATGGACATACACTTTTGTATAGGGACTGCAAATTGTTTTGTTGTACTGAAATTTAAATTTTCCCCATAATTTCCAATAGTCGTGGAAATTTTTTGTTAAAAATTTATTGCTTTCCAGTGTCGTTAAAGGTGCTTTTAAGCTTGTCCTTGGAAAATTTAAAAAGGCGGTAACAACCTTTTTTCTAGTTTGGAAAAGGGACCCCCCTTTTCCATGTTTAAACCTGTTATTACGGGGGACCCCTTTAAATTTGGGGTTTTAAAGCTCGGGCCCCTAAACCTTTCTTGTTTTCCCTTTCCCAAATTGGCTAGAAAACCCTTTAAAACATCTCTAAAAAACCAAACCCCCCATAAAAACCCAATGGAAAGTATTTTTTGGACATTTTTATCCACTTTCCCGTGCCTGGAACACAGCCACCTGGAGTGATATCTCAAGAAACCCCCAAAATGGCCAAAAGACATAAATTTTCTTTTCCTTCCCTTTGGGGCCCCCCATAGGTTAAAATCTGGTTACATAGCACCAAAAGTTTTTTTTTGGGGTTTTAAAAAAGCACCCCTTTTTGAGTAAACACTGTTTTGATTGTGGGGTTTTCCGAAAACAAGCTCACACAAAGCATACTCAAATCTAGAATTAAAAGCTACAAAAACCTATTGCCGAACAAAAATGGTAGCCCATCTTTACTTGAAAAACAAGTTTATTCTACTTAGGAGTCCCCCTTTCCTTTTAAAAAGGAAGACAGGGTGATTCAAAAGTGTTTCGAAAATGGGGGTAGAAAAATGTACTGTAGGGAGCATTAGGGACATTTTTGGTTTTAAAAATAAGTAACAAATTTAAATTACTAGAAAATTTAAAAGTTGTTCATTCACTATTACAATCTATTATCTGTAATAGCTATAGTGATATAATAAGGTATTGTGCCACATTGTATCTCTAATTAAATTCCAAAAACATAAGACATAAGTCATCATATGTCTAATGCTTGTACTAAACTTCCCCGGGTCAAAATGGTTTATGGATAAAGAAAAAAAAACTTTGTTTATTATTAAAAGTATAATCCCATCTGGGGGAAGAAGGATCTCACAGATGTCAGTTGCAACCACAGAGAATGGAGAGGTGACCATGCTTGTGTGGCTTTCTCTGTTCATAAAAAGCAAAGTTCTGGTGTATAGGGGTTTAAAAATACAGAAACAAGGCCATACCCCAAAAGCTAAAAGGGCGGGGACGAAAACGGGAACCCATTAAAGAGGCAACCGGGCCCCTAGGCTTTTTGGAAAAAATAAGAAAGGTGCAGCTTTTGGGCCGAGCATTTTGCCACATACCCCACCACTGGGGGAACAATTAAAACTGCACTTTAAAAATTGATACCTTTTCACCCCAGTAGCAGGAAAGCCCAGTATAAAAAAAGGGGAGATTGCACAAATGCAAAAATACCGATAAGACAACCACTCACACACCTTCAATATACGGGCATGGTGCACCACAAACGTATCTAAAAATTAATGGCACCCTTTTGTTTTCCCCCCTTTTATCATAGAAAATTATAATCCCCAAAAAAACCACCCCCTCCAGTACCTCCTCCTTTCCTTTTTCCCCCCTTTCTCCATAAAACCCTTTTGGGCAGAAAAGTTTGAAAATTGGATAATTTTTTAAAAATTTTTAATAATTTGCACTTTTTTTTTTAATGAAAAGGTTTTGAAGTAGGGGGTACATTAAATTTTTTTAAAAATAAAAAATAAAAAAATTTTTCAATATTTTAAAAGTAGAAATTTTATAAAAAATGTTGCTTTTTGGGACCTCCCGGGGTCCACACTGAGCCCATTCAGCGGGAGAAAAAAAAGGTACTACTGCAACCAAAGGAAACTTCTCTTTTTAATATTTTTTAAGTTTTTGCATAGCATGCCTATTTTTATTCTTTTGTTAAAAATGCGGGTTTCTATTAACAGGGGTTTTACATAGTTTTGGCCATCATTTCCCACGTTCCCTATCCCTTAAAAAAAAATTTCCCACTTAACCTTCCCAAAAATTTTTGGGATTTTGGGAGAAAAAAAAAGGGGAAGCCATCATAAAATGGGAAGGAAACAAACCCAATTTCCCAAACTTCAAAAAAAGAGTCTTTTTAATCTAACCAAAAGACCCCACTTTAAAAACCCGCCAAAACCCATTTTTAACCCGTTTAGTCCCCCAACCCTTTGCCTGGGCAAACCCTGCAAAAATGCAAGTGCAATTCCCTTGTTAAAATGTGGATCCAGAGGTAACACGGGGGGGTTCTTTGGTAAAAGAATGGGGCAGACTCCCCAAAGGGAAGTTTAAATCCCTTAAATGTTTTTCATATTTTAATGCCCCCCGATTTGGGGCCCAAACCTAAAAAGGGGAGTTTTTTTGCAGCCAAAAAAGGGGTGTTAAAAGGGAGGGGGAGGGAAACCCTTTTTTTAAATATGGTTTTAAGGGGTTAAAGTTAAATAATTGTTCTTTTTGGGGTTTAAAAAGAATGGGGGAAGTAGGTTTAAGGTTTCCTTTTAAAATTAAAAATTCTAACAAATTTGGGGGGCCCAATCTAATAGGTATGGGTTTCCGGGGTGGAATCCACATCAAACCCGACATTTAGGCGAAACCTATATG
Source organism: Phyllomedusa bahiana (assembly GCA_025379985.1). NCBI lineage: Eukaryota > Metazoa > Chordata > Amphibia > Anura > Hylidae > Phyllomedusa > Phyllomedusa bahiana. The sequence continues at coordinate 91,138 of JAODAL010002561.1, forward strand.
CCATACAAAACGGGGATGGGAAATCCCAATTTAAAAGGGGCATATTCAGAATTTAAAAAATTTATTAATTGGGCCCTTTCTTTGATACGTGATGTTTTTTACTAAAGGAACCAAAAAAAAAAAATAAAATGAGCTGTAATATTTAATTTTTTAAAGATAGGGTTCCCCTATCAAGCAAAATTTTTAGAAGAATTATTCAAGGGAATAAATCCCCCCAGGGGATACGACCAATGACCAAAAAGGGGCCTCAGTTTCCCGGCCGCACATGCTCAGACATCACAGCTCCCTTTTCAGGCATTTAAAATGTCATCTCTTCCTTGCCTTTAATTAACAGACTCCCCTATTGGGGCAGGTTTCAAAAACCCCGGGTTCTGGCCCTTCACTCCCGTCCTCTATACTTCTTAGTAATTAGTCCAAAAAGTGGGGAAATAAAAAAAGGAAAAAAAATTTAATTCAGTTTTTGTGCACATAGCAAAAAAAATAAAAAATACATATGTTTGGTTGCCGCAGGGATTTGAACCTAGGACCCCTATGCTGAAAGGTCAAAGTGCTAATCACTCAACTACAATGTAGCTACTTACAGCTATTTACATGAACAAACCTTTGACTTAGTAGCACACTGTGGGGAAAGGAAAGGTGATGCAATTCTGCGGGGTTTCATGTAATCAGTTCCCAAAAAAAATCCCTACCACGCCCTTTGAACACACTGGAAAAATTGGGAAACAGGACAAACAAGGGATAAAGTGCTTTTTTTTGGTAAACCCCTTAAAAGAGGCGGTTTCGCCTTACTTTGACACAGGGTTTTCCCAAATTTCACAAACCCTTTAATTTTTGCCCTGGTGAATGGGATAAATTTTTATTATAAAATTAATTTGCTGTTTTCCTTTTTTTGCAAACTATATAGTACACAACATAGCAACCCAACACTAAAAAATAATGCATAAAAAGCTGGGATATTCCTTTCCCCCACCCTCTTTCTGTTTTGGGGTCCCCAGGGGCGGGGGCCGGGGCCCCCCACTCTTCTCTATCTACACTCTTGGCCTGGGTCAGCTTATAGCAACATATGGCTCTCAGTACCACTTGTATGCTGGCGACACCCAGCTTAACATCTCTGGCCCAGATCTTAACTCTCTACTCTCCCAGATCCCAGACTGTCTGTCGTCCATATTCTCCCCAAACCTCCCCGTCTCCCAAAAATAAAAGGTTTAAAAACTAACTCATCATCTTTCCCCCATCCCACTCCCCCTCCCTCCACCTGATCTCCCCAATTAAAGTCAACGCTCCACACTCCCCCACCGGGCCCCCAAAGTACGCAACCTTGAGAAAAACCCTTTATTCTTTCTGTCTTTTTAACCACACATTTCCCAAAACCCCTTTCCCCTGCCGCCACCTCCACCTGAAAAATATCTCCCGAAACCCTCATTTTTCCCTTTAAAATTTCCCTACTAAAAAAGTGGGGTTTTTCCAAACCCTTTTCATCTCCCCCCCTAAAACTACTGCAAAATAATTTTTTTGCGGGCCTTTCCCCCCCAGCACCCTTTTTCTCCCCTTCAAAACCAAACCTCCCAAATTTTCTGCCTGTTTTTAAACCACCTCTCTTCTTGCCCTTCTACCCCCTGCCTTTCCCTTCTACCAATCCCCCTTTCCGTCACCCACTGCCCAGCAAGTTCAGTTCAAGTTACTAACCATGACCTACAAGGCTCTCTAAACCTCTCCCCCCAATACATCTCAACCTTCTCCCCCTCACCCGGACCCCTTTTTCTCTGCTTCCCCCCTTTTCACTTTCCCCACGTTTTCCAGCTGGCTCCCAACACAACGGGGCCCAAGACGTCTTCCCCCTGGGTTTTCCTAAACTAAAGGAATTCACTGCCCCAAAAATAAACAAACTTTCCTACCCCCTTTCACTAGTCTCAAAAACAACCCAAAAACCCATCTCCTCAGGGTAGCCTACAAATTTCTGTAACCTCCAAATGCCCCCATTACCCCCCCAAAAACATTCTGCCCATCCCTTCCCGACTCTTTTCCCCCCTTAATTTCAGAATTTTAAAACCCTTTTCTTTACAAGGGGGCCCCCTCTCCTTGCACCAGTTTTTCCCTTTATTGCACCCCTTGAAATTTTTTTGGGAAATTTTATGTATGTAACCCCCCCCCCCCCCTCCCCATTTTTTAAAAAAAGCCCCCGAAATTTTAAAGACGCTTTAAAATAAATAATAATACTTTTATAGTTTTTCCTCAAAAAAAATACTATGGTAGCTGTTTAAATGACCGGGATCTCAAGAAATTGTTCCTTATTTTATGACGACTTGCTTTATTTGTTTTTTTCCTATTGAATTGACTTTTTATTTTTTAACCCCTTCAAAACCCCCCTTCCTTTTTACCTCAGGGGACCAAAAATCTGGGGTAATTTACTTACAGGAAATAAAATAACACTCATATTACCCTTCATGCTGGTCATGTGGTTCACCTACTTACTGTACAAGAAGAGACACAGATACTGCAAAAGCAGTTACCACAAAAAAAAAATGACCTTTCAGAAAATTCAATTTTTAGTAATAAGACACCGTAAATTTAAAAGGGGGTTTTTTCGCAAAAATTGATTCATCTTACCTCAGTCCGTTTTTCCCTTGGGTTTCCCCTTTGAATTCAGGGGGGGTGTTTACTGGCTTCTACAAAGGGGTCAGTAGAAGGCAGGTCTTTTCTATAGTAACCCGTGCTGGCCCCCTATAAAGGGGAGATTAAACAGGTCCCGTTTGCTATAGCAAAACCCAGGAGCTGATCAAAACCCTTAAAAGGGGGAATCCAGAATAGGTAGGGCACTGCTAATGGGGGAAATAATTTCAAAGTGACTTGCTTTTGCAAAACTTTAAAAATAAAAACAATTTCCCTTTTAGTGAGACAAACCCCCTTTAAAATTCTTTAAGGGGGCCTTTTAAAAAATGAAATTTTTAAGGGAACCAAGGAGAGAGCATGTACAGGTACTTGGGGTTTTTTAATTTTTAATTCCCTTCCCTGAGCTTTGGGGCCTGGTTTCAAAGAGCAGGGAATGCCAAAAAGTCAAAAGGGAAAGATTTTGGGGGGGGGGGGGGGCCCCCCACATTTTCTCTAGGGACTTTGGGGGGATAATGTTTTTTAACTGAAAAGCCCAAAGATTCCCAAAAGACTGGCTGCATCACAGAAAATATGTGATCTTTTAAACTGGGTTTTTTACCCCTTGTTTTTTCCCTTTCGTGCAGCAAGGTCATATCTTTCTGGAAAAGATGATAAACATAACTTCTTAAACAAAAACCCCCGGGCTGTTTTATGAGAAACCCCTCCCCCAGTCTCTGTTTTAAAGTGTAAAATAAAAACAAGGGGGACAAAGGTGGGACATTAAAAGGGGTTTTTTGTCCCCATCTGCAAAGACAGGTTATGTTTGTACATAATTTCAAAAAAACAAATACAAAAAACCCAAAAACGAAACCCAAAAAAAACCTGGAAAACAGAGAGAAAATTCCTGTCAGGCCCATTTAAAAACAGTAACAAATGCTGGGCAAAAAAAAGTTACGGGTTTAGAAATTACAACCAGCAAATTCCCTTAAAAAATTTCCTTTTTGCATTTTTAAAATTTTCAAAAAAAAACTTTTCTGTGAAGGTTTTTTAATAAAAAGCAAGTTAATTTAAAAGGGCAGGCCTGGAAGACTGGGTCTAAAAGTTTTTTCTTTAAAAAGGGCCCCCCATTTAAACATGATTAACTCATCAGAACCACCTCCATAGACAGGGAGCAACATTTTAAAAAAGGACCGGGGGACATCTCCTGTCATGGGCTGGTTTTAGTAAATTTTTTTTGTGTTTCCCCCGTTAAATAAAACCCAAATTTTGCAGCAACTTCTCTTTTAACCCAATTTGTTTTTTTTTCCTCTGTTAAACCTTTTTAGAAATGAATTAAATTTTAATCTGTCAATGGGGGTTTAACCCCTTCCCGTATTTTAAATAAAAATGTGACTCCCGTCAGCACTGATTGGAAGAAGTCAGACTGTGCAGGGACACACCCCCAACCTTATAACACCTGACAGTTTCAGTTATATATACCTAGAAGGAGTAAGGGGCCGTTCACACGGCACAGGACAAATGGGCCCATCCTTTTAAAACCCAAACCCGGATTTGTCCTATTTTTTTTCCGTGCACCCCGGGGCCCGGGTGGGGGGGGGGGGGGGCCGGCTTTTCTCCCCGGTTTGGGGTGAAAAGCCCTACCCCTTCCATGGGCATGTTTATTCCATCCGAAAACCCGACGGAAATGAAAAAAGTGCTAGTTTTTAGGACCCCGGCGGTATGAAACACGTCGGGGGGAAAATCCTGCAGTTGGCCCCGCTGCACAGATTTTCCATTAAGTTTTGTGTAAAAGTTTTTCAGCCGGTTTGAAAAACCCGTGCCGTGGGGACATGGCCTAAAAGAGGAACAGTACAATGTTGCAAGACCAAATATTCTAGAGAACGCAAATATTTACTAAAACAGACATATCAGGAAATGTCACAGGTCCTCTATAAGCTTTTCTACGGCAGTTGCTGGATCCAGATCATGTTTTGGTTCTGTTGAACCAATTTAGGACGCTATAGGATCCTGTTCAAGCATTGGTGGGAAAAGGGTCCAAAAACCCAAAAGCAGACAAAAAAAAATGTGTTATTTATGACTGCTTAGGATATACTAAAGCCTTTCTTTCAGCTCTTTTCCCAACTTTAATTCTGACCAGGGCAATATCTGCATGGCATTTGCATTTTTTCCCAGAAAAATAAATATAGAGTAATTGACTAAAATTAGCCTCTGTACATTTATAAATATGTGTGCTTAAAAGGGGTTTTCTCATCACAGACATGCCATCATATTGCTAATAAATGACACCATTGTCCAATTTGCAGGGGTCTGTCACTCCCACTGATCAAAAGAATAAAGTGGTGCTAGAGTTGTTTCACTTTGTCTTCTGACAATTCTATTTTTTTCCGGGAAAATTCCGGGCCCGGCTGCCCATGGGGGTGCATTCAAAGTGCATTTTTGACAGCGCGCAAATTTTTGGGTGCTTTTAAAAATAATAAATAAAAAACAGTTTATAATAACAAATTTACTGAAAACATCCCTTTAAAGATTTTAAAGTTTTATAATTCCAATAAAGTAGTAGTTACCACCAATTCAAAAAGGAATTTTTCTCACGACTGATCCTTTTACTGGGTACCTATTAGATGAACAAAATAACGCTAGTCTTATAGGTGCAATGGGGTTCACTCTATATTGTACTGACATAGTAAGTAGTTTAATGAGTATTAGTATATCCACTTTGCTGGTTCTGCTAGGGTACCTGTCAGAGAAACCAAATAACACAAACCTAATGGGTGCAGTGGAATCCAGTGCACTGTACTGGTGCTTAGGGCAGTTTCATGAGTACTAGTATACCCACTATGCTAGTAGTAGTAGGGAATCTATTAGATAAACCAAATGACACAAACCTAATGGGTGAAATTTTGGGACCCCCAAAAATATTTTGTGCTGAAGCTTGGGGTATTGGGGTGCTTGTGTTTACTGGCATCTATCAGATGTCATTATTTAGAGAAGCTGTCTCACAGACATATCCCTCATTCAGTACAATATTCTATAATATTAGTATTATTATTAAGCACTGGAAAGCTGTAATGTTAGAAGTATGTCTTTACTAATCAATAGCATGAAACACAGTAAAAGTAATACTGCTAGAAACATAGCAGCCCGTGGCAGAAGTATGGATGCAATACAGCAAATTAAGTACAAACTCTAGGTCATACTATTAACCATACAGTATACTACAATGAACATGAATAATCATAGAGTAGGTCATACTATTAGCTAAATAGGAAAATATAGCGATAATAAGCATTTACAAAATAAGTTTTAATAAGTTTATTACACAAGTGCAATTATACAATTATATTTTCTAACAGCACCCCAAAAATTTAAAAATCATAGTGGAGTCATACTATTTGGGATAAGGAAACTATGGGGGGAATATTTTAAATGAACTATACAAGCTACAGTATTAAATGCATTTCTTTACACACAATACAGTTCATACTATATGTACTATACAAGCTCCAATGTTAAAGATACATGGTGATTCTATTCACCAAATAGAATATATTGGCAAATATCCTGCATACTACATAAAACAAGGAATGTGATACTCCACTGATCATAGTGAAGGTCATACTATTAGCCATATAGTAAATATGTACTTTACAAGCTACAATATTAAGTACATTTTATTACACATATGTACTATACAAGCTCCAATAATAAAGATACATGGTGATACTATTCACCAAATAGGATATACTGGTGAATATCCTGCATACTATATAAAACAAGGCATGTGATACTCCTCTGATCATAGTGTAGGTCATACTATTAGCCATATAGTAAACTATAGGAAATATTAAATGTATTTTACAAGCTACAATATTAAATATATTTTATTACACATAGTTCATTTCATACTATATGTACTATACAAGCTTCAATAATAAAGATACATGGTGATACTATTCGCCAAATAGGATATACTGGTGAATATTCTGCATACTACATAAAAAAGACGTGATACTCCACTGATCATAGTGTAGGTCATACTATCAGCCATATAGTAAACTACAGTAAATATGCACTTTTCAAGCTACAATATTAAATACATTTTATTACACATAGTTCAGTTCATACCATAAGTACTATACAAGCTCCAATAATAAAGATACATGGTGATACTATTCGCCAAATATGATATACTGGTGAATATTGTGCATACTACATAAAAAAGACATGTGATACTCCACTGATCATAGTGTAGGTCAAACTATTATCCATATAGTAAACTATAATAAATATGTACATTACAAGCTACAATATTAAATATATTTTATTACACATAGTTCAGTTTATACCATAAGTACTATACAAGCTCCAATAATAAAGATACATGGTGATACTATTTAGCAAATACTATACACCAGTGAATATCCCACATACTACATGCAACATAGCAACTCCTAGTAATACTGGATACCAGCATAAATGTATTTAACTTCCTATGGTGAACATGAAGCTGCTTGTGGCACATAATTCATTGAAAACTTTTCCCAATGACAGCACACAACCTATAGCTCACTGCAGGCACTAGCTACATGCTGAAGGCTGTTTCTTCAATGAAACGATGTATCAAATAGACAGAAAAGTTGAGCTGTGGAGTGATCTGCCCAGTCCAGAGCAGGATGGGTTAAAACTTAAGAGCAATGCTAGCACTTACCCTTTGGTTCTTCCATCAGCTCTGCTGCTCCTTGCTCAGCCTGTGCCTGCTGGAGTCTCACTGAGAGATGCACATGAGTCTTGCCTATTTAACGGTGCATGCATGTGGGTGGACTCAGTTTTTTTCTACATGGAAGATCCCAGTTGACAGGAGGTCAGTGTCGTTTGATAGTGGCTCTGGATGATGGAGAAGACAGAGGGGCCTGGCTGCTGCTGAAGCTTGGGATTCCTCTAGGATGGATATGAGCAAGCTCTCAGTCTATCTGTGTGAGTAAACAGCCCATGTCTTCAGCTTCCACAGCAGCAGCATAGCCCGGTCCCATGGAGGCTTTCGCTTGCAATCATAATAACCCTGGGTTGCAGACAGAGGAGGTCATTGTTCATCCTTTGAAGCAGCTCCACACTGGAAAGAATACATATGAGAAAAGGAGAGAGAGAGAGCAAAAATATGTCCTGTTCTTAAAGAGCCAGTCCCTGCCCTACATGGCTAGCAAGCAGACAATGCAGCCTCTCTATGTGCACAGACATTTCCATCAGATCACCTTTCATTTGCAGGACTGATTGCTCGCCTGGCTGACTGCAGAGCTGTCAAAACAACAGCTACGAGAGGAGAACAGAGAGGTGCTGGGATTAGCCAGGAGTAACACTGGGCTGGGTGAAGCAGCAGCACTTGCTTATTAGCTCACTGGGGAAGTCACACTATACAGGGATGGCTTGTGGGATTACTGGAGCCTTCGTGTCTCTCTCTCCATTGTGCAGTATGTGTGTTATCATTTCCTAAAGTGATGGAGGATTAATGGGTTGGCACTAAATAAATGCATCTAATTATAAGGTGTGGTTATACCTGCTGAGGTTTAATTGCAATGAGACATATCCAATATCAGATTTCATGTAGACATAGTGTGCCACAAGACTGATACTTGCTGAAAATGGTATCCCCCCCCCCCCTCCCCCCTTACAGGGACTGCCTATTGTCACTTTCCAACCTGAGCTGGTATTATATAGCCTATGCAATATGTCCCAATCTAGCAGATGGATAACTCATTGCATTAATAGCATATAGGTTGCTGTAACTGATGAGCAGTGAGGGAGCTGAAGTTGGTTTCTTATTCGTAGCTGTAGTTGGTTTATTCGCAGGGAAATATTTTTTGTTTTTTAAAAGGATAATGAATAGGAAAACTCATGAGCTTAATAAATGTCATTACAGTGATGTGGATCAAGGAGACAGTAAATCTAAAATCCCAAATTACCCAATTACACAATTACAATGTACATAGCTAGAGGCCCAGACCCCCTTTTGTGCCAGAAAGCTGTACTTTTAAAGGGGTTGTGGAGTTTGTTAAAATTATGGCTAAATGGGGCCAGGATGGAAAAAAATAGAAATAAGTTATACTTACCCCCGATTCCCCACTATTGTTGCTTTGAAGTCTCTTGGGTTCAGCTCATTTTTACTTCTGGGTTGTCGTTCCAACAGGAGAGGCTGAAACTCAATAGTGCATGAATGGAGAACAAGCCTCTCCTGTTGGTTGGGAGCAGCACAGGAAGTAAGGGTAAGTCCACACGGCTTATTTTGGGGCACATTTCACGCCCCAATCATTACGGTAATCCACAGTTCTCGTAAAGAACTATGGATTACACTGCCTCTCCCCGGGCGTACAATACGATCGTATTGTACGCGCGGGGAGATAATTGACATGTCATTTATTCGCGCCGCTTTCGCGCCGTGAGTAATGCATATCTATGGGCCCCCCCCCAACACGCGTCGGGGAAGTATGCGTCGATCAGCGCGGCTCCCGAAGACCCGGCATAATTAAGCCGTGTGAACATACCCTAAAGAGGAGCAGACCCTGGGAGGTGAACAGCCCCACCATTCTGGTCCTATTTGATCATCATTTTAAACAAACTGGACCACTCATTTAAAACCTATCTGTACTTTCAGGTAACTTTAGCTAGCTTTTCAGAATAAGCTGCTGTGTGTTCATGAGAAATAGCAGTACTTCTGACCATTAGGCATGGTATTACCGTTGGATTTTGCCGCTGAATTGGATTTTCAAAACCGTTAAAAATTCGACTGTAAAACCATCCCCATAGACCTCAATAGAAAATCCGAGCTATAGTCTACACAGGTCAAATTTTCTGAGGTCAGATTTCAAAACTACCATTTTTTAAAAAAAAACTAGAACATGATCAATAATCCACCATATTTAACTCGGAAAATGATGGATTATTGTACTACTCAATTCAATAAGATGGCTAAATTCGAAAACCAAGTGTAAAATACTGGTTGGATTCTAATTCAGAATCGGACCAATATTTGTACTTTGCTGTGTGGACACAGCCTTATGTGACTCGTAACCGCTGAAAATCCGACGGAAAAACATCCAGTCTTTAATACAAAAAACGACCTGTAGTCTACACTGATTGTTTCTTTCCTGCTCGTTTTGGGGCTCTGGCGGTTTTAGGAACATGTTGTAAATCCAACGGAGTCCAGCAGAAAATTTACTATTGAAGTCTTTGTAAACCACGGACGGCTTTTCTGCATTTTTTGGTGTGGTTTTTGGATGATTCTGCTGAAAAACTGCCCAGGTGTGCAACAAGGTATTTTAATTTTGCATGCATTAAAAACTGCCCAAAAAAACAGAACAAAAACCACAGCAAAAACCTCAACAAAAAAATAAAAAACACCCAAAAAACTGGTCAGAAACCCGGCTGCATTGGACAAAAAAACTGACTAAATACTCAGGTTCAAAGCAGTTTTTAGGTTTTGGTTTCGGGTTTTCATTTTTTTGTCCTATGCTGTGTAGACCTAGCCTTATTCCTCCTCCCCCTTTCCACTTCATAGACTACTATAGGCAGTATTTAACCAGATGGCTCACTGAGACAATAGACTGCCTGGTCTCAAGTGGGTGTTTGTAGTGACTTTAGAGTGAAAAAGAAGAGCAGGAAGGAGGTGGGAGTGGGGAGGGGGGTTGGTGAAAGAGATGCATTTTGCTGTAATAAGATATACCAGTACTGTTTTTTATTTCACCTGTACTATTAATTTTTACTAAGTTTTTTTGAAAGCAGTGTCTAATTAAATTCTTTCTACCTACATCATCCCATCAGTGAAGCTCTTTACTTAGGATTTATACAGCATAAAGAAAGATCAATACATATGCAGTTTGCTCCCCCTGGAAACCAGAATTTTATCTACATTTGTTTTTTGTATATACAGGGAACTTGGAGTTCTATTACAAAAGCAGAGCTCCAGGCATTATAACAAATTTTGGACATACTGTAGTTAACTAATGCAGTAGACCACCTCTGGAAAAAAAAAATGAATCCCTTACCAGAGATTATTTAGGAGTTAAAGGAGTTGTCTCATTACGAGCTTTCAGCCTGTCAGTGTCCCTGTTAAGTTGAACTGAGGGGCGTGCTTCTTGGTCTGTCTGTTCTGCTCCCTCTCCCCCCTCCCATCAGCACACAGGCAGCTACGTAATTTCTATACAGGGGGGGGGTTTGCTCTCAGAGTTCACCCTGTGTGTGCCTGCCTAGGTCTGTTGCAGGAGAGGGCTGATCTAGGAGTGTAGAGAGGAATATGAAGCTGTGTGCTAATAGAGCAGAGGGGATGCATGTGTTCCTATATCCCCTGCTTAGCTTACAAGTCTCCACATCTCCAGAAACAGGAAGGGCAGGGTTGCTATACTCGGATGTTTTCCCTAATACAGGAGAACATAAAGTATTCACATGCCTGATCTCTAAGTATTAGTATAGTCCACAGTTCCCAAAAGACATATCATGATTATAGTAACAACAGGGTCACTGCTGTCACATCTATCTGTGTAGAGAGCAGGAGGAAGCAGGCACACACAGGGTTAATCCAGGACACAGACGCCCAGAGTCCTCCTCCCCCCCCTCCCTGCACTACAGAAGCATTCTGTGTGGGAGGGGCTCTCTGCTCTGACCTTTTCCTCAAAGGTGATGAGTCATTCAAAACCTGACAGCCAGTAAGAAAAGGGATCAACAGGTCGCTACTAAGAGATTTCAGAAGCTGATGTAGTAATACTAACAGGCTAACTCAAATCAGTAGGACATTTGTAATGAACATATATTGCAAAGCTGCTTGTTTTTTAAAGATCTTTAAATTAAAACCCAATCATTGTAGCGAGACAACCCCTTTAACCTCTAACCAACCTCAAGTCACCACAGATACTGCATTAACTTCAACATCCTAAACTACTAAAGACAGTAGGTAATAACCTCTAAAGCTTTATACATATGTAATGAAGTAAATGTAGAAAGTTAATAAAAGTAATATAAAGAATGATCTGTTGTGGGCAACAAAAACATTTAGAAACCCCTTTACAAACTTGTGTGTGCTCGATTCCTATTCATGTTATCTTTGTGAAGGAGACTGCCATTATTTGATAACTGTTCAAGTAAAAATAGTTATGCCGATATGTGCATAAATACTGTATAATTTACTGTGGGAACCCATTACAGATTCTGTGAGGCTCTATGAGTTCTTGGTATAGCCCTGGTTATAACTGAAACTTACTAATACATTTTATGACATTATAAAAGGGATTCTAAAGTTAAGGCCACTGTTTGGAGCCATGTTAGCAGTTAGAGGAACAATGATGATGGAGGAGATTTGTAATATATTGTCTAAGCCGCATGTCAGGCTATAAATATCAGCTAGCAAAGCTGTATTTGTCATGGGAGGAAGCTTCTTTGAGGGGGCATGAAGGAATATTTAGTATTCTCACCAAAAATATTATATAAATACAAAAAACTTACATGATGCAAATATATATTGTTAACTGCTGAGTGACTTTTATCTTTGTACATAAATATACAGCTAGGTGTTCTGAATACCTGACAGGGTGGCACAAGGCTTCTCCTTGATCAGTAGTTTTAAAGGGTTACTAAAGTAAGCAATAAACAAGCAGTGAGTTAAAATTAAGCAGTCACAGCAGGTAGTGATGTTACCAACCAGGCCATTGCTAGAGCAGAGGGGTGGTTGGTAACCTAGGAAAGCTTGTGTAAACATGCAGGAGATGAGAACTTTTCTTTCTTTAAAATTAAGCAAAATTGAAACAGCAATGTATTTGGTCATAAAACCGTTGCAGACATGTCTAAAGCTAATCAATGGGGTCTTCCCATCTCACATATTGATGCAATATCGATAGGATATGCCATCAATGCGTGATAGGTGCGGGTCCCTCCTGTGGGACCAGCAGCTATCTCAGGAACAGGCCCCCAAAAGTCTGTAATAATAATACGAATAATAGGTCAGACTACAGCACTACTTCTCCATTCTTTTCCATGGGAGTTCCAAGTACAGCCAAGCAGTGCATTCAGCTGTACTAGTAACCATAGAACAGAATGAAGAGTAGTGCACAAGTTTGACTTATTCTCCAGAGACTTTTAGGGGCCTGTTACTGAGTTATATAATTTTTAGCGCAATCGCAGAAGAACCTCTCCCACATTTCTGCATCAGTAAGGCTTTATTCACCACAGACTGTAGAATGAAAACCTTTTTTTTTGCAATTTGTTTTTCACATTAAATAACAACAATTCTATATGAGAGTAATAATATAGCAGTTATAGCCCTTTACACATAAGGGTATGTTCATACGGCGTACTATGGCGCTTACAGGTACGTGCTGCAATACGCCTTCATTAGCACTGTTGAAAGTATGGGCTGACCTGCACGTACTTTCAACACGTGGCAGCTATCTGCCTCATATCCATCCTATCTCTCTGCACGTAAGCGCCCGAAAGAAGTAACAGGTCACTGCCTTTAATGGGTGTACATTACGCAACGAGAAATACAATAGTACAGTGATTTTACTAGTAACATTCTTTTTACCGTATTTGCAGGGCTTATTTTTGGGCAATTACGTGCTGAAATACACCCGAAAGTATGCTGTGTGAACATAACCTTAGTCAGTATTGTAGCAGTTATATTATTTACATAAGAGGCAATATTATAGCAGTTATTTTCCTTGGACATAATGGGCATTAATATAGTAGTCATTCTGTTATAAATAGTGAACAATCTTAAAACAGGGACAGTATTTTAACAGTTACATTTTTATACATAGGGAGCAAGATTATAGTAGCTATATTCCTATACATGGTGGCAGTATTATAGTTGTTATATTCTTGTCCATAGGGAACAGTATTATATTAGTTATATTCTTGTTTGTAGGGTTACTATTATAGTAATTATATTATTGTAAATATGGGGCAGTATAATAGTGATTTTTATTCTTGTGTGTAGGAGCAGTATTACAGAAATTATAGTCTTGCAGATAGGGAACAGTATTATAGTAGTTATATTTATGTACTTAGGAAGCATTACTATAGTAGTTATATTTTTATTCATGGGGGTAGTACTTATAGTCTTGTCCATATGAAAAAGTATTACTGGGCAGTATTTTAGTATCTATACTCATGGGCATAGGGAGCAGAATTATAGTAGTGAAATTCTTGTACATAGGAGACAGTATTGAAGTAGCTATATTGTAGTTTATAGCGGGCAGTAGTGTACTAGAGGTCTACCTGTACACCGGGAACAGTACTCTAATAGTTATAATTCTGACTTTAGGAAGCCGTATAATAAGGGTGTGTTTACTCGGTAAAGAGCAACAACTGGTCGGGAACTACCGACGGGTATGTAACGGGTGGCACCTCTTCCTGGCCCGTGGGTGCAACCGTGTCCCCCTCTCCAGACGCCCGGCGGGGACGGGTGGCGCCACTGGCCATGCTGCTGGCTGCGGGCGCACCCGCCCCATCAACTTACCAGACCGTGCTCCTGACCTGCTCTCTCCCCCTCCCGGCCAGAATGCACATGCGCGCCCACGCTCGTTCATGTAAATTTAAAGGCCAACGCGCTGGTAATTGGTTAATTGCCGGGGCTCTGACCCTGTATAGTTTATGGATCCACGTCACTTCCCTGCTGGATCTTTGTTGCCTCCGTGGCCTAGAGAAAGCGTTATCCTTGTTCTTGCCTCTGCCGTGTTCCAGACCTCTGCCTACGTTTCTCAACTCTGAACCTTGCCGACTGCCCTGACCTTCTGCCTGTCCCCGAAAACTGGGACCTACTTAGATTCCGCTCCCTGGCATGGCTTACATCATCGCGTGCGGCGGTCCAGAGGATCCACTGTGCCGGCCGTTACAGTAAAATCCAGTAATGGATCCTGCCAAGGTGCCCCTGCCTAGTATTACGGACCTTACAACCGTCGTCGCCCAGCAATGGCAACAGATCGCTCAACAGGCAGAGCAATTGGGCCAGCTTTCCGCCATGATGCGGCAATTGCTGGCGTCCCAGCAGCAGTCGCCACTTCTGTCGATGGTACCTTCTACACCAGCTGTTCCGTTGGCAACCGTGGGGCCTAAGCTGCAGCTTCCTCTGCCCACCAAATTCAACGGGGACCCGAATCTCTGCCGGGGTTTCATTACCCAGTGTGCGATGTACGTGGAACTGATGGCCGATCAGTTTCTCACTGAAAGGTCTAAGGTCGCGTTCGTGGTGAGTCTACTATCCGGAAAGACTCTAGCTTGGGCGACCCTCCTCTGGGACAGGAATGACCCTGTGACTGCGGACCTACAGGCCTTTCTCCAGGAGTTCCGCAATGTCTTTGAAGAGCCAGCGCGTGCATCTTCAGCCGAGACGGCACTTCTGAATTTACGCCAGGGTGACTCCTCCGTAGGTGACTATGCGGTTCAGTTCCGGACCCTAGATTTGGAACTTTCCTGGAATGATGCCGCTCTTTGCGCCACCTTTTAAGAAAGGCCTGTCCAGTAGGGTCAAGGACGCTCTCGCAGCAAGAGACCTTCCATCTTCCTTGGGCGAATTAATCCACCTGGCCAACTGCATAGACATGCGCTTCGCTGAAAAACAGGAGGAGCTCCGTCAAGAACGAGATTCAGCGCGCCCATGCCGACTACCTCGTCTGGCTCCAGAATTCCAAAGGTCACTGCAGCCGCTTCCACCGACCTCTAGTGAGGAACCCATGCAGGTGGAGCGGGCCCACTTGTCGGAGCAGGAGCTGTCCCGCCATCGCATGGAGAACTTATATCTCCACTGTGCCCGTCCAGACCATTTTCGCAGAAGTTGCCAGATGCGTCCTCAGCCTTCGGGAAACGCTCGCACCTACGTTCCGTGGGAGAGGCGTTCCTAGGTGCTAATTCTTCCTCTCCACGATTGATGATTCCAGTGGAGGTCACTTCGGACGCTGGTCTATCGTTCCGGGCGCAGGCCTTCCTGGACTCGGGGTCTGCCGGGAATTTTATCCACGCCTCTTTGGTTTCCCGTTATCGCCTGCCTGTAGTTCGTCTGGAAAAGCCCGTGGTTATTTCCTCGGTCAGTGGAGAGCTCCTTACTGATCCCATTCAGTTCATCACCTGGCCAGTGTCCCTCCGCATAAGGGTCCTGCACAAGGAGAAGATCTCTTTCCACGTATTGCCTCGGTCTTCCTCGGCGATGCTATTTGGGCTTCCCTGGCTGCAACGTCACGCCCCTACGCTCGATTGGAAGACAGGTGAGGTACTGTGCTGGGGAACGGAGTGCCAGGATCACTGTTTGGTGGCACCACGCCCGATGTCTACCACTTCTCCGCGTTTGCCCGTCAAGCCCCTGCCAAGCCTCCCTATGGAGTACCAGGATGTCGCGGATGTGTTTTTTGGAGAAACAGGCTGAGACGCTGCCGCCCCATCAGCCTTACGACTGCCGATAGACCTTCTCCCTGGTACTAGCCCCCCTCGGGGAAGGGTCTACCCATTGTCCGTGCCCAAGACTCAGGCCATGTCTTCGCCCGTGCATTGATTATAGAGGGCTAAACAAGATCACGGTGAAGAATCGCTATCCACTTCCGTTGATCTCCAAGCTCTTTGATCGACTACGCGGGGGCCAAGGTGTTCTCCAAATTTGATTTGCAAGGGGCCTATAACCTCATCAGAATAAAAGAGGGGGACGAATGGAAAACGGCTTTCAATACCCGAGATTGGCATTTTGAATATCTTGTGATGCCCTTTGGACTTTGCAACGCCCCGGCCGTTTTTCAAGAATTCATCAATGATGCCTTCATTCGTCAATGACGTCATAGTGTACCTGGATTACATCCTGATTTTTTTCCCCTGACCTCCAGACACATCGGGCACAGGTGAGCCAGGTTCTGATACATCTGCGCAACAACCATCTGTATGCCAAACTGGAGAAATGTTTATTCCATCAGACCAGCTTACCTTTCCTCGAATATATTGTCTCTGCTAAGGGTCTGCAAATGGATCCAGCAAAACTCTCTGCAGTTCTGCAATGGCCCCGTCCTCTTGGCCTTCGGGCGATACAGTACTTCCTGGGGTTCGCTAATTATTGTCAATTCATTCCCCACTTCTCCACCCTGGGGGCTCCCATTGGGGTCCTCACCAGGAAGAACGCGAACCCGAGATGTTGGCCTCCGGATGCTGATAAGACGTTCACCGATCTAAAGACTGCCTTGTCCTCGGCGCCTGCTTTGGTCCGGCCAGATCGCGAGAAGCCTTTCTCCTTGGAGGTGGATGCCTCTTCCATGGGGGCAGGGTCGGTCCTCACACAGAAAAGCCCAAAAGGCAAGACTCACATGTGGGTTCTTCTCCAGGACCTTTTCGCTGGCGGAGCGGAATTATGCCACTGGGGATCGGGAGCTCTTGGCCATCCAGTTAGCCTTGGAGGAATGGCAACATCTGCTGGAGGGGGCTCGTCATCCAATTGACATCTTTACGGATCACAAGAATCTCTTGTATCTTCAGACGGCCCAGCGTCTAAACCCTTGCCAAGCCAGGTGGCCCCTGTTTTTCTCACGCTTTGACTTTCGCATTCACTTTCGGCTTGCTGAGAAAAATGTCAAAACTGATGCCCTCTCCTGTGCCTCTGATGTCACAGCACATTATTTCTCCCGAACGGTTGGTTCACGTGGCTCCCGTAGCTCTCCAAAGCGTTCCTACGGGCAAGACTTACGTGCCGCTTGCTCACCGGAAAATGATACTGCAGTGGGGGCATAGCTCCCAGTTGGCTGGACACCCCGGAGTACGGACGACGTATGCTTTGATCTCTCGGCACTACTGGTGGACAACTCTGGCACAAGACGTCAAGGACTTCACCCTCTCCTATGTTACGTGTGCTCAAAACAAGGTCCCACGTCACAGGCCCGCAGGTCTCTTACTGCCGCTGCCCATTCCAGAAACTCTTTGGACACACATAGCCATGGGTTTCATCACGGGCCTACCTATGTCATCGGGAAAGTCAGTCATCTGGGTGGTCATGGACCGATTCTTAAAGATGTCCCATTTCATGCCTCTTCCTGGCCTGCCGTCTGCTCCACAATTAGCCGGTTTTTAATTTACATGGGTTACCTTCGCACATCGTCTTCGATCGGGGAGTGCAATTCGTATCCCGATTTTGGCGTGCGCTGTGTTCCCGTTTGCAAGTCCAGTTAGACTTTTCATCGGCCTACCACCCTCAGTCCAATGGACAGGTGGAGAGAGTTAACCAGATGCTGGGAGAATACTTGCGTCATTTTGTATCCGGACGTCAGGACAACTCGGCTGAGCTGCTCCCCTGGGCTGAATTCTCCTACAACCATCGCGACTCAGATGCAGCCGGCGTTTCTCCATTCTTTGTGGTCTATGGCCGCCACCCGCGCCCCCCCCCTTCTCCTGCCCTCAGATTCGGAGGTGCCCGCTGTGGATGACCAAGTTCGGGACATCAAGGCCATCTGGCAAGAGAGTCGACGTTGCCTACTTCAGGCCTCAGCTCGTATGAAGTCTCAGGCAGACAAGAGGAGAATGCCTGCTCTGACATTCCTCCCAGGGGACAGGGTTTGGCTTTCCTCAAAGTACGTATGCCTGAAGGTTCCCAGTTACAAGTTGGGCCCTGGCTTCCAGGGACCATTCAAGGTGCTCCGGCAGCTTAACCCGGTGATTTACAAACTCTGCTTACCTCCATCACTCCGGATCCTAAACTCTTTCCATGTCTCCCTCCTTAAGCCTCTGGTCCTGAACCAGTTCTCTCAGAAGAATGTGTCACCTCCTCCAGTAGGGGATTCTGCTGACATCTTCGAAGTAAAGGACCACTTGGCCAGGAAGACTGTCAGAGGGAAGCGTTTCTTCCTCGTGGATTAGAAAGGCTTCGAACCGGATGAAAGATCCTGGAAGCCAGAATCGAATATCTTGAATCACGAGCTCATCCGCAGGTTCCTTCAGCCTAAAAAGGAGGGGCGGTCTAAAGGCGAGGGGGGGGTACTGTAACAGGTGGTGCCGCGTCCCGGCCCGCAGGTCGCGGGCGCACCCGTGTCCCCTCTCTGGACGTCCGGTGGGGACGGGTGGCGCCGTTGGCCGTACCCACCCCATCCACTTACCTGACCGCGCTCCTGTCCTGCTCTCTCCCCCTGCCGGCCGAAATGCGCATGCGCACCCCCGAGCGCGTGCTCGTGCATGTAAATTTAAAGGGCCAGCGTGCCGGTAATTGGTTAATTGCTGGGCACTGACCCTATATAGTTTATGGATCCACGTCACTTCCCTGCTGGATCTTTGTTGCCTCCGTGCCCTAGAGAAAGCATTCTCCTTGTTCTTGTCTCTGCCGTGTTCCAGACCTCTGCCTACGTTTCTCGACTCTGAACCTTGCCGCCTGCCCTGACCTTCTGCCTGTCCCCGACTACGTCTCACGATTCTGTACCACGCTCACCCTTGGCTGCCACCGCAAGCAAGTCACGTCAGTGGAAGCGACCTGGTAGAATCCCGCCACAGCAAGTCCATCCCGCTTTGCGGCGGGCTCTGGTGAAAATCGGGACCTACTTAGATTCCGCTCCCTGGTGTGGCTTACACCATCGCTTGCGGAGATCCAGAGAATCCACTGTCCCGGCCGTTACACGGTATCTGGTCTTTTTTGTCACGCAGGGGGATGGTTTTTCTACGCGGTTTGCGGATTCAAGCCATCCCCCTTCGCATCTACACGTTCATGTAGCGCCCGAAAACTGGGTTGAAGAATGACCATGTTTCGGACCCCCGTCGGTGTAAAAAAAAAAACGGAAAATCCATGCAGTGGGGATTGCTAGATGAATTTTCCATTGAAGTCTATGGGGGAGCGTTGCTTGTCAGTTTTTAGATGGTTTATAAAACAGCAAACCGTCTGAATAAACAACAAATAACTGATGTTGTGGGGACAAGTCCTAATAGTTACATTTTTATAAACGCGGAGCAGTATTATAGTAGGGATAATTCTGTTCATACAGAGAAGTATTTTAGTAGCTATATTGATTGACATCAGGAGCAGAGTCACAGTAGTGAACTTCTTGTATGTGGAAGGTAGTTTTATAGTAGCTATGCTGTAGTATATAGTAATTATATACTTGTATAAAAGGAACAGTATTATAGTTGTTATATTCTTGTATATAGAAAGCAATTTTGCAATAGTTATATAGTTGTACATGGGGCGTAATAGCATTGTAATTGTTTTCTTGTTTTTTAGGTGTTAGATTCTTGAACATAAGGAGCAGTATTTTATATATGTAGTAAATGTAGTAGTTATAGTCATGTTTTTTATTTTTGTTTTATATCGTATTTTATTCTGTCACTTTGATATATACTGTACCACAGTATACAGTTATATTGTGGGAATTATAGGGGCAATGGAGCTGTGTCTGCACCATCAAAAGTGGTGCCAACAGTAGCAAGCAGCCAACATCTTACTGCAATGGCCAGGATTGGAGTCATCTCGGCAGCATCTGAAGCATTTAATAGAGGGAGAGATCCTCCTCTGTTACTCCATCGGTACTCCACCAATGCAATTGCAGGTTGCCAATGAGTTGCCATGGCAGTCAGATAATAACAAAGGCCTCTATGGCTATATGACTACAAGGCCAGGCCATAAGCATATTAGTTTATTACAATAATGCAATAATGCTTTAGTAAACTCGGTATACGAAAGTATTATAGAAGCCATCAATTGATCACAAAGTTGAGTCCCTCAGTGGGATTAAAAAATAATAAATGGTATTTTAGTAAAGTTTCATTAAAAAAAAAATCTACAGGAGAAAAATATATTATATTTTTAACATGAAAAGTGGTTTAATTTTTTTTAAACTGATAAAACACATATATGGTATCACCACAATTATCATGACCCATAAATTATACAGTATAAAATAGCAAAACTGCTTGTTTTTCCTCCCATCCCAAAAGAAAAAAGTTAATAATTTACATGTACCCCAAAATGGTTTTATTTAAAAACATGACTTGTCTCCGAATACTTGGTTACAATATTTGCAACTCAAGCACTGTTTCGATAATAATAAGGTTAAACTCAATCTTACTAGAAATTTAACTAATTTTGAAGAGCTATGTGCCCAGCGACGGCAATTGAAACACCTTATTCCTACTCTATATAACATTTTAATAGAGGCACAATCATCTAGACAACCTTCTTTCCAGAACAGTTGGGAACAAGAACTAGATTGCACTCAGATGAAGACTGGTTAAAAGCCTGTACACTTGGGTGCAAAGCTTCGATTTCCTGTAGAATTCAGGAACTTAATTATAAGATTCTGACTAGATGGTACCGAGTCACAAAATTACTTCACTCTATATATCCAAGTGTTCCTTCTACCTGTTGGAGATGTGGGAAAGTGACAGGTACTATGTCTCACATCTGGTGGGAGTGCGAATCTCTTCAGCCCTTTTGGAGAAGGGTAATTGAGGTGGTCCAAATTATCACTGGTATATCACTGCAAAATTCCCCCTCTGTCCTTCTGCTATTTATGATACCCTTAGGCAGTTTACCGTGAAGGGCAGTTTAGTTCACTTCCTATTAGTATATGCCAAGTTACTAATTCCTAGAAAGTGGAGGTCAACTCAGATCCCTACCTTAGCAGAATGGTTTAAGGAAATATTCGTCTTCCATCGGATGGAGGAACTGAGAGCAGATTCGGCCCAGATGCTAGACAAATTTAACAGTCTGGATTGACTGGTAATTCCTTTCTTGAAAGTCGCTATTGGCAATTCCATTACAATGGTATTGGTGATGAAGGGGTATTAACAGTAGGGCACAAGACTAAAGAGCTCTACAGGGTGTAAAGTTTGTCAGTGACAAAGATAAACAAGCTACTGTGCTGCTGATAAGACACAGCAGGGAGTGATGTCACTAGCTCTGCCAAGGCTGCAAAATCAAAGAAAGGTGGTTGGTAACCTAAGAAAGCTTGCTTACACAAGCCCTAACTCTGACATGAAGTAAATCAGAACAGCCATTTATTTGGTAATAATCTTTATTTACATTTGCCTGCATTTTAAAGCTAATCAGTGTGTTGAGAATAACCCTTAAAACGAATAGATTTTCCCAGTATAGATTTTACTCTGTGTGGGAGGCTTATGGCTAAGCAGTGTATGCAACATGTTCTATGCATGAATAAGAATTATCTGACATGATGAGGAAGTTTTACCAAGATGATGATGGCACGAACGTTGAGGATCTCAGTCCCCTATCATAACTAGACTAATGCAGTGTATTCCATTTCATTCACAAATACATAAAAAGCAATGCTTCTTCATAATGATATGCTAGAGCCAGTGACAACTCCATTAAAGGAGTTTTGATTCCCAGAACTTTGGCGGGAAATAAAGGCAAAAAGTCAGAGAATAAATCCATCTGTGTGGCTACAATATCGTCACCGGATCCCCTCCTTTGTGTAGGACGTGGGTGGAGAAGACGGGGCTCCCGGTGTTATGGAGATAAACTTAATCTGTTCCCTCACGTGGGTGTCTGTATGGTGGATACAAGCAGAAGGCGAGGAAACTTGCTGGCAACGTGACAGCCCCTAACACATGAATTTCAAGTGCTTAGCAGAAGCTAAGAAAAAATGTGAAAATTGTAGATTATAAAATTCTATGACGCTGCTGAGTCCTTGCACTGATTGACTGACAGTCCTAAAATGGCTATACATATTAAATATTTGTCATCAAATGTGTATAAAGACAATTTGTCTTTTCTCAAAGTCTCCTATTGAGAGCAGTTGGATTTTAACCTGATTATTTCTATGCTGCTCATGAAATAGGTTTCTAGTAATTGTCCGACAGCTGCTTATCTGTTGAATTTGAAAGAAGAAACATCTTTATGGAGGAGTCCGGAAGCAGAGCAATTGTTAGGCCAACACCCATATTACATGTATGGTTCGCATTAGTGGTCACCTTTAAATTGTATATTGAATAGCATTACTTGATAAATATTAACTACTGTAATACTGGACCCTCTTTATGGAGGAGTCTGGAAGCAGAGCAATTGTTAGGTCAACAACCATAATACATGTATGGTTCGCTTTAGTCAGCACCTTTAAATTGTACATTGAATAGCTTTACTTGATAAACATTAACTACTGTAATACTGCCCCCTTTAGTCAAGAATGTAGGAGAGTTTATTCATATTCAATTGACATTGCACTTTAACAAAGGAGATGACCCATGCAGGACCACCATGAAATGCATACCGCACAATTTTTGCTGACCAATTAGGAAAACTTAGCAACAGACTTCTCTCAAGGGAGGATAACAATATATATTTAGCACTGAAAAAGAACCAAATTATTGCATGGATTTCCTACATCTGATCCAAACAGGAGATAATGTTGCTTAATTAACTGGGATTTATTTCTAATATAGAAATGATCCGTCTGGACAAATATTGTTTGAAGCAGACTGAGATTAGACTCCGACTTGGGGTCTTCATATAAAAAGCCGCAGCATAGTGGCTCTAAAAATATCTCTCTCTGGAGGACCTAGCCTGTCCATGCACTACAAAGACAGATATTGTTTTACATTTGTACCATGTAAAGTTTTTAAAAATATTAACCCTTTCCCAACATACGATGTACAGTTGTTGGTGAGTGAGTATGAAGTAGGCTCATTTGTCAGTTGTTTTGTGGGTGTCAGCTGTTATTTATAGCTCGCACATGTCTACATTTGTCAGAAGCGGAGATAACTCCAGCCATTTAAGTACGTAGATTCTGCCATTTGCATGACCGTGGCATCTAGGAAGTTATGCAGAAAATAGAGAGGCCTTTCCCACAAGGTGCTCACTAGTGTTAATCGAACTGTTCTAGAAAAGTTAAGTTCTAGTAGAACCGAACTTTTTACTGTTCGTTCAGGTAACGTTCTAGTTCGATAGTCCATTTTCAGTTTCGTTTTCAGCAGCTTTCTGCACTTTTGGTGGACATCCAATCACCTTTCTGTACTTTTGGCAGCCATCCAATCAGTGCAGAGCACAGAGAAGTGTCAAAAACATCATCACTGAGGTGTAGGGCTCTCATTGGCTGCTAAAATCACATGACCATGTTATATATATTTCACTGTATTGCCTTGTGAGCGCCATTTCAGCTCACTCTCTGTACTGTACAGACTGCTCTTAGTTAGGTTAGCATTTTCCTCTCCATACACATCAATAGTTAGGGAGTTTGGTATTGCTGGCTGCATCTTTCCAACATCCAGAAGCTGTTAGTTGGCGACATTTGCAGGCTCACATAACGCCTAACTCTCATATACATGGATATATATTCTTGGATTTGCTAAATCATACTTGGTGCCCAAAAGTTCTGTTTCTGCAGTTTTGGGGGTTCAGTAATTGTATAACACATCGTCTCCAAATCTGCTATGTGTCAAAGAGGCTTTTGGGCCCCCGCAGGATGCAGGGCCCTAAAGCAACTGCTACCCATGAACCTCCTATAGCTACGCCCCTGCTTGCAAGCTCTTCTCATCTTTTCAGTTAGCCATTGAAAGTATTTTAGCCTCTCAATTTTTTTTCTGTCACCCTTAGAGCCAAATTTTCTTCACTAAGTTGTTGCACGTATCCAGTTTACTGTTATGGATGGTAACTCCAGCTTCTCCTCACCTGTATAGGTATAAAAATTAACCCAAACATTTTCTCCCATTGACTTTAATGGGGTTTGAGTTCGAATAGAACGTCAAACCAAACTCACTAAAGTTCGAGGTTCTACTCGAACTAGAACTTTTTACTGCTCGCTCATCTCTAGTGCTCACACATTATAACAGCCGAAGCCCCAGGCCTGCTAGCTTATTGCTCCTATTCCACCCTACCTGACCTAAAATGGATAAAAATACAAGTAAATAAAAATGTGAAAATGTTAGATACAGAGAAAAAAAAAAAAAGGTCAAAACATCGCTTTTGCCATTTTACAAAAAAAGGATAACAATAACAAATGTTAAACATAACTGGTATCGCAATGTTTGTAGAAGTCCAGTCTATTTAAATATAACATTATTCACTATAGTGAACACTGTAAAAAAAAAAAAAAAAAAATATTTTTTAAAAGAGCCCAACTCCAAAATTGTGGGTTTTTTGGCCACTTTACCACCCCAGAACATAATAATTGATCAATCACATGTATCCAAAATATCTATTACTTACATTATTTATATTTGTACAGTATTTTCCCACTAATGAATAATGATTTCTTTCATATAATTAATTCCTGTACATATTCCTCTTGAACTATGCCATTTTTGTTTTTGGATGTATCCAAAATGATAGCAATAAAAACTACTCTCCAAAAAAATTAACCTGACACAGGTCTTTAAAGGGGTTTTTCCACGAAGTAAAATTGACGTGTGAAGCTTGCAAATTAAATAATATTTTCACCATTCATTATTATTAAAAATTCTGGACCGTTTTTGTTTTAGCTGCTCCTTTAGTGATCCATTGTTTACAGCTCGTCTCCAGGGGATACGACCAGGGCTGAGAGCTCCTCAGTCCTAGCCAGACATGCTCAGACATCACCTCGCCTTCCCGGCAGCTACTGAGTGTTCAAACCCCGGGTGCTGTTATTCTACTCCCACCCCCCGCCCGCTTTACGAATTAGTCAAACAGTGCAAATAAACAAAGAAACCTCAATGAGGTCTGTGCATTGATAAAGAGAGAAAAAACACAGGTTTAGGTTCCTGCAGGGATTTGAACCTAGGACTCTTGTGCCTGAAGGCAAAAACTTTACATCCCAGCTACTCACAATGCTTTACATAAACAGACCTTTCTTTGACTAGAGAGAGGAAAGGCCTGGTGATGTCATCCTGCTGAGTTACATGATATGCAATTCAAACAAATCACACATGCCCCCTTCTGAGCACACAGAGCTGAAGAGCTGGATACAGGAGGTATGAAATGACATCGTGGCAAAACCCCTTTAAGTGGAAAAATAAAAACGTTGGTCTCAGAAAAAGGTAATGCAAAACAAATTTAAGAATAAACGGGTTTTTTTTAAAGTAGCAAAACATAGTGAAAACTAATAAATTTGGTATCGTCAAAGTCGTACTGACCTGCAGAATAAAGGTAACATGTCATTTATGCTGCACAGTGAACTTTATAGAACATGAAACCTCCCAAAAAAGGCACAATTATGTTTTTCCCCATTTGACCCAACAATTTATTTTGTTTCCCCTTACATTATATATTACAACAAATGGTAACCATAAAATATTCAACTTAACCCGCAAAAAAGAAGAGCTTGGAAGATGGGGAAGATGAAACAAATCAAAAACCACTGTATCATTAAGGGGTTAATAAATGTAAAATAATTGACATTGCTACTTCAATAACATTCCAATCTATCGAAATGTCAGCTTATTTATCCCACATAGTTAATACTGTAAAAAAAATACCCATTGCTAGAATACATGTTTTTTGGTCACTTCGCTTTCTTGAAATATGGATTAAAATGGCACAGCCCAAAATGGTACCAAAAACTAGTTTGTCCTGCAAAAAACGTAAAAAATGACAGTAAAAAAAGGACTTGGCCTCAAAATATGGTGATGCAAAACAAATATTATTTTAAAAAAAAGACTTTTATGTTTTTTTTAACTAGTAAAAGATAAAAGCTATTAAAATGTGGTATTGTCTGTAATTGTACTGATCTGGAGGATAATATATTTATATCATTATCATATGTCATTATACCACACGATAAACTCAGTGTCATTGTTTTTCCATTCTACTCCACGAATTATATTTATTTTTTTGGTTTCTTGATATATTACATGGTATCTGTAATAATACAACTAGTCCAGGTAAAAACAAGTTCCATATGGCTTGAAAAATAAAAACACTTTGTCTATTGGAAGGAGGGCATGAAGAAAACTAAAATTGTTGTGTTGGGAAGGGGTCAAAGTTGGCAAGTTCTGAAAAATCATGCTACATGTATTTTATTTCATCTAAACTTGCGGTTGCTAGAATATGAAAGTGACTAGACTTGGAAACAAGGTGTATTCATTAATTTGTTAGCCTGGGCAAACTGAAACACAATTATGGCATTGTTTCTACTACGACAGCATGCCTAACTCATGTTGCTTCCTGGCAATTCCTCATTGCAATAGGATATAATTAAGGATAATTATTACCGTGTATATGTTACTGTGATTGCATAATGATAAGCGGAACTAGTTAAAGCTAGGCTCTTAAGGAATGTGTTATTATTAAAAGGAACTTGTCTGAAAGTGACCTATTGTTTAAATCATTTTTTGCGATTTATAGATTTTTATAAAAATTCTAAAATATTGTATTTTCCCGACTGGCCACTGAGCCTCAACAATATGCAAATACTTCAAGTGGAATTTACTAATCAATTTTAAAGGGAATCTATTGCCAATTTTTTTTTACTAATTAAAACAAGATATTGATTCATATTCATATTTTATTCTTAGCCATTTTTATTTTCTAATTGCAGAATTTTTAATTATGTTGCCTGTATATAATTATGGGGGCAGCCATCTTGCCTGTGCTGCTTTTAACAGAATTTTGAGAAATCCTTTACAGCAGGTTAATGGACATAGGAGCCTGTGAATACTAGCAGACACCGTCTTCTATAGGAGAGTTTACTACACATGCTCTGTAACCTGGAAAGAAGTCACTAAGGGGAGAGGTGATGAATCTCATGTGACTGTGTTATCTATACACACTGCTATTACCTTTCCTGTAATTGTTTCTGTCTGATGAGGAGACTGCTGAAAAATTTTCAGTACAGAACAGGAAGTGTCAGACAATTATTAGGCCTAGTGGCCAAAGTGAAAACTGCAGGATTTCAGGATATTTTTTTTAAATATTGAAAGTGATATGGTAAATAAAAAAAAACACAACCAAAAATTCTTAAAAAAAAAGGTTAAACAATAGACCATTTTCTGATGACACATTGCCTTTAACTAAATTTTGTGGTGGGGGAAAAAAGTTCAACATTTTTGCACATGCCTGTTGTGCCCAAACATGTAAAAGTTTTTCCATTTATTTATAACTTTGTCCACTTTTTAAAGTGTTCATGGCTTAGTGGGAGAGAATCTGGCCTTCTGATTGTAGATTTCTCAATTAATTTCTATGTACATGATTATGTGGGCAGCATTATGTCTGAGCTGCATTTAACAGCATTTAGATGCATGCTTTACAGCAGCTACATGGACATAGGATCCTGCGAACAGGAGCTGACCCATTAACTGCTATAGGAGAGTTTTCTAGACATGCTGTGTAACCTGGGAAGAAATCACTGTATAAGGAGCGAGAGAAGGGGTGCTGTGACCATTTTGTATTGTAAATGGTGGATCCTGTGTTCTCTATGCACAATGGTGTCACCTTTCAGTGTAATCTTGCCTGTGCCTCTTGTGAGCAGACTGCTGAAAGTTTTCTCTACAGAACAGGAAGCGTCAAACGATTATTCGGCCTTGTGGCCAAAGTGAAAACTACAGTATTTCAGAATTTTGTTAAAATATTGATAGTGGAATGGGAAATTAAAAAAAACACAACCAAAAATTCTTACAAAATGTGTTAAACATAAAAACAGTTAAACAATAGGTCATTTTCTGTTGACACATTCCCTTTAAGATTTAGTAATTCTACTTTTATTAAGTGTATTACATCATGATATGATTGTATTTTGGATTATTATAGCTTTCAGTGGTTGGTCTTTTCTCTCATGTGAGCGGTATATGTGTATATATATTCCGAACAGCAGCACTGTCCTGTAAAACAATGAATAAGGATTTTTTTCCCAAAATGCGTCAATGGGATCATATGTTTTTTTAGCTTTGTACTTACCTTACAGATTACAAATAAAGGCCAAGTTTTTATTCACTACAGAATATTTTGTTGGGATGCTGGACTAATTTCTATATTTTTATATTTTGGGATGTCAGAATCCATAATGAATTCACAATCTGTAGTAAAATCCACAATTGTGGTTTTTAAACTCACTATTTTTTTTTCTTCTTCCTTTCAGAATCTGGGGGAAAATTTGCACAAAAAAAATGTACACTCAAATCTGCATAATTTAGAGCACAATTTTTCTTCTGCGGGTTCTTGCAGAAATACTGTGGAATTTTTCCTGCCCACTTTGATGATAAGACTGGGGAAAGTCTTTGCGAGCCATGAATGGTCACTATGTAATACATTTCTCTTGCAATGGCTACTGCAGAGAAAATGTAGCATTATATGATGGCCTTTCAAAATAATGACTGTCCATGTAAAACACGGATAGCTTCTGCCTGAAAAAATAACAGACACTCTTATTGAGCAGCTATTCATTTGGACTCAAAGTGGGGAGAGTGTTTTCACGACACGACAACTCCTTTAAATATACATTATAATCAAATATTTCCTAGGCACTGATTCTACTTGGAAGGTCTGGTAAGGACATCACATATGAACAACTTGTTTATACAGAGCTGTGATAAAAATTACTAATCATGAGTCATTTATGATTTTAGTCACTAATTAAAGCTACTGTAAAAATCAGTCATATTCCAACTCAGATTAATTAAATATTACATGGAAAGCAAGAGGTCTGGGACTCATTTACGTGGGTCTTAAGGATTGAAATATCATCATTTAGAGGACTGATCTCTAACGTGTGTCTCCAGGGCCGCCGATAAGGCATTACAGGGGGTACTGCTGTACAGGGCCCGGGCAGAATTGTGAAACAAGGGGGCCCGCCAGTGAGCCCCTTTGCTTCATGTGTCTGCCAGCAAGCGCACAGGGCCCGCTGCGGCCCCGTACTCATCTGGGCCCGCTGCGGCCTAGTACTTCTCGGCACCCATTCTCATTGCGGGCCCGTCGCGGCCCCTTTAACAATGAAGAAGGCAGTGGCGTGGTGAAGCATCTTCACCACGCCGCTGCCTCTCCTAGGCTTCACAGCCTTATAACTAATAGGCTATGTGGCCGAGGAGCTTCCGTGGGAGCGTCCCCACGCTGGGACGACGTCACGCTGCCAGTGTCGCGATGACTTCATGCTGCCAGCTCAGCCGGAAGGAGGAAAAGGTAAGTATTGTTTTTATTTTTATGAAACCTGCCTGCCTGGGTGGCCCATCTATATACCTGTCTGGGTGGCTCATCTTAATACCTGCCTGGGGGCCTATCTATATACCTGCCTGGGTGGCCCATCTATATACCTGCCTTGGTGGCCCATCTATATACCTGCCTGGGTGGCCCATCTATATACCTGCCTGGGTGGCCCATCTATATACCTGCATGGGTGGCTCATCTATATACCTGCCTGAAAGGTCCCATCTATAAACCTGCCTTAAGGAGGGGGTCTATACATGTCTGCCTAACTGAGGGGAGCTATAGTGCTACCTAACTGAGGGGGTGCATATAACTATAATTAGCTGCTGAAAAAGTGAGGATTCTAAGATGTATGTGGTAAATTCTGCAGAGACGAGTCATAGGCGAGAGAAGTCATCATGGTCGTCTGGGCCGAAAGGACAAAAAAGGGGAAGACGACTGCTTCTTCCTGCGCCGGTACCAGGTGCAGTTGGTCGCACTGGAGCTCTGTTGATGTACCTGGAAGAGATGTTAACTACGCTAGTGGCCTGATGTACCGTATGTCGTCCCTGCCATCCATCTCCCAGGAGCAGGTAAGAGGAACACACCATTCACTTCTTACACTGTAGTCAGGTGAGGGGGGGGGGAGAACACCATTCACTTATTACACTGTAGTCAGGTGAGAGGGAAGGTGGGGGACACCATTCACTTCTTACACTGTATCAGGTCAGGAGGAGGTGGTACACCATTCACTTCTTACACTGTAGTCAGGTGAGGGGGGGACACCATTCACTTCTTACACTGTAGTCAGGTGAGGGGGGGACACCATTCACTTTTTACACTGTAGTCAGGTGAGAGGGGGGGGACACCATTCACTTTTTACACTGTAGTCAGGTGAGAGGGAAGGTGGGGGACACCATTCACTTTTTACACTGTAGTCAGTGGAGGGAGGTGGGACACCAATTCACTTTTACACTGTAGTCAGTACGCATGTGGGGGCACATAGTTTCCTTCTTTACTCTTTACTTTCCTGTCTGGTTGCCTCTACAAACCTTCTGTCCTACCTTTACTCAATTTGAGAGTTTTGGATACTGTGATACTATGCATCAGTACACAAGTACCGTAGTATATTATACTAGCGATCACTTACAAATACCCAGGTGAGACGGGAAACAAAAGATTTAGAACGTTATTTTTAAATATTACCACCATAAAAAAATGTCTGAATTGTGTCTGTGTCATCTCCTCACTTTTACTATAAAATTGGAATTAAAGTGGAGAAGTCATATAAACCCTAAAATGGAAAATGATACAAATAAAAACCCTAACCTCATAAAAACCTATTCCTGACACAACTCAGCTGACAGAAGAGGTTATTGGTCTAAGACAAGACTATAAAAACACAGTAAACTCTCAATATAAATCTGATATTAACGGAATTCTACTGACTACGAAATAAAGATTAAGAAGGGTGACATGTATGAAGAGTTCTGCGCCAGAGTTTTCACTCTATTTTTTGGGGGGAGAGGGGTGGGGGTGGCTGACACTTTGACTGTATGGGGCCTTGAAATCCCTGATGGCAGCCCTGTGTGTCTCATCCGCTGTTGCAAAACTGTTTTTGTCTAGACGGATTGGAAGTTGTAATTTTGCAATAGCTGTTTTCAGGGCTGTATTTACTACTCAAGCTGACTTAGGCACTAAACCGGAGTACACCCTCATTTAAAGGGGTTGTATCATTTCATTAAATGGTTTTCAGAATAAGGGGACTGTGAAAACAAGCACCTTTGCAATTGGATGTCATTAGCAAAGCTGTCTAGTTTTCACAGGATCCCTTATCTTCTGTTTCTGTAAACACAGTTCCCCAATGCCGGTCGGATTCCTCCTCCTTTCATGTCATCTGCTGACGGCTCTACTAATTTACATTCTGTCTGGTTCCCGGTCATATTCATGGGAGTGTGCATTCCTGCCTCTCTCACTCAGAATAAGGGGCCAGGAGCATTTCACTCTGCACAGCCAGAAGAAACACACTAACACTGCAGCTGTTTCTACAATCAGAAAACAGCAGAATTGTGCCTCGGTGCCTAAATGCTCCTGTGTGTAAACATAGCAGGGAAAGCTGTGCTGCTCTGGATGAGTTCGTAGAAGACTGGATTCAACTGTAACAAACCTCCAGCTTTGAGAGGAGTAGAGATCAGTGCTCTTAGTTCATAGAAGGCTGTCTAGACTGAATGCAGGCCTGTGGTATGCAAACAGCTCTTACAAAATAAGACTGCATAGGGAGAGGACACAGTGAAATGTGGACTCAGACAAAGAAGGGAGGGGGAAGAGCACACTGACTCGGGAGCGAGTATGAACAGTGAAGGGGGGGTGATGTCATCCCCCTTCAGTTAAGAAACACCCAGCTGGGAGCGGAAGAAACGCCCCTGGATTTAAGGAACTGAGAGAATCAAGCTTCAAGAAAACAGCCGAACTGATGAAGCGAATCATCCCCTTTAATGCCCTTTTCCACTTGGCTATTATCCGCATGAATTGATCATTTCTAAGCAATAGTAATGAGTAGTGTTAATGTAGAAATTAATAGTGTTAATGGGAAAGATCAATAATTAAACTATTATTACTGATCTGTAATTGTGATGCTGAAAAAATAACGTTTATTGCTGGTACAATTTGAAAAATGTAAATGCCACTGGCATTTACACTTGCCATTGCTACCTAGAACTCAGTTTGGTCATGGTGTTCATTGGTATGGATTGCGTTTCCCAAGAGAAATGTTCCTAATACCACCATACGGTGACTGATAACATCCCCATATCATGAATGGATAACGCCACCACACAATGACTGAATAGCACACAACCATACTGTGACTGAATAGCACCCCCATACTGTGACTGCATAAAACTTCCTATACAGTGCTGTCATGGGGGCTGGCACGGGTGCCGTCGCTCTCCGCGGCCGCCCCCCTGCCCGCAGGGGGTCCGGTGCGGGTGCCACGGCTGCCCGTGTCCATTCCCTCGCTGCCCGGGCTTCGGCACCAAGTTACTTACCCATCCACGCTCCTGTGTCCCCTGCTCCTGCGTGTGCCGGCCGCCGCGCGCGTACCCACTGCTTGGGGTGCGCGGGCAACGGCTGGTCTGAATTTAAAGGGCCAGTGCACCGGTAATTTTCTAATTGCCGGCCGTTGATCCTATATATTGTACATGCCCCCTGCACTCTCTGCCAGTTTGTTGCTGTGTGTTAGCAAGTCTTGAGAGTGTTGGAGTTCCGTATCGATTACCCATGTACCAGTCCGTTCCGCTACGTTTCCTGACTTTGCCTGTTTGCCGCCTGCCCTGACCGTCTGCCTGTCTCTGACCACGAACCTCTGCCACCTGTCCCGACCTCCTGCCTGTCCCCGACTACGTCTCTGGATTACGATTCTGTACCTCGCATTACCCCGTCCGCCATCGCAAGCAAGTCTCGTCAGGGGTAGCAACCTGGTAGCCTCACGCCGCAGCAAGTCCAAACCGCTTTGCGGCGGGCTCTGGTGAATATCGGGGGCTACTTAGACTCCGCTCCCTGGCGTGGCTTAACTATCATCGCTTACGGTTGTCCAGCGAATCCACTGAACCCTTACAAGTGCCTGCATAATGCCACCATAAGGGCGCATCCCCACTGCACAGGACAACTATCGGCCGGTTCGCCGGCCGGTATTTGTCCTGGTTTGCAGCCGTCCCTACGGCCGTGCGGTGGGGGGGGAGGGTGAGCTTTTCTCCGCGATGAGCCCTCCCCCTCCACATTGACATGCACAGATTCCGTCCGGACGGAAGATTGTGCATGTTCAATGTTTTGCGGCCGGACCGCGGGCCCGACGGAAAACCCGTCCAGTGGGGACTGCTGCACAGGCTTTCCATAGAGCACCATTGTGCTAGTTTTCGGACGGTTTTTTAGGCGGTCTGAAAAACCGCAAACCGGCTGAAAAACTGGACGAAAACCCGTGCCGTGAGGACATGCCCTAACGTGACTGGATAACAACCTGGATTGTCTCAGTAGCCTGGATGGTCTCAGTAGAGTGTATCAAGAGAAGCTGGTAGCCTTAGGGCTTAAGCACTGATCCAGAAACTGGAGTCCAGAAGCGAAGGCTGCTGTGTTAAAGTGTGAGGAATGCCAGGAAAGCAATTGTCGTTGGTGAAGAATACTGTGCATATGAAGAAATGTCTACCTGTCAAGCTTAACCATGCTATAAGAGTGAGTGCCGTGAGTAAAGCTTGCAAGACCCAAACTAAGAAGTCTCTGTGGTCGATTTCGCTACACCTCCAAGCAATCCCACACCTGTAGACCTGACATCCACACACACCCGCTTTACACCTTGTCACGGACCTGGACGTAGAAGGTGGATCCACTGGACCACCGCAAGCGATGGTGTAAGCCACGTCAGGAAACAAAATCTAAGTAGGTCCCGGTTTTCACCAGAGCCCGCCGCAAAGCGGGATGGACTTGCTCCCGGGGGGGGCTACCAGGTCTTTGCCCCTGACGTGACTTGCTTCCCGGTTTTGGGGCCACCCAAAAGGTTTATAGCGTGGTGCAAAATTCTTAAGGCAGGCTCGTAGTGGGGGAACCGGGCAAAGGTCAGGACGGGGCGGTTTGGGTTTCGTGGTCCGGGACGGGATTAGGCCCAGGGCGGGCCCGGCAAGGTGCGGGTTTCGAGGAACGGAAGCCAAAGGGTATGGTAAAAAAAACTTTTTTTTAATCTGTAAAAAAAGGGCCCTTGGAACGCTTTCTTTTATAGGTTAAATGGAAACAAAAAACCGGAAAACAGCCCCAAGGGGGGGCACTTAAATAAGGGCAGTGCCCGGCTTTTTCCCGGGTGCACGGGCCCCTTTTAAAAATTCTCACAGTCCCGGGCCCGCGCGGCCTTATGATGGGGGATTGCGTCCCGGGGAGGCTGAGGAAAGAAAACCGGAGCCCCGGCCGGGTTTAAAAAGGGGGGATTTTGGGGGCCCGGGGGGGGGGTGAGCGCGCCCCACCACCCGCCAGGGGGCGGCCAGGTTCCCCCTTAAGTTTGGGGTGATCAAGGCGTGCCCCCCGACCCGGGGGGGGGTTTCGCGGGCCCCCACCCGTGAAACACCAATTGCAAACGCTACAAAAAAAAACCCAATAAAAAAAGGGGCCCCAGCTACGCAGACTCCCGACCCCAAGGGGGTTATGGGAAAAAATCGCCCAGGGAAACCCACGGCCCAAAATCATCCTGGCCACGGAACAAATTTTGGCGCAGTTTGGAAACCAAGGGTTTCGGGTTTAAAAACTCCCCTCCCTGCCCTTTTGGACGGGGGGGTTGGGCCCCCCCCCCCAAAAGAAAAGTCCAGTTTCATCTGTAGTTGGTTCCCAGAGGGAGCGCCAGAACCGGAAGAAAAATTTGAACGCCCCGGTCCGACACAAAGTCCCAAAAAGAGCCCATGGCCAAAAACATATGAAAAAAAAACGGGAAAGGCGGGGGGCGAGGAAAAACCCCGGGCAGAGGAAAAAGGGGGGGGGACATTTTTAAAAACCCGGTCTGTAACTCACCCAAATAAAGGGGGTTCCCCAGGGGAAAGGGAGGGAGACCCAAAGAAAAAATCCAGGGCCCCAGGACCCAAAAAATTGGGAAGGGGGTCGGGAAAGGGGGAGGGGGGGGAAAGGGGGGCCCTTCCAGTTTGAGACGTGGAGACTTGTTCCGGGCCGGGAAAGGGGAAGACTAAAACGAACTCCGAACATCCTGGGAAAAGGCCCCGGCCACCGTGAAACGAAGGAAAAGGAGGGAAAGCAGGACCATCCACCCTGGGTGCCCCCCCATAGGGGGAGCAATGACCCCTGAAATATTTTCCTTCCCGAAGACTGGAGGGACGTAGCTTGGGGGGCCGGAAAATTGGTTGTAGATCAACTGGTGCGGCAGAGATGACCGTTTTTGGAGGGAAAAATGTGCCTGGAGTGGACTCTCCCCCGTCACACCGAAGCAGGGGGAGAGGGGGCGTCGGCCTTGACATTTCGGCCCGGGAAGGCCCGAAAAATGAATAGAGATACAGCAGTTTTTTAAAGGGTTTTGGTAAAAAATTGCTAAACAGGGTGAAGAGCCCCCTCCAAGAGATACCTCCACTCTTCCAGAGCCGCTTGATGGCCAAAAAATTTCCCGGGTCGCCGATAGAAAAAATTCCCCCTTCACCCCGGGGAAAAACTTTTAGAGAAAAACCCCCCCAAGTGGGGTTTTGCCGGGGGGCCCCTTTGGGGGGAGGGGTACAGCCCCCCCCACCGAGGGGGGCCGACCTCGGGGAAAAAGGGTTTTTTCAAAACCCTGGCCGAGAGAAAACCGGGGCGCAGAGGCAAAAGGGCCCCACATTTTTAACTTAAAAGAAGGTTTCCCTCGCCCGGGGTGGCCAAGTTTTGGGTTTGGGCTTTCCCTTCTTGGTCAAAGCCACTAAGGGGAAAACCCCAAACGAGGAAAAATGTGGTAAAAATTTCCCTTTTAAAATAGTTGGCGAACCCCGGAATCTTTGTTTTGCTCGGAGACCCACGGGCGGGGCCCCTTTGGGTAGGACGGCAGACAACTTTTCGGGGTCCATTTGTAGGCCCCTTGCAAAAATTTAAGTAGCCAAGGAATGGTAGGTCGGGCTGATGAAACTGGCACTTTTTCAAGTTTGGAAATAGAGGGGGTTGGGCCCTTAGCCCCGTCTGAGGCATTTGTGTACGTGAAACTTTAATGGGACTAAAGGTTCGGGGGGGGAAAAACCAGAAGCGTCAAGATACACAACCCCCCCCGGCATGTGTACGGGAGGCCCAGAAGATGTCATTGCAAAATTCTTGGAAGAGGGGCCGGGGGCCCATTGCAGACCCGAAGGGCATGAAAAAGGTACCAAGTCCCGTCCCCGGGTTTTGAAAGCGGTTTTCCCTTTTCGTCGCCCTCACTTATCTCTTTGGGGTTTTTAACCCCCTCGGGGGGGCCGGTTGGGAAAAATTTTGGGCAAACCCAATCCCCAAAAACCCCAAAAAACCCCCCCCCCTTGATCAAAGGGCAGGGGTTTCCCCGGGGACAAACCTTGACCTTTTTGACCCTCTTTTTCCCAAGGCCACAGGGTGGAAGGAAAATTTTGGGACCCCCCTTGCCACGAAAATTAACCCGGCCCACAGGAAAGGGGGCCCTTGGCGGACCGAACCCCTTTCTTTTTAGAATTCCCTTTAAATTAGGGGGTTTAAAGGAAAAAGGGGTTCTCAGGCCCGGCAGGGGTAAACCCCCACTGGATGGATGCCCGGGAGGACAAAGAAAAGTCCAAATGCGTGGGGAAAAACTTCCGGGTTTTTGAGAACATAGGGCCGAAGGTTTTGGTTTGGGTTTTGAAAAGGAAAAGGCCCCCCCCCCCCCCCGGGTCGGGTTTAAAGACGCCCCCAGAGAAGCGGAAAGGGCACCGGCAAAGGGGCCCCCAAAAACAGCGAGACTGACCTCCGAACCCCAACTCAGGACTTTCGCCCTTTGGGCCAATGATCATGGGAGCATGGCGTTCACCCCAGGGGAGACCCAGGAGAAGGGACGAGGAGGAAGGGGGTTTGTAGGGTAAACGAAAGTTCCCCCTTATGCAGCACCCCTACTTGTAGGCCCGGGGGCTCAGTTCGGAAACCAAATTTGGGATCCTTGAGAATCTCTCCCCCTGACAGAGGAGATGATTGGGGCTTCTCCAGGGGGATCACAGGGGGGGGGGGGTTATGTGGGAACCCCGGGGGCAGGCCCAAAGAAATTTCCGGCAGCCCCAGAGTCCAGGAAACCCAGAAAGCATGAAACGGGGAAACCCCGGCCCCATGTCCGACGATCAGGGGGCATGGTTAAAAAAAAAAGGGCGAGGAGAGGGCTTCCCTCTCCCCTAGGGACCCCCCTCTCCTACGTACCCTAGGTCCCCCCCTTTTCCCCGGACGCTGGGGGCCCCGGTGGAAGGATCTGCGGAAATGGTCTCCACTGCCACATTTACAACAAAAAATTTTCCCTCATTTTCGGGTTACTTTTTGGAACCAGGTGGGCCCTACCCAAACTTCTTGACTTCCCCCGGCGGCAGGTGGGAGGCAACTAAAGGGGGCCCTTTGAAATACGGGGGCCAGACGAGGAAGCCCGACGGGGTCTAGTTTTGTTCCCTTTCCTGCTGATTTCCCCTCCTGGCGTTTCCAAGAACAAATTCAACCCGGAGTGGCCCAGGGGGGAAAAGGGTTCACTCAAGGAAGAAGGAGACCCCCGGGCAGATAGGGCGTCCTTGGGAAGGGGCCCGGAGAGGCCTTCTTGAAGGGGGGCAGTAAACCCGTTTCTTTCCAAGATAACTCTGGAACCAAAATGGGGAAACGTACGGAAATTGTCGCCTACAGATGATTCCCCTTGGCGCGGGTTTTAGCAAGGCGGTTCGGAAAGTAGAAGCCCGGGACGGTTCCTCAAAAACGCCCCTTGAATCGGTTTGAGGAATGAACCCGGGTTTAGCTGTGACCGGTTTCGTCCCTGCCCCAGAGGGGGTTTAGCCCAGGCCAGGGTTTTCCCCGGAAGAAAAGGGCTGAGCCTAACGCCCCCTTTGGGACCGTTCGGTAGGAAATTGGTTCCCCCTTTAAACTCATATGCAGGGAGCTTTGGGTGAAAAAGCCCCTGCAGGCCTTGGAGCCCCCATCGAATTTGGTCGGCATAGACAGACGGACCCCATGGACCAGCGGCGGGACCGGGAACCCCGGGGGAGCTGTGGGGGCCCCCGGGAGGGGTGGCTTTTCTGAGCGGCCGGGAAAACCCCGGGAAATCAGGGGGGGGGGGGAGAGGGGCTGATTTTGCGGGGCCTTTGCTGAGCGAGCTGTTGTGACTGCTGAGCCACAATGGCGGTGAGGTCAGATGGCAGAGGCACCTTGGCGGGATCCATGGCCGGATCTTACTGACCAATCAGCAGAGCACCTTGGTCTTCTGTTCCCCTCAGCCATTGGACCACAGTTAGAAGGAGTTTGAATGAAGTGGTGGTCAGGTACTTGCCATGAAGCACAAAACCCAAAATCCCTTGCATGAAGGAAACCCAAACCCGGGGTAGAATTTCTGCAGAAATTTTTAATTTCAATAGGTGAAATTTTATTTCGGTCAAACCCTTTTAAAAAAAATTGCCGAATTTTTTTTCTTTTAACAAACCCCAAAAAAATTTAAAAAAAACCCTGTTTCCCGCAGTGGGGCTTTTCCGGTTCTTCCCTGGGGGCCCCCCCGTTTACTTTTTGGGTGCCAACCGTTGGAATTTTATCACTGCCATCGCTAATAGGCTGCAGAGTTTATGTGCCACTCCCTGACATCAATGCTTGGAAACGTTCACTTTTTAAATTTGACCATTATGACCCCATGAAACCCCCTGCAGCCAATCAGCATCTGTAACGGCGATAATCTGATTGACAGACAGACAGGGAGAGCAGCGCAACAATTTTACCGAAACAGAAGTGAGGACAAAGCTGAACATGATTTTTTTTTATTATTATTTTTAGATTGTGACAGCAGGAGCAATAATTTATTGCAAGATGTAGACCCGGACATCCACTTTAATTATCCAGAGTAGAAAACCCTGGAAAAAGTGGCCCCTGCCATGGATGCTTTATTGCAACCATGTGCCTTTTTTAAGCAGTATACAAAACCCAAAAATTTTAAGTTTTATAATATTAAAAGGGTCCCGCCCTTTTTAAATTTCAGAAATAGTGCCAAAGGGCTTTGGTTTTGGTTTTTGGGCCCCGAATTCAAGTGGGGAAAGCAGTGTACTGCAGTGTCAGAAAAAATTGTACAACTTCTTGTACAAATCTTTGGTTTTAAAAGGGAAAGGGATTTCCAAAAAACAGGCTCCCCCCCGACTTACCCCCGTTTTGACTTAATTTGCCCCAAATTACAAACCGAGACTTATGGGGCATGCTGGGACTTGTAGATCCCCTGTTTCCCCCAGCAAATAGTAGCCTTTTGGGAAAATAACAAGTTTCCCCGCATGCCACAAACCAAAGAAATTGAGGAAAAAAACTTCTTGAAAAGGGACCGACAGCTAAATAATTGTAAAAACCCTTCCCCTTTCCCAAAATCCCCCCCCAAAAAAAATTTTGGGCTGGAGTTACAATTTAATAAAGGATAACCTTATCCGACTTAATAAAATTTAACTTAAAGGGGGGTTTTTCCGCTAAAAGAATTTGCTTTCAAAATTTTAGGGAACACAAAATAAAACATTTTCCCCAAATTTTAAATTTCATTTTTCCTCTGTTTTTTTTTTTCCCCAAAGAGTTTCAAGGGGAATTTATTACCCCCATGGCCTATTTCAGTTCCCCCCAGTAACCGACCGTAAAAAAAAATCTCCCGGGTGTTTGTTCAATGAGATAACCCGAGATGATTTTAAAACACAGGTTCCCGCAAATGTCAAAACAGTGTCCTTTTGCTGCCCGACAGTAAAAAAAAAACTTGATTTATCTCAATTTAAAAAAACCCCTTTTAAATTTGGGGGTTTTGTTTTGGGGGTCAGATAAGAAGGGCCTGCAATAGTTTGAGAAGCTAATCTTTAAACTAATTAGCATTGAAAACACAACGGGGCTCGGGGCTTATGAGTTTATGCCCCAAAATTTTTCTGAACCAGGAGTGACAGGAATTTTTTTTTTTTCCCTTCTTTCCCTTGGAAAAACCCCGTTGGGGAGACAACTCCTTTAAGAAAACATACAGTCCCCCCCTCCTGTTTTGAACCCCCGGGGGCTGCATGTAAAATTGCCCTGGGGACTGGGTTTTCCTTAAAAAAACCTTTGTACAAGGAAAGTTTTCAGTATTTTAAAAAGACACATTTATAAGGGGGGCTGTTACAGAACCTTCAGGGTTTTAACCCAATTTTGCCAAAATCTTGAAAGAAAAGGTTTCCCCCTGAAAACGCTATTTTAAAAAAAAAGGGGGCCCGGGGGGTTTCCAACGTGAGTATAAAGTTGACTCTTATTCTCTGATCCTAAAAGCCTCCAGTAGCGACACTGATGGGATTCATACATTCTCTTGTACACTGTGAACAAAGTTCCCAATGTTACAGGGATCCCAAATAAATGCCTTTTTATTTTTAATCAACCCAAACAAAACCAAAAGGGAAACCCTTCATGAGAGAAAAGAAAACCTGCTTGTAAGCGTCATCTTTGACTCCTCGCACACTAGTCAGAAATTGTGTGCGTTTAGTAATTTTTTCTTACCTTTTTGAAACAAACTTAAAGAACAAACTAGGCCCAAAAAATATTCCAAACCCGAATTATTTTTTCTTATTTGGTCTCCGTGCTAAGGACATGTTGGAGAGGAGACAATGGAAAAAATAAATTGCTTGTATAATAAATACTGTAGCTGGAAGTCAAGATGACATGTAAGGTCTGCGAGGAAGGAATGCCTTTTTTATACTGCCAAAGTGAAAAAGCTGCTATAATGCTAACATACTGTAATGTAAAATCATAAATTAAAGACAACCTGTCCCATAGATTATGCCCCCCCTTGCTGAGGACAGAACAAGGTAGTGACAGACATGCTGTTTCCTATTCTGTAAGATGCTGTAGTTTTTGTGTATTTAATGCTCAAATCTACAGTTTTCAGCCAGAAGAGTCATTCGAAGAGTCCGTTTTTTTCAAT
This sequence comes from Phyllomedusa bahiana, assembly GCA_025379985.1. Lineage (NCBI taxonomy): Eukaryota > Metazoa > Chordata > Amphibia > Anura > Hylidae > Phyllomedusa > Phyllomedusa bahiana. The sequence goes on from JAODAL010002561.1 coordinate 132,360, forward strand.
CCTCACCCATCTAAGGCTAGACCCACCCACCTCAACTGATAAACCTATTACTTTGAATAGGTACCCTGTTTCCCCCGAAAATAAGACACCCCCGAAAATAAGACATAGTGCATTTTTAGTTATGAAATTCAGAGTTTGGCTGCTTATTCTGATGTTTGTGATGAAATCACTATGGTATATTAATACATGTTGATGTTTTGTTCAACAATAAATGCAAATTATTGTTCACAGAAGAAAAAGCATCCCCTAAAAAAAAGTCTTAGCTTGTCTTTAAGTGCAAAAATTAATATAAGACACTCTTATTTTTGGGGAAACAGGGTAGAAACATGTGAATAACTGTAAGTGGGTGGGGCTAGCCTTTGGAATAAGATTTGAGGGGTAAATGCTCTAAAACTCTTGCATCCTACAGAATAAGGGACACAGCACTGGGAACAGCAGGTCTGTCACTAGCTTGTGCTGTCCTCAGCAAGGGGGGCACAATCTATGTGACATGTTCCCTTTAAATTATTGTGGATTTACAATTACACATTAATTACAGTCCAGCTATGAAAAACACCAAAAATTAAGAAATTAGGTCAAGGTCCTGCCCATACATGCCAACAGTCCTTAGTTTTACAACAAGTGATTTTGGCTTCCTGTTTACCTTTGGGGTAATTGGTGGGGGCATGGGTTAAATGTCCCAGAAATTGGGATTTAAATGTTGATAAGCATGGCCTCATGTATGACACATATTCTGGTGTCTGCAGACAGTGGGTGTCCAGAGTAGGTTCATACCAACTAAAGAGAGTAAGACAAAAAGCCTGAGGTTCGTATACCCTCAAATGTACCATAAATGATAGACCATACCTTGGCGGAATGCTGTGGCAGCACTCTAAGAAGATGGCAGATTTTTGGCATTAGAAGGCCACCTATTGTTGACACTCGCATGTCCTTTTGTCTTTGAAGGCCCATCTCCATTCAAAAATGAGTTTGTAAAGGAATGTATTATGGTACTTTTTTGTGTGGAGTCGTATCCTTTTTGGATGCATTTGGAAGACAGAAAGCAACATTTTTGCCTTTCATTTGAAAAACAATTGAAAACCTGTATGCCATATTTCTGTTTTGTGGTACCATTAATTTTTGCTAACATATCAAGAAATGCAATCATATTGGTTGTCACTTTTAAAATAAAGCGAGACAGCATGGCTTATTTTGGGGCATATTTCGCTGCGTATTTCGCCACATATTGCTCTTAATACGTGGCAAAATGCGCCTTGCAATTACGGTAAGCCATAGCTCTCAAAGAGAACTATGGATTACGCCTCCTCACCCAGCGTGTACAATACGATCAGCGGGGAGATGAGTGACATGTCTAATGCATGACTATAGGGCCGGCAGGCTGCCGGGCCCCCCCGCGCCTCGGGAGTACGTGCTGATCAGCGCAAGCTCCCAAAATACACAATGTATTGCGTACTGTACACGTTGTAGTACATCGTGTGAACATGGGTGGGTCTATAGCAGTGATTGACATATCAACTCTGCTATTCCTAGCTGTTCCTGTTTCACTGACAACTGCAGACTTTTAAATTGTTCAAGGGTGAAAGCTTGTCATTTACTTACATAAACAAAGTTCTTTGCTAAAAAACACTCTGCGGGAAAACTACCAAGTCAAAACTGACTGATGACACACTTTGGAGCAATAAAGATAAGAAGAGAGCAGGAGAGGGGTCGGAAACCAATAAACTTGTAACCTAAGAGGAGTAAAATTTCTGTATCTCCTGACCAAAGAAAAATTTAAAAAAAAATGTTTTTGTACTTTTCTCTACTGTTATAAGCAAAACATTGGGGTAGAAAACCCCTTTACTGAAAAAAAATTTCACTTGTTAAAAAAAAAACATGGCAAAAAGAAATTAATTTCAATTTCATAGGGGGGTTCACAAACATTTTAAAACCCTGTATATGGTTCCCCAAGGGTACCATGAAAAAATACCCTGAGGAACGCCCAAGGGCCCCCACCACTGAGATCCCTAAGCAAGTAATTTTCTATGGGGGATAAAATTTCGCTATTTAACAAGAGAACATGCTTTCTCTGCCGTACCCAGAAGCATAGTCTACCATACTTTTGAGTTTTAAAGGGGAATAACGTCAGGAAAAGCAAGGATTTTGGGTTGCCTATTGACTCAATGGGACCAGAGCTGCGTTGCGGTATCCGTCAGGGTAACTTTTTTCACAGTACCCCACAGGCGTGGTGTAAAATGTCTGGATGGCCCTTTAGAAGCAATGATAAGGATGAAACCAAAATGTCTGCACATTATGTTATTACTTTTAATTCAGTCATTAAATAAAAAATTACCAAACTCTGGTGTTTTTCTAAATTCTGATTTACCAATATATGGGCAATATTTTTTTTGGGGGGTGGAAACCTTGAACTGGTTTTCCTATCTTAGATATTTATGCCATGTCCACAGGCATATCCCATAAATGTCTTAGAGATGTTGAGTATTTAACTAAAATGTCTATATCCCACTTCTGAAGAAATGCATTATAATACTTACAGCTCATTACTGCTGTATACACGGGCCATTAAAGGATTCATAAGTCACATTGTTATGATCTGGATGTCATGAGAGTGTTTAACTTTTCAGTTTTAAAGATTTAAATGGTCAAAGAAATGAGTGTGTTATTAGTTTCAGGCAAAAGAAAGTGCAAAGCAATAACAAAATATTAATGGGTTTAATGAAGCATGTTAAATACTAAAATACAACTTGCATTGTAGCGATAGGTGAGAGGCAGGAAGTGCCTATGGGGGGGATTACGTCTCAGTCCCATCTGAGCTCTGATGAGGGTCCAAAGATTCCTCTGCTACATAAAAAGACACAATGATATGCATATGAAAGGTGGAGGGTCTTGTTACAATTTTTACATTAAAGCCTGAGAGCCTCAAGTTACAACTCTAAGGGAAATTTAAGTTTGGTAATCTAATGTTTGTGTTCTCCATGGGGAAAATTCCATAATTGATAAATGTTTTGGAGCTGGATAAGAATGGGGGAAGTAAGAAAAACATTTCTTTTGATTTATGCTGTGATCTGTCTTTGTGGAAGGACACTATTGTTGAACTGCTACTATGACTCGCTCTGCTCTGCACTGACGAGGGGGAACACCCCGAAACGGCTGTCTGCAGATGAGTGATGCTCACTTGGCTAGACATCCCTTCTTGCTTTCCAAAGATCCAGTGGGTCAAAAGCAAATTGAGGATTTGTTACATCCAAAGGGGCGAAAGGCTTTCAGCTCTTCTTATAATGCCTTGTGATCTCTCAGTAATAAAAGAAAGCGGTGCTTGAAAAAATAAATGTAAGCTTTGAACGTCCTTCTTTTTGATGAAATCTGCAATAAATTCCTTATTTTTGACGGAATTTACAACTAAGGTTCTGAATGGGAACTTAAACACAGATCTGGAGTAAGATGCACATCTTTTGCTATCCACAAGCCACAAACTAGAACTGTATATATTTCTGCTTTAATTTAAAGGAGTTGTTCAATTTCGTAAGTTTAGTCTGGACCAGCGGGAGCTCCCAAAGGGGCCTGGGACAATGGGGGGATGGCTACAGTTGCACTGTTCTCCGTATGTGTTTCTATGGGTTGGTTCACATATGCAATGAAGGTTCCGTTTGGAACCTACGTTGCATGTTCCTTCAGGAATGATGGAAAAAATAGCACAGCAAGTTGCACTATTTTTTCTGTCTAAACAACAGACACTATTGCGGAAACTATGTAATCAATAATGTCTGTTGGGCGCCGTTGGTGCCCGTTTTGAAACTGATCTTTTTGTTTCCGTTTTCACCCCCTCATCAATATGAACCAAAACCTTTTGGGTTTTTCCAGATGTACCCCCAACTTGGAAATTGGTATTTAGCTCCCTGGAAAATGAAGGGAGAGAACCCGCAGAGCTCCTTTTTTGGAGAATCGCCCCCCCCCCTCCTACAAAAACCTCCCGAATTTTGCAGCCAAATTTTCCAACTTTATTACATCAGAAAACTGTTCTAAATGGTATAATAAATCTTTCTTTCTGTAACAAAAACATATAAAAAGTAGTAAAAAATAAAAAAGCAAATGAGGAAAAATGTATCAAGTGGTACACACCAGCTTTGTGGCATAAAAAGTTTGAAAATTTGCTGTTTTTTCATATCTTTAAATGACAAGGTTCTGATCTTTCCCTCCTTTGTGGTTCAGTTGCTTGTTCAGATTGTCTATTGTGTATAAGCACAAGCCTATTTGGAAATCAGTTTATAGAGAGATGGGGAGGGCAAATGTTGAACACCACTGTCCTATCAGATATGACTTGAAAGAGGTCCAGGAAGGACTAAAATATTGTATATCAACTTGGGAGAATATCCCTGTTTACAAGGTTACAACCTTTTCAGACATACACTGTGTAGGCTGTGGGCAGATCTACAGCAGTGAGTGAAATTTCAGCTCTGCTAGCTCCTATTCCTAGCTGGACCTGTTAGTGCAGGTCTGCACAACTTGACAGGATGTGTAGGCTAAAGCAGCCTGGTACCGCCGCCAACCTCCTCAAACAGGTGGTACTGAACCCTTTTTGGGCAGAGTCCGTCCTTTTGGGGGCCATTTGGCTCCCCAAAAATTTTTTGGTTTGGCCCAAAAATTTAGCCCGGGGCTGTATGTAGTGCAGACCTGTGTTAGAGGGACATTAATGATGCAGTAGTATTTAAAAAAGATGATTCTGTCCAAGCAGGGTGTTTGGCTATAAATGTGAGCTAGCAATGCTGTATTTGTTATGAGAGTAAGCTTCTTTGAGGGGGCATGCAGAAATATTTAACATATTATATAAATGCAGAGAAAATAAGATTCAGTATATTTCTATATAAAATTGTACAGTTTAGTAAGCGAGAAAACATGCTGCAAAAACACACTATTAGCTGAATGACACTGTTACCTTTGAATGTTAATACACAGGTATGTGTTCTGCAGACCTGACAGGATGGCACCAGGTTTCTCCGAGGTTAGCAACTCTAAAGGCTTAAAGAGTACCTATCACCTCCACACAAACACCTAAAATTGATGTAGATGAAATTATGAGACTTTTTCAAATATATGTCATTAGCAAATCCAGAGGGTTTCCTTCATTTTTTACAGGGAAACCGGGTTTTTACATTCTCTTTGTAACTCAGGAGACCCTTTTAAAACAATCTTTGGGAGTTTCCAACTGTGCGGGGGTTGATGAGGGCATAGCTGCTTGTATAGGTTCATCTGGGGTCTCTCCCCAACTACAGTACGCGGGGGCAAAAGCACAAAAGGCTATGTTACATAAGGGGAAACAAAAAAGACCTGAGGGGTCAAATACTAAAAACTGGGTTTTCTTTTCCACTCCCTGTCAAAAGCGGGGAAAAAAAAAACAGCCTTTTATTGTTGCAATTTGCATTTTTGTCACATTTCTTTTGTTGTCTTCAAGTCTGGTTTTCAATGTCTGCATAAATTAAGTTTTGGGATGTAAACCCCACCCCCAAAAAAGGATTAAAAAGGGAACTTTTATTGCTTTTATATGTAATCTTGCCCTTTTTATGGTTTTGGAAAATAGTAAAATTATCTTTTTTTTGTAGCAAAAAAATTTTTTTATTTTTATGGTTTTTGGGTTTTTAAAGGGCCCTTTTTTTTTTTTAGGGGATTTGGGTTTGCTAAAATCCTTATTTTTATGGATTTTGGCACTAATAAAGTTATGTCGCTTTTTCCACCCAAAAATCTTTTATTTCTTTAACGGATTTCGGCATTTCAATATTTTTTTTTTTATGTTTTTTTGGATTTAAAATCGCTTTTGTCGCTTAAAAGGATTTAAGGTTTTTTGGGGAAATTAAAATTTTAGGGGTTTTTTTTTAATTTTTTTTCCCGTTTTTCAAGATTTTTCCCTTAATGACGCTAAATATACGTTGTTTTTCAAAGATTTTCTCGGAAGATTTTGTCGCTAGTAAACTATCCCCGTTTTTTGTCACTAAAAAATTTTTTTTTTAGGAAATTTTGAACTAAAGCCCCTTTTTTTAGGGGTTTTTGGCGTTACTGTTATCTCGCTTTTGCTTTTAAAAAATCCAGTTTTTAAAGGCTAAAAAATTTTTTCCCCCAAAATCTGAAAGAAAAAAGGATTTTAGCCCCAAAATTTTAGATAAATTTAATAGAAACCAAAATCCTTTTAAAAAAACCATTCTAGCCCCAAAAATCCGTAAAAAAAATTTATTTTTCGTAAAAAAGCGAGAAAAACTTTTAGCAACAAAATCTTCCAAAAAAAGGATTTTAGCACCAAAACCCCAAAAAAAAAAAAGGATTTTTCCCACCAAAATCTGAAAAAAAAAAACCCCCTATTTTTAGCGCAAAGCGGGGATAATTTTATTTAGCGACAAAATTTTCCCAAAGAAAACCCTTAAAAAAAAAAAGTTTTTTAGCTTAAATTTAGAGCAAAAATTTGATTGGGAAAAAAAAACCTTGGACAAAACATGAACCTTTTTTACAAACGGTACCAAAAGAGGACTTTTAAAAACATTGGGTATGCAGAATTAAAAAAAAATTTTAAAATTTTTAAACACCAATTTAATTAGGGGGCATTTGGGGGTCTCCTGGGTGGGTTTTTAAATTGAAAAATGCGGAAAAAAAACGTCCAGGTCTCCAGACTACTTTTGTATAATTTTCTGGCCCTTCTTGGTTTTTTTTACAACATTTTTAAAAAAAGGACTAGCAGTAAAAAAAAAAACAGAAAAAAGAAGTCAGGGGAGCAGCGGGAAAGTTTTTACAATAGAAGTCAAATGGGAGATGTTTTCAGTTTTTTTTTCAGTGTTTTTAAAAAATAAAAAAAACCGGCTGAAAAAATTGACTTTTTTTTGCAGTGTAAACAGGGCCTAAGGAACAGTGTGCTAGATTTTACCTGTTGTTCAGCCCCTCCTCCAACCCAAAAAGGCCCATCTTTTAATACACTGTTTGCGGGTTTGTGAAACATGATGTGCCCAAGGCATCCTCAAACTGCGGCCCCCAGTTTTTGGGAAAACTAAACCCCCATCATGCATTTTTTAATCTTTAACAGTGGGAATGATGGGGGTTGTAGTTTCCCAACAGCTGGAAGGAATATTTTGGGGAAAAAGATTTATGGGTTTGCGTTTTATTTAATATGGCAAAGTCCCGCCAAAAATTTAAAAATTTTTTTCTTGAAAAAATTAAAAAGTAATGTTTTTTTTTTTTTTCCCTTCATTTTAATTTGGAAGTAAGTCATCCATTAACTTTTGGCATTATTTTTTTAAAGTTTCAAAATAAAATTAAAAACCAAGAGTTATCGAAAAACAAAAGATAAAAAAACAGTTTACCCCTATATTATTTTGCCCCCTTTCCCTTTAGGGGGCTATCAAACCATCCCAAACAGGCAATTTCTAAGGATTGAAAAAACTGTACACAGGAAGAGCATTGCGAAAAGGAAGCCAAATATTTAAGTGACCGATTATTTGCTAGAGGGTACGTTTCAAAAGATATTGAAAAAAATAAAAAAGATATCTCAGAATCACTTTAAAGCCATTTTTAAAACAGGGGCTTTTTGGGAAACTTATTTAAGTCATAATTGGGGGTACTGCGTGAATTAGGGGTGAAATACGGCCCTGTCACAAAGATAATGCATGCGGGGTGGGAAGTGACATTTTCATTTAAAAGCGGGTTTTTACGGGGCCGTAGTAATGATAGTTATCTTTTCTCGCCCCCGCCCCCGTCTACACGGGTAATTTGGGGAAAATTGCGCCCTGCGTTTAAAGCCGTGTGAACATACCCCCTTACATGAAAAAAAAAAAAAAATTGAAAAAGGAAATTAATTTTGCGAAAACCAAATCATGTTTACTTCGTATTATCATATAATTTAATATAAGGAAAAAAGGGGTACAGAGCCAGTTTACAATCTTTTTGGGGGGGTTTCCCCCGGGGATTTGTTTCGGCAGGGGCCCTGAAATCCCCGAATAAATTTTCTCCCGGTTTAAAAACTCCGTACACCTGCACTCCCAAAAGATCAGTTGAGGGAATGATCTTCGGGGGATGCTGGAAAATGGAGTTTTGTACTGTCTTTTTTTTTTTTTTAAATGTTTTTTTTGTTTTTTATTTTCTTACAGGTTTCCCCTTTGGACTATTTTCGGTTTATTTTGGGTTATGTTGGACCAACGTTGGGGTTTTATATCTGTAATAAAAAAGGTGACAAAGGGGGTGATGTCGGGGAGTGTTCTTTTAAATAAAGGGTTTTTTTTGTAATTTGTGTTTGTTTGTTTTTTTTTCATTTAATTTCAGTTTTAGTTTTTGGTGGGGATCTTGGGCAGAGCCTCTCCATTGTAGCGCTCGGGTTGGTGTTTAAAAGTAGTTTTTTTCCCCCCCCTGGCTGACAAAAACCCCGTGCCACTATCCCCCCCGTTACCTTAAAAAAAAACAACCCGGGGTACTGGGAAAAACCGGGAACCCTTTTTGTGATGGTTTTCCCCTTTTTGGGGGGGGCTGCGGGCTGATATTTTTAGAAAGTTAAAAGGGGCCAGTTTTTAAGGGGCCATCCCATTCTGATTTTAGCAGGCTGCAGCGGGTTTGGGTTTTCCCTTTTGGTTATGGAAAAAAGGAGAGGGGCCTCTCGTTTTTATTTTTTTTTTTTAAAAATCATTTATTTATCGAGGGAACCTTTCAGTGGGCACACCCTGTAATCATTACAGTGGATGCCTGTGTGCAGATTCCATTAAAAAAAAAACATTTTTAGAAAAAAAAAAAACATGGGGGCCCCCCCAATTTCCCCCCAAAACCCAAACCAAAGGGAAAAACCCAAAAGCAGAACCTTTATACTATCAGAATGGGAAGAACCATCGCTACTGGGCTTTTTCCCATTTTAAAAATACCAAAAAAGCAGCTGCTCCAGAAGCAGGGGCCCCTACAAATTTGAGGGGCCACTTTTGATGGTTAACCCGGCTTCTTCCCAAAACCCCCGGTGCTTTTGGGGAAAAGGGGTAATGTCACGGGTTTGGGGTTGCCTTAGGGAAAAAAGGGAAAAACCACTGCGACACCAAGCCCGAGCAATTTTAATGGGAAAAAGGCATCTGTCAGATACCTCCCACTACTATCCCCTGGAATTTTATGGAAAAAAAACACAAACATATTGCAAAGGAAAAAAAATTTTATTTAAAATAAAAAACTCTCTTTTAACCCTTTTATTTGAAAAAAAAAGATCAAGGTTGATCCCACGTTTGTCCACGGAATCCGGGGTAGTCCAAATGGGAAAACCCGTAAATAAAAAAAAACATTGCATTCATACACATTTGGCTGGATACCCCTTTCAGCATCCAGGAAAGCAGGGTGACATCCATCACCCCAGGGGAACATCCAGCTTTTTCCCTGATAGGAATATGGATGCCACCTTTGGTGGGTGGGGTGTCACCCCGCTTTTTCCCGGATGCTGAATAGGCTATTGCCAAAAGGAAAACACCCCGAGTCTGTTTCCCCGCGGCCTGTCAAACCCCCCTCTGCAGCCACCAAAGACAGACTGCAGTTGGGGGGAGAAAAAGGGGGCAGAGGGGCAAAAATTTATCCCTTGGGGGCCTGTCTCCTGCCCAAGAAACCCGCTAGAGAAAGGGCCAGGGGGACAGGGGGAGGGGGCAAGGGACAGAAGATAAGTGGGGCCCAAATCCCAAACCCCTTGCACATTCAAACCCCACACCCCCCCATACACAAAAAATACCCTTCCCCCAAAAACTCAAAAAACACACCAAAACCCCCCGCGCACACACAAAAAACACCCCCCTTACTTACACTGAAAAAACACACCACACACCCCCCACACCACAAAGAATACCCCACAACCCTCGCACAAGCACTGAAATACACACCCCCCCTCGAAACCCCACTGAAAAAAAACACACCCCTCGCACTCAAACTGAAATACAACGATCCTCGCACCCACACTGAAATACAACACACACCCTTTCAATCACACTGAAAAACACACCCCAAAAACCCCTTTCACTCACACTGAAATATACAACACACCCCTAGACTCACACGAAATACACACACCCCTCGCACCCACACTGTAAAACACACACACCCCCCCGACTTACACTGAAATACACACACACACCCCCCGCACCCCCACGGAAAAACACAACCCCTCGCCCCCCCCCACTGAAATTTTCCCCACCACACTCTCGGACCCACACCCCATAACCCCCCCCCCCAGGTCTCAAACCACACACACCCCGCGCACACACAAACCCACCCCACTTAATGAAAAAACAACACCCCCCCTCGCCGAAAAATGAAATACACACAAAACCCCCCCCACACCCGAAATACACAAAACAACCTCGCACCCAACAGAAATTTCACACACACACCCCTCGCACCCACAATGAAAAAACACACACACAACCCTTGCACTCACACTGATATTAAAACCCACACCCCTCGCCCGGGGGGTCGCGAAAGGGAATTAATTTCGGGGCACGGCCCCAAAAAGAATTTCCCTGTGGCCCCCCAGTTTTTCTGCCCGGGTCCAGGCCGCTGCCGTGGGCCTGGAGGGGCTCCTTTTGCTTGGGGGGGCGCCCGTTTATCTCTGACGGTTTTTGGGGCCCTTTCACAGCTGCGATAGTCAGTGGGGAAAGGGGGCCCGGACGGATCTTTTCCCCTCCTGTCTTCTTTCCCTTTTATGTTTCAGCGCTTGGGGAAGCGCTGTACATACACCTGAGCGTCGCAGGGGGGAGGACGCATCGTTTCATCAACCCCCCCCGCGTTTTCTGGGATCCCCTAAGCCGGGAGCTTTGCCGGGGGCCCAGGAGGCCCCCCGGCCCCCCGAGACGGGGTAAGTAGGTGTTTACATCACATGCTTACACCGCTCTAAGGCAGCGGAAATGGACCGCGGGACCGGTTTCTGAGGTTTAAATAAGGGGTTTTTTATTTTTTTTTTTTTAGCTAAGGGGGGCATATCAGGTTGGGGGGCATACTATGGTGGGGGGCTATTGGTAAGGGGGGCATACTAATGGCTGGGGGGATATTGACTAAGGGGGCATACTATGGCTGGGGGCATTTCTACTGGGGGGGGGGCTATTGCCCAAGGGGGGGGATATACTGGCTGGGGGGCATTTTTATGGTGGGGGGATATGGCTAAGGGGGACATAATATGGCGGGGGGGCTACTACGGGGGGGGGGGCTTTTACTGGCTGGGGGGATCTATGGTGGGGGCTTATATGGCTGGGGGGCATATCTGGCTGGGGGGCATATTGGGGTAAAGGGGGGAACTACTGGCTGGGGGGGCATATACTGGCTGGAGGGCATATTGGTAAGGGGGGCTATATGGTGGGGGGCATATACTGGTGGGGGGCATTTTATGCGGGTGGGGTTTTAAATTTTCTTTTGGGTTTGGGGGGGAAAATTATGGCCGGGGGGGGTTTTTAAACCCCTTTTTTTTCCCCGGGCATTGGGCGTTTGGGTACCCCTAGGGGGGTAAATGCTTTTCCCCGGCCCAAAAGGACGTATGCAAACGCCCCCCCGGGGATGCGCGGGGCTTGCGGGGGGAGCCGCGGCGCGATCGCGGCAAAGGAACCAGCCCGGAAAAAAACCGCTGGGTTCATTTCCCCCTCACCCCCGGGGCCGGGGGTTGGGAAAAGGGGGGGGGGGGCCCCGAGGGTTTTGGGGAAAAAGCCACAAAAATTAGGGCACCGTCTGGGGCCCCCGAAATGATGCCCCCAGGCAGGGGGAGGGGAGCTTCCCCCCTCCCACATGGCGAAAGGGGAGCGGGGGACAAAAAGCCCCCTCGGGGGGCCCCTTTCCCCACCAGATCCCCGGAAAGCTTTCGAATGCTTCCCCCCCCCCCGGGAGTTTGGTGAAGCAACCATGCCCACAATGCATTGTGGGCCCCTTGGGGGGTCAATAGGTTTTTCCATGGCGACCTATGGCCCCCGGGATTTAAAGCTTGCACAGAAAGCCTCTTCAAAAGGGGAAAATTTAAAGGAAATTTCTTTTTCCCCGTTGGGGGGTTTTCAGTTTTAAAAAAATTCCCCACTGGGGGGAAAAAAATTTAAAAAAATGGGAAAAAAAATAAAAAAAAAAAAAGTAAAAACACAAAAAAAAAATAAAATTAAAAAAAAAACATTTCATTTCCCCCTTTTTTTCCCCCCTTTTTCAAAAAGCCAAATTCCCCCCAAAAAAGATCAAAAATTTAAAAAAAGTTTTCCCAATTTTGGGGGTCGCCGGGCGTTTAAAAGTATCCCCCAAAAAAATCTGTACGGGTTTAAATTTAACCCCAAAGGTTTAAACCCCGTAAAAAAACAAAAAACAAAACAGTCACAGGGAAAAGCGAAATTTTTTTGGGTCCCTCAAACCCCATTAAAAAGGAATAAAAAGCGATCAAAAATTTATATAAAAACGCCAAAAGTTGGGACCAATAAAAACCGGGGCAGTTCCCTCCCGCAAAAAAAAATTTCTTAAACTCTTCCCGTATAAAAAAAAATAAAAAAGTTTGGGCTTTTCAGAAAACAGCGATGCAAAAAATATTTTTTTAACACAATTTAAAAAAAAACCCCATTTTTTTTTTTTAAAAAAAAAACTTCCAAATTAAAAAAAACTATTTTTAAAAAAGGGGATCGCCGTTTAATTTGTAACGGGCCCCGAAGTAAAGCTTAAAAAAAGGGCTTTGGGGGACTGCACTAGGGGTGCTGTGGGAAAAAAAAAAATTTAAAAAACCTACTAAGGGGTTTGCCCGTATTTTCTTTCACCCGCCCCTTTAAAAAAACGGGTTTAAAACTGATTAAAAAAAATTCCCCTTTTCCCCCCAAAAATTGGGTACCAAAAAAAATGTAAAAAAATCCCCCCGCAAAAAAAAAAGGCCCCCACACAGCTCCGTTCCAGAAAAATTTTAAAAAAGGGTTTTGGCTTCAAACTTTGGCGATGCAAAAAAAAAGTGTTTTTTCCCCTTTTTGGGAAAAAAAGTGGTTTTTTTTTTTTGTGTAAAAAACAGTTTTTTTCATAAAAAAAAAATACCCAAAATTTTTGGGTTTTTGGCTTTAAACTGTATCGACCTGTGAGTAATACTACAAAGTTTAAGGGTTTTACTGAAAGGTGGGCCGCTGTTTAAAATTTAAAAAAAAAAAACCCTACCAGGAATGCCCGTATTTTGGTTTAAAATGCCTCCCAAAACCTTAAAAAAAAAAGTGATTTAAAGGGGGCATTTTTGCCCCCATTTAAAGGACAAAAAAAAACGAAACTCATCCGGGCAAAAAAAACAACCCCAAAACAGCTCCGTATAAAAGAAAAAATGAAAAAATTTTTTGGCTTTCTAAAAAGGGAAAAAAATAAAAAAGTCAAATTTTTTTTTAGACCTTTTTCTAATTTGTTTTAAAAGTAAAAAACAAAAAAAAACTATTTTTAAAATCAAAATTTTATTGCAATTTTAACCCGGAACCCCCCTAGGGAAAAGATATCCTAAAAATTTATACTGCACAGCCCAAAAGTTGTAAAATTGAAGGGCCCCAAAAAAAAACAATGGGGGAAATTTCTTTTTTTCCCCCATTTTCATAGGGCCCCAAAAAAAAAAAAAAAAAAACTTTTGGGGAAAAATGGCAAACCCCAAAAAGGGAAAAATAACCAGAAGAAAGAATCTATGAAGGGGGGGCTGAATCCCAAAAATTTGGGGTACTTTTGGAAGGTTTTCCCCCGTTTCTGGTATTTTTTTGGGGGGTTTTTTAAAAAGCACATGGCCCCACCAAAATCTGCGGGTTTTCCCCAAAAAACCCAAAAAACCCCCCCCCCTTTTAAAGCCCTCCCCCGCGCCCAAACGCAGTTTTCAAACCCCCAAGGAAGGGGATTGCTGAACTTTGGGAAGGAAAAAATTTCCCTTTTAAAAAGGTTTTTGGGGGGGTTTTTTTACCAGGAGCCCTTTTAAAAAATTTTAAAAATTTTTAGGGTAAAATTGGGAGATTAAAATTTGGAAAAAAAAAAGGGTTTTTTTAAAATTTTCAAACCTAAAAAGCCCAAAAATTTTTTTTTGAAACACCGGGGGGTGATTGCCCCACTACACCCCCGGGGTTTTATTCCCTTTAAAGGGGGGTAGTTTCCAATTTGGGGTATTTTTTTTGGGGGGGTTTATTAAAATTTTTTGGGACCCCTTTGGGGTGTCCGCAAAAAAATGGGAAAAGGGCCCCCCAAATTTAAAATTCGTAATGGGAAAAAGAGACCCCAGAGTCCAGAAGGGGCCCCCTTTCCAAATTTTGGGGCTTGTGGGGTTTTAGCCAAAAAATTTCAAATAGGGGCCCCCCATAAGGGAAAACTCTGAAAACGGGGAGAATCTGGGGGGGAAACAATTTTTTAAATTTTGCAATTTTCCCCGATCAAAAATTTTCCGGTAAATTTTTGTGGAAAAATGGGATAAAAATTGGAAAATTCCCGCAAAAAAAAGTAAAAATTTTTAAAAATTTTACCTTTCCCTTTGGCCCTTTTAAAATTTCCCGTGAAACAAACCCAATGGGGTTTTTTAAAAAAATTCCCAAAATTTTCAGTTTTTTTAAAAACTTAAAAGGGGGGTAGTTTCTTAGTTTAGGTTTATTTAAGGGGGGATCAAAAATACAGGCAATCAAAGTTAGTTAAAACTGGGGGGCTTTGGGTTCCCCAAAAAAAAGTGTCTTTGAAAATTTTTTTTTTGAAAATTTTAAAATTTACCCACTAAAATTTCTAAAGCCCCCCAAAAGTTTGTTAAAAAAAAAAAAAAAGGGGCAAATTTTTAAAAAAAAGGGGCCCCCCAAAAACAGCAGGACAAATTTTTTAGAAAGTTGTTTTTAAAATATTTTGAGTGGGAAAATAAAATTCCCGCCCTTTCAAACAGAAAAAATTTTTAAGTTTTAAATTTGGGTTAAAATTTTTTCAAAAATTTTTTCCCCCGAATTTTTTTTATTTTTTTCCCAAAAATAAACAACAAATTTTTGGGGGCCAAAATTTCCCAATTTTTAAAGCACAATTTTGTCACAGAAAAAAAATCCTGGAAAAACAAGGATAAAGGGTTTAAAAATGTCAAAAAGTTATTCTCCCCAAAAAAACACTATGAAAGGGTTTCCAAAAAAAAAGGGGGGGTTGGCAAAAAGGGGGCCAAAAAACTGGGTTTCCCGGGGGTAAGGGGGTTAATGGCCTTTTTGGGGGGCATACTAAATGGTGGGGGGGCCCCCTTTTTTCTGGCTGGGGGGGGATATTTTAAAGGGGTTTTGGGGGGCATATTAATGGCTTGGGGGGCCCAAACTTTTTCTTTGGGTGTGGGGCATACTAATTGGCCCGGGGGGGGGCCCCTTTTTACGGGTGGGGGCTTTTTTAAAATTGGGTGGGGGGGGATTTTAATGGCTAAGGGGGGAAAATTTTCCGGGGTAAAGGGGAAAAATTTTTTGGCTAAAGGGGGGATTGTTATTGGCTAAGGGGGGCAAATTACTGGCAAAAAGGGGGCATATTACTGGGGTAAAAAAGGGGGGATTTAAACCCCGGCTGGGGGGGGGGCCCTTTTTATTGGCTTAAAGGGGGCTTTATTTCTGGGTAAAAAAAACAGTAAACCCGGGGTTTAAAAAAAAGGGGGGGATATTTACTGCCTAAAAGGGGCAGTAAACCTAGCTAAAAGAGGGGGTAAAAACCCCGGGGTAGAGGGGCTTTTTACCTTTGGGATAAAAAAAGGGGGTATAAAACCCGGGTTTCAGGGGGCAAAAAATTTTTTTCCTAATTTGGGGGGAATTAAATTTTTCCAATTTGGGGGACAAAAGTTTTGGGGAGTTGTATTCGATTTGGAAATTTTGGGGGAGAAATTTTCGAAAAAATGAAGGGGTTTAAAATGTTTGTTTTGTACAATTTTTTAGTGAAGGTTTTTTGGACGGTTAGAAAAACGCATTGGGGGTCTGGGAAAATTGGAGAAAGAAGGGGAAAAAAGAACAAAAATTTTCAGGGGCTCCTGGTTGGGGTTTACCCAAAATGAAAATGCAGTGTAAATTTTATGAAAATTTTTTGCTGAGCCTACCCCAAAAACTAGAAAACAACCCTATAAAGGGTCACTTATGGCAGTGGTTATGTACAAAAAAATTTCCAAAATTGGGGGGTTGCGTTTGAATTTAGGGGGCTAGCAGAAATTATTTTTGGAAAAAATTAAAATAGTAAAGTTTTTGGGGGCTTGGTTTTTGTATGTTTTTTTTTTTTTACTAACAATGAGTCATCTGGTCTCGGCACTAAACACAGAAAACACACACAAACCCCTCGCACCCAAACACTGAAATACCCCCACAACACCCCTTTCCTCGGCACTTACACTAAAAATACCACACACCCCCCCGCAACTTACACTGAAAAAATACACCCCCCAACAAAACCCACACCCCTCGCCAACCCACACTGAAGGTATACCACACACAACCCCTCGCACCCACACTGAAATACACACACACACACCCTCGCACCCACACACACAAACCCCTGTCCCAAAGAAAACTCAAACCCCCCACACACACACCCCTCGCCACACACACAAACAAAAACCCCCTCACTTAGGCCTCGTTCACGGTTTTTATTTGGGGCACGGGATTGGAGCCTTACTGCGGGGCCCCGTATTTGCGCAAACAGAACGGCTCCAATCGTCCCAGCAATTAAGGTAAACCACCGTTCAATAGAGAACTTATGGATTCCGTTCGCTCCTCCCCGCACCGGCGAATCCGCTGTTGGAGAGAAAGTGACATGCACATTATTTACGGGGCTTTAAGCGCCGAAAAAATTTGCATTGTCAAATGGGCCGGCGGGCACTCCCAGCCGCGCCCCCGCCCCGTCCCGCCCCTTATTCAAGCCGTAACTGCGGGCGAAATCCGTCCCGCAATTACGGCTTGAATAAACCCTGTTTAACATGGCCTTACACTGAAATACACACAAACCCCTCGCACACACAAAAGAAAAACATACAACCCTCGGGACACCCACACTGAAATACACACCAACCCCCCCACCAAAACCCACCCCCCTCGCACACACTGAGAAATACACAAACACACCCATCACGCCACAAAAACAGCCCGGCCACACACACTGAAACATGCACACCAATCCCCCCATACACACTGAAACAACGCCACACCCATCCCCCCCCGCAAACACACTCTGCCAAGTCCTCCCCTGCACACACACTGAAGCATGCACACTCCTCCCCGCACACACACTGAAGCATGCACACTCATCCCCTGCACACACACTGAAGCATGCACACCCTCCTACACAACCTCTGCACAGTCCCCGCACCACACTGAAGCATGCACACTCCTCCCCACACACACTGAGATGCGACCATCCCCTGCACACCACGAAGCATGCACACCCTCCCCTCACACATACTCTGCCACAGTCCTCCCCTGCACACACACTGAAACATGCACACCCCTCCCCTCACACACACTCTGCCACAGTCCTCCCCTCCCACACACTCTGCCACCCATCTTCTCTGCGTACACTCACCTGTCTTGCTGCTGGTTCTCAGTTCGAGGGAGGGGGTGGAGCCTTTCGGGTCCTGCTAAGTCTCGCCCCTTTCCCAGTAGCGCTCAGGGCTCCGTGCTCTCAAGCAGCTTCCTATGAAGCTACGAGAGCATTGCCGGGCCGCGGCCGAGGATGGTGGCTTCAGGGGAGCGTCAGGAGACGCTACCCTGATGCCTCCTTACACATATAACCTCAGGCAGCTCTTCAGCTGCAGGAAGTTGAACAACTGAAGCGGGGGGGCGGGATACGGCCCCCATTAGCGGGAGTGACCCGCCAAAAACGGGAGGGTTGGCAACTATGGTTAAAACTAGGTAAGAAGAAAGAGAAAGAAAAAGGGGTAAGGGTGGGAGGAGAAAGGGGAAGGAATGGGCTAATCATATGTCTCAGTGGAATTCATTGATTACAGGAAGCGGGATTGTTATAAATAAGGTGAACGAGGAGCACAGTAATAGTATGTGGGGAGAAAGTGGGCAAGATTATTATAATGTCAGAGAGTAAAATGTTGGAGAGGCCAAGAACAGTATCATTAGTGCCCGAGTCTTGTTGTACTGATCTTGGGCCTCAGAGGTGTGCTATATCAACTCTTCCATATGTTGGGTAAAAGTTACTCCTGCTAACCAATCCACATGGTGGGTATTCGACTTCCATTGACGAGGAATGCAGAGGTATTGAGATTACACATAAATAAGAGCATGGCTTCCAGGATATCCAGAACGTCCACACCAGTAGATTCCTGATCCACCTTCAGAACTATTTTTCAGAAGTTCGTAAATAAGGGACAACCCACACCAGGAACCGAAGGGACCCATTTGTGGAAAAATACTGGAACCTGATACCAACGGGACAATTTTGAAACTGGTCTGTTGTGCTTTAGATGCAGTTATGGCTTTATGTGTTAAATGGAAACATCTATTTCATTGAGCATCAGAAAACGTTTGGTTCAACTCTTGGTGGTTAGAAACAGTTTATAAATAAGTAAGATCTGACGTCGAGTTAGGAAAGGAGAGAAACAGAATTGCTCAAAAGGCGTTGGGGGTCTACGGACATTGACATGCAGCAAAATAGCAGTGGATTGGTTAATGTTGCATTTCTTAGGTCCCGTGGTGCCCTTACTTCTCCGGGGCTCCAGCATTACTGTTCCTGTAGCTTCCTGTTACCTCAAAGCCCTAACCATAGAGATGAGTGGTGTTTGGGATAGTTCTATGATTGGGAAAAGCAGTTAAGAGTGCTCTGCCTGATCGTCATTTTAAAAGTCAACATGGACAGGTACCTCTATAGCTATGACACTGGTCCCATAATAGACAGCAAAGGTAGTTGACACTTCTTAATTTTTCTTTGCCCTTTTGCAAGAGTCAAAGATTTAGGGCCTCATGTATGAAGACTTTCTTTGTTGCCCATAGCAACCAGTCGGAGCTCCCCTTTCATTTTTTCACGCACTATATGAAATAAAAGGGGACTCTGATTGGTTGTTATGGGGAAAAAAAATAAAGTCCTAGAACTAGACAGTTTTAATACCTGAGGCCTTTAGTGAATTGTCTTATCTCTGTATGAATATACCCAAGTTAAGACACAGTGGCTTGGCGACACATCGCTGGCACCCAGTGTATGCCCTGCCAGCACCCTTCAGCCGCTTTTATATCAGGGGGTATAAAATTTTACTCCACTATTAATTTTAAATATGTCAAAAATGAAAAAAATAATATCTAGTAACAAAATATGTTATTAGTTTTTTTATTTCTTGTTATTTACAAGGACCAAAACACGGCAAGACAGTAGATACACAGGAACGCTTTCTCTAGGGCCAGGAGGCAACAAAGATCCAGCAGGGAAGTGACGTTGAGCCCAAAACTATATAGGGTCAGCGCCTGGGAATTAACCAATTACCGTCGCACTGTCCCTTTAAATTCACATAGACGAGCGCGCGTGTATTCCGGCCGGCATGAGCGAGGTCAGGTGAGTGGATGGGATGGGTGCGACCACTGCCAGCGGCGCGGCTCGCGGCGCCACCCGTCCCCGCTGGGGACCCGCAGAGAGGGACACGGGTGCGCCCGCGGTCCGTGGATGCGGCGCGACCCGTTACAGTACCCCCCCCTCATCTCTGCGGATGAGATCACGATTCAGGATATTAGATTCTAGCTCCCAGGATCTCTCTTCGGGTCCGAAGCCCTTCCAATCTACGAGGAAGAAGCACTTCCCTCTGACCGTTTTCATGGCAAAGATGTCCTTTACTTCGAAGATGTCAGCGGAATCGGGTACCGGGAAAGGGCGAACTTTCTTCTGAGAAAACGTTCAAAACCAAAAGGTTTTGGGGGGAACAGGAATGATTTTTGGGATCCGGGGGAAAGGGGGCAAACAAGCTTGTAAGTAAACCGGATTCAGCTGCCGAAGCCCCTTAAAGGGGCCCAGGAAGCGGGGCCCCCAAATTTTAAGACGGGGAACCCTTAGGCGCACGTACCTCGGGGAGAGACAAACTTTGCCCCGGGGAGGAATTTTGGGCAGGTCTTTCCCTTTTGCGGGCTGAGTCTTCAAAGGCAGGGGCCCAAATTTAGGGAACGTCGGTCTCCTGCCAGAGGGCCTTGATATCCCAAATTTAGTCATTGCAGGGGCACTTCCAACAGTGGGGGGGGAAGGGGGGGGGGTGCGGGGGGGCGCCATGACCCAAAAAAGGGAGAGACCCCGGGCTGCACCCGATCACGAGGTTTAAGAGAATTCGACCCAAGGAGCAAGGGCCATTTTGTCTTGACACCGGATCAAAATGGCGCAGGATTCCCCCAAAACTGGTTCACCCTCTCCACCTCCCTTTGGGGACTGAGGGTGAAAAGCCGAAGAAAAGTCCCAAACATTGCAGGGGGGAGCACAGCGCACCCCAAAAACTGGATACAAATTGAACACCAAAACGGAGACATGTGTGAAGGTAACCCATGTAGCCGGAAAATATGCCGGAAGAAATGATGGCCAATTGGGGACAAGCACCCGGGGGAAGGGGGTAAAAATGGGACATCTCGAAAACCCGGGTCGTAACCACCCAGTGACAGAATTCCCCAGAAAAAAACCCGGTAGGTCCGTGATAAAAACCATGGCTATTGCGTCCAGGGTTTTTGGGTACGGGCAGCAGATGCAAAGACCTCAGGCCTTGAGAGGGACCTTGTTCCCAGCACACTGACACGGGAGAGAGTAAGTCTTGACTCTTGTCCAATGGGGCACCAGAGTGCCGTGAATCAGAGGTGCTCCGGAATGACCAGCCAAGAAGAGCTAGACCCCCCCAGAATCTTTTTTCCCGAGTGCCCCCACGAAGTCTTGCCCGTGGGAAAGTTTTGGAGATCTGGGGGACCCGTAAACCCACCTTTCAGGAAATGAGGGCTGTGACACAGGTTCTTCACCGACCACATCTGACCGGGAAGGGCATCAGCCTTGATTTTTTTTCTCACCCGGGCCGGGAAATGAATGCAAAGCAAAACGGGAGAAAAAGAGAGACCACCGGGCTTGGGAGGGTTAAGACCGGGCCGTCTGAAGATACAAAAAATTCTTGTTACCCGAAAGATGTCTTTGGGGATGACGAGCCCCCCCCACAGATGTCGCCTTCCTCCAGGGCTAACTGTACCAAGAGCTCCCCGATCCAAGGGTTTGTTCCGCTCCGCTGGCGAAAAGGCTTTGAGAAACCCACATGTGAGATTTTCCTTTGGGCTTTTCGTGTGGGGGACCGCCCCTGCCCCCACAGAAGGGGCACCACCTCCAAGGAAAACGGTTCTCGGAATCAGGCCGGCCCAAACGGGTGCTGTGAAAAAGAGTCTTAGAGAGTAAACCCTTCTCGCCTCGGGGGCCCAACATCTTGGGTCGCATCTTCCTGGAGGGGGCCCAGATAGAGCCCCCAAGGGGGGAGAGGGGGAAAATAAATTCCCGGTAGTAGTTTGCAAACCCCCCGGGAACGCGTACGCCGAAGGCCGCAGGAGGGGGCCATTGTAGTCCCCGGGGAGGGCTTTGCGGGGGCCCCATCTTCGGCCCTTAGCCGAGATTTGTACCTGGGGAAAGAGACTGGTTGGGGGAATAGACATTTCTCCATTTTTGGGGCGTCAGAGGGATGACGATGACGCGGGGGAGTATAAAAAATCCCCGGAAGACATCATTGCCCAAACTTTTTGGAACCAGCTGGAGCTTACGACCCCAAAGGGCAAACGAATATTCGAAATGTCCCCCTTGGTATTAAAACCCCGTCTTCCACTCGTCCCCCTCCCAAATTCGATGGGGGTTTATGGGCCCCTCGTAGGTCCAATTTGGAAAAAAACCCTTTACCCCCTTGAGGGGGTAAAAAGCCCCCGAGATCAGGGGGAGGGGTAGCGGTTTTTCAGGAGATCTTATTTAGCCCCCGTAGTCAATACACGGCGGGGGGAAACCCAAACCTTTTTTCTGCACGAAAAAATCCAGCTCCGTGGGGAAAGGATTTAGGGATAAACCCTTTCGGCATTCTCTTGTACATGGGCCGGGACATGGCCTAGTCTCGCAAAACAGGGGATAGACCCTTCCCGGGGGGGCTGGTACCGGGAGAAGGTCAATTGGGCAGTGTAGGCCGATGTGGGGGAAAGCGTATCCCCCTTCTCGGAAAATAGTCCCAAAAGCCCTGATAACTTCAGGCAAACCTTCAAAGGCTTGGTGGGGGGCGTGGAAATGGGAGGCACCGGCTGGTCCTCCAAAAAGAGGTTCTGGCATTCTGGGCCCCCAACAAGGACCTCGCCCTGTCTTCCAATCAGCGTAGGGGGGTGACGTGCAGCCAGGGGAAACCCAAAAAAAATCACGAGGGAAACACGAGAAGAACTGGAACCTGATCTTCTCCTTATGTGAGCCCCCCCGCGGGGGGTCCCCGGGCCGGGTTTTGTACAAAAGGGGTCATAAAAGGGGCTCCCCCGCTGACCGAAGAAATAAGCAGAGGCTTCTCTAGATGGACTACTGGCAAGCGGTCTTGGGTTACCAAGGAGCATGGATGAAGTTCCCGGCTGACCCAGAGTCCAGGAAGGCAGAACTCCAGAACGACAGACCAGCGTCAGAACCCCTCCCCCCGTCAAATCAAAGTGAAAAGGAGGAAACAGCACCAGGGGCGCCTCCCATGCACCTGGTGGAGCGTTTTCCCGAATGGGGGGCGTAGGGACGCTTCTGGGAATGGTCCGCCTGGGGAGTAGAGACAAGGTTTTTTCGCCGACGGCGGGGCAGCCCGATAAATGGGGCCCGGTCCACCCGCAGGGTTCCCATGGGAGGCTTGAGGGGGGGATATGGAGAAGCGGGAAAACCGGAGCTAGGTGAACCCGCCGACGGGGGCGGCAGAGTCTTTTCTTGGCGGGGCTCCCCCTACCTTTCAGGAACCTTAATCGATGCGGGGGGCCAGGTGAATTAATTCGCTAGAGGACGGAGGTCTCTTGCTGCCCAAACGTCTTTAACCCTGCTGGGCAGACCCCTTTTTTAAAAAAGCGCAGAGGGCAGCTCTTCCAAATCAGCGCTGAAGCCAGGTACAAAATTGGACCACAAATCTCCCCCCGGGGGAGTCGCCCCGAAGGGAAGGTTAAGAGTGCTCCAGCGGAGGATGCACGGCCGGGTCCCTTAAGATGGTGCGAAAATTCTGGAGGAAGCTCTGTAGATCTTTGGCACAGGATCATTTCCTCCCAAGGGAGTTGCCCAAGCCAGAGCCCTTCCCCATAGCAGACTCCTACGAGGGCCACCTTAGACCTCTCCAAAGGGGGAAATGATCCCCCATCAGTTCCACTGCATGGGGAAAGGTAATAAAAAACCCCGGGAGAGCTTGGGGTCCCCGCAAAGGGAGGGTAAAGGAAGCCGAAGCTTGGGTTTCCCCGGTGGCAGGGAACACAGTGTGACGGGCACAGGGGCGGAGCTGGGGGCTGTTGCTGGGATGCAAGGAGCTGACGCAAAATGGGGGAGAGCTGGCCCATTGTGTGCCTGTTGAGGTTTGCTCAATTTTTGGGCAACCATAGTTTTTAAGATCCCCGATCAAGGCAGAGGCACCCGGGGGATCCATGGCTGGATCTTACCCGTAACGGACTTGGAAATGGGTCCACTGGCCCCTGCAAGTGGGTGGGGAAGCACGCTAGGGAGCGGAATCAATTTGGCCCGGGGCCCTTTACCAAGCCCCCCGCAAAGCGGGATGGACTTGCTGGGGGGGAGTCACCAGGTCGTACCCCCGAGTGACTTGCCCGCGGTGGCAGCCGAGGTGCGCGTGGACAAATTGTGTGGGGTAGGCGTAGTCGGGGGGCAAGGGGAAGGTCAGGGGAGACGGAAAGGTTCGGAGTCAATAAACGTTGGCAGAGGTCAAAAACACGGCAAGGACATAGATACACAGGAACCTTTCTAGGGGACGGAGGCAACAAAGATCCAGCAGGGAAGGACGTGGATCCCTAAACTAATAGGGTCAGCGCCGGCAAATTTTCCAATTAAAAGGGGGCACCCCCCCCTTTAAAAATTTACATGGAACGCCGCGTAGGGCCGCACATCGCCTTCCGCCGGGAGGAGCAAGGTCAGGTGGGGGGATGGGGCGGATGCGACAAACGGCCAGGGCCCCCCACCCGACCCCGAGGAGGGGCACGGGTGCGCCTGCGGTCAATGGACGCGGCGCGACCCGTTACACCCAGCAGGTGCCAGCTGTTAATTATAGCCAACACCCCCTGCTAGCGGTCAAGATCGGAGATAATCCGCTGCGGTAAGTGTGACCATGGTATCTTAGTGATTAAAAAATCTTATGTTGTTCCTTTGCAGGCCCCAGTTGGTCCCCCATAGTGATGTGATCGTGGCTGCTGACTGTTCTCATGTCAGCCCCGGACCTAATGCAGGCCTGTCATAGGATAGCCAAATTAGAATGCTTTCCTGCAATACTACTATAAGTGATTCCGCCCCCTAGGGAGAGTAAATAGAAATTAAAATTTCAAAACATCCCCTTTGCCATTTTACTAATAAAAAACTAAAAATTTAAACTTAATTGGTATCACTGCATCTGTCCAATCTATTAAAATAGATCATTATTTATCACAAGGAAAAAAAAATTTAAATTCCTTTTTTTCTATCACTTCGTCTTCCCAAAAATGGAATAAAAAGTTATCAAAATTCGGCATATATCCTAAAATGGTAGAAATAAAAAATATATTTTAGCCCACACAAATGAGGCCTCACTCCGAAAATGTGAAAATAAAAGTTTATTGGTTTTAGAAAATGATGAAAGAAATTAAATGTAACCATTTACCGACATTTGATGTACCTGTAATGCATAATGCCAGGAACAAAGTATAAAGTGGGCTCACTTGCTTTATATACTGAGAAACAAAAAAAAGTTATTATTTGCAGAAAATGACACTGCAGTGCAAATTTATAAAATAGAAAAAGGACAGAAAATACAGTTAACACCAACATAGATGGAAAAAAAAACTAGTTTTCTATACAGTTAAAAAATATTTGCATATGTACATGTTTATGATATGCAATATGTATGCATACCAGCCAAAAAGAAACCCTAATCTAAAGACTGCAAACAAAAGGACACGAGGAAACAAATAACATAGGGCTGCAGGATCGGACTACAGACCGTGTGTTTGTAGTCGCTAGTCATTAAGACACATAGCTGGGCATAGTTGCTAAATGCACTAAAAATAGAAGAGTTTTAATTAAGAAATTCTACAAAGCTGCTTTATTTTTTTCTATTTCAGATTCATTGTAGCACAACAAACAAACAATTGCAGAAGTATGCACACGCTGTACTACTTCAGCACTCTGCTCCCCCTCCTTGGATGAGCCTTTAATAGTATTATAAATTACACTATTTTCCACTACTCCTAAACCCAGTGAAGAGCAAAATTTATTTAGCTTATTTATCTATTTGACTTTGTGTCTTTGCTTACACTGTTTCCATGCCAATGTGAAAACTGTTTATAGGGTTCTGTTCTGAAACCTCAGTGTTGTTTTTCCAGGAACAAAAATTTCCTTTTTATTATGTACAAATAGTGCATGGTAATGATGTTTAGAGCTCTTCAAATAGGGCCCCATTCACATTTCGTTTTAAGTTCCGTTTGTGGTGTCCATTGGGATAGCGCAAAAATTTATTGTGAAGGATAAAGCAGCAGCTCCATGACGGGCCCAAAAAACTTCAATAGGGCAAATGTAGTCCTAGTTAGTCTATCTTTTCCCTATTTAGCGAACATATACGGTTTTTGCATGGGACACAAAAGTGTGGTTTAAAACGCTTTTGTGTTCACTATTGAAGTCTATAGACCCACTATGGCGCCACCGTGCTATCCCTCTGGATGAATTTTTGTGATATTCCGATGCATACCATGAACGGGACCTAAAAACGGGACGTGAATGTGGTCTTAAAATACATCAGCAAATCTCTAGCTATGCAGATTAGAGCTGAACTTTAGAAAAGGAAAAAAGGTGGCCCAGATGCATGAAAACTGTCTAAGTGGAAGCTGTACCAAATTTGTGTCTCACGACGCTTTATAAATGTGTCAAATCATACGACAAACTGCTTGTGTACCAAAAAAGGGTCCTATGCTGTGACTAATTTTGTTTAAGTCTCACCCCTTTGAAAGTGACATGAATAACGACATGAACTGCGACACTTTTTGGCATGAGAGCTACATAAATGTGTCATATCCTAAGAATTGGCATAGACATGCCCCTCAGGACAGGCGCAGACAAAAGGGTCGGTCTTGTCAGATAAAATTCTTCTTTTTGATGCAAATTCTTTAGGAGTATGTCGGATATGGCACACACCATTATTTCTGTCTTAACCTACAACAGAAACACAACTTTCTTGTATCTGAGTCACTGACTGATTGTCACGGATCACGCTGCGGTCCCTGCTATGTGTCCTGGCCGCTGCTGCGGCATCCTCTGGAGTCAATAGCTCTCACCTGTCCCGGCTCCTGCCAGCCCTGCAGCTATTCCTGCTGGCAGGTTTGAGTCACCATTGCTTCCTCCAGCTCTCTGGCGTCCTGTGCGCACACGTGCTCCCTCTAGGGGCGCGTGTGCGGCACTGGGCTCTATTTAAAGAGAGTATTCCTGTCAGTTCCTGTGTGTATTCTGCTCTGAGCTTGACCCCTTGGCTGCTGTATTGCTGCTGACTTATTCATATGTTAGCTGTATGTTTATCTGCTACCTGCTGAATACCTGCCACTGCACCAGTCTGCCATATAACTGCTGTCATCTGTTGCCATGCCCAGTCTGCTACCAACCTGGACTGTGCATACGTTCACCAGCTACACCTGGACTGTGCATACGTTTAACGGCTACACCTGCGGTGCCCTGTCTCAGTTCCAGCACTTTGGCTACCCACCGCCTGCGTTTACCATCTGCGCCAGCGGTGGGACCAGAGGATCCGCCATAACCAGGTGTTTTCCAGCCATCCTTGTTGGGAATTGTGACACGAAATTTAAAATTTTTAAATTTTAAAATATAACATTTCAAAAATGCATACATCAGTCACAACAATCCTGGGCATAACCACAGCCAAAACAGCCATAGCGACTGCTATGGGGCCAGAGGTTAAGGGGGCCCCACTTAGGTAGAAGAACATTGTTCCTTTCTGTAGGGAACAAGTAGTTGGTGGTTTTCTATCTAGCCCCTACTACATGGGTTCTCTGATATATGGCGGTATTATCTATAGCTTTAATTATTGCTACTTATGCTGCTGTTCTAGTTTATCATTAGGTGGTGGGGCCCATTGCATTTTGCTGTGGAGCCCCATAAATTCTAGTTGCGCCCCTGACTACAATGCAAATACATTACTGGGGAGAGGAGATCAACTGGGGCATGTGCACTAAAATGCTTAGTGCCACGGATGATGCCAATAAGCTATATTGTCTAAGCAAGGTATCTAGATACAGGACTGAGGCAGCAAAATTAATATTTTCCCAGAGAGAAGGAAAGTATAGCTACAGCTCTGATATAAATAGTACACATTTGTAGCTGAAACAGCTTGAAAAGTCAGGAGCTATACTGCACAAGTTCCGATAATTAGAACCCCTAAAGGTATGAAAAGATTATCTAATATTTTGTACTGTTAAAATTTAGCAGAAGTAACCTACATTAACTAATAGAAACATGTGGAAATGTCAGGACATCAGCACTGACGTCATAACATCATAACATGTTTCTGTGCCCGATAGGAAACCTGTAGTGGTTATTGCAGGTTCCTGCATGGGTATTACAATTACATTAGGGCATATGAATAGGTTCTCAACAAGGCAATCAGAGCGGCTTGCATCATGATTAAAACACCCCCATAGTGCACAATGGAAATTATGCATAACAGGGACGTGG
This sequence comes from Phyllomedusa bahiana, assembly GCA_025379985.1. Taxonomy (NCBI): domain Eukaryota; kingdom Metazoa; phylum Chordata; class Amphibia; order Anura; family Hylidae; genus Phyllomedusa; species Phyllomedusa bahiana. Next base: position 160,170 of record JAODAL010002561.1, read on the forward strand.
GGATTTTATGGAGACATAGGAAAAAGAATTTACTGTTAACAAAAAAATCTATATTAAAAAAAAAAAAAAAAAACATTTCCTGTGTCACCATCTAGTGGTTGAAATAGAATTAGCAGTGTTCCCTCAAGTTTCCAAATTAATGTGTTCCAGGACAATCATTGTAAATTGAAAATGTTGTGACCTGAGAATATAACTCTCTGGAAAACAAGAAACTGGTTACTAAGCCCCAAAATGTCACCACAAGATAAGGAATTTGGAAACAAGCAGATTACCAATACAGATAAAGCAAAAACCCTTTAAGGGGGTCTCCTAGTCGTTTAGAGCCGTTTTTTACAGCCAGTTTTAGATAACACTGCTGGGGCGGCTGTGGGTGGTTGTACATCAGTGATTAGCATGTCATCTCTGCTGTTCCTAGCTGAGCTTGTTAGAGAGACATTGGTGCTGGAGGTTTATAAGCACAGGGGAAAGGTACGGCTCTAAAAGGGGTTTGAGTTTTTACAGTAAGGTTGTTCAACGGGTATTTTAGGTCCCTTTTTTGTGGTGTATTTGCGCTCAACATGCCCCCAAAATACCCCCCCGCAAATACGGTAATTCAAGCTCTATTTAGACTATGATTTCCCGCCATTTACCCCCCACATATTACCGCCGGGGGAAAGAAAATGACTGTCACTTCTTCCCGTGCTTAGTGTGGTGAGAGTGAAAATCCTGGGAGTTTTCCAGAGGTTTTGAAGTACGTGCGGCCAGTGCGTATTCTAAAATATCCCGGTGTATTTGGCGCGTACGTTGTGCCCCAGTAACCTGTGAAATACCCAAAAAAACATAAACAAGCCCCCGGGCATGTAAGATACAGCAGAGGGGGGACATCAGAGCCCATTTGAGCAGAAGAGATAGTTTGGTCTAAGTAAAAAAATTTTTTCCCCAAAAAATTTTAAAAAAAAAAAAAAAATTTGGAAAAACCCCCCAAAAAAAAAAAAATTTTTTCCCCCCCCCCCAAAAAAAAAAAAAAAAATTTTAAAAAAATTTTAAAAAAAAAAATTTCCCAAAAAAAATTTTTGGGAAAAAACCCCTTTTTTTTTTTTTTAACCCCTCATTTTTTGGGGGCCCAAAAAATTTTTTTTTTTTTTAAACCCTTTTTTAAAAAATTTGGGGGGGGTTTTTCAAGGGGGGGGGCCAAAATCTTGGGTTTTTTTTTTGGGGTTTGGGGAAAAATTTTGGGGGGGGTTTTAAAAAAAAATTTGTGGTTTAAGGGGGCCCCCCGGGGAAAAAAGGGGGGAAATTTAAAAATTTTTTTTTTGGGTTAAAATTCCCAAACCCCCCCCAAAAAAAACCCCCCTTTTAAAGGGGAAAAAACCCCCATTTAAAAAAATTTTTTGCCCCCTTTTTTTTTTCCCGGGGGAAAAAATTTTTGGGGGGGGGGAAAAGGGGGCCCGGGTTTTGGCTTTTTTGGGGGTTTTTAAAAAGGGGGGGTTTTGGGAAATTTTTGGAAAAACCCTTGGGGAAAAAAAAAAAAAAACCCCGGGGGAAAAAAAAAAGGGGGGCCCAAAAAAAAAAAGGGGGGTTTTTTTTTTTTTTCCCGGGAAAATTTTTTTAAAAAAAACAAAAAAAAAAAAAAAGGGGGAAAATTTTTTTTTTTTTTTTTTTGGGAAAAAAATTTAATTTTTAAATTTTGGGGGGAAAAAAAAAAAAATTTCCCCCCCCCAATTTTCCCCCCAAATTAAAAACCTTTTTTTTTCCCCCCCCCTTTTTTAAAAACCCCTTTTTCTTTTTTTTCCCCTTTTTTTTTTTATAATTTTTTTTTTTTGTTTTTTTTCCCCCCTTTTTTTTACCTTTTTTTTTTTTGGGGGAAAAAAAAAAAGGGGGGGCCTTTTCAAAACCCCGGGTTTTGGAAAAATTTTTAAATTTTCCCCCCCCTTTTTTAAAAAAAAAAAAAAATTTTAAAAAAAAAAAAGGGGGGGGGTTTTCCCCTCCCAAAAAAAAAAAAAGGAAAAACCCAAAAAAAATTTTAAAAAAAAAAAAAATTCCCTTTTTTGGGGTTTTTTTTTTTAAAAAAAAAAATTTTTTAAAAAAAAAAAATTTTAAAATTTTTAAAAAATTAAAAAAAAAAAAAAAACCCTTTTAAAAAATTTTTTTAAAAAAAAATTTTTAAAAAAAAAAAAAAATTTTTTTTTAAACCCCCAAAAAAAATTTTCCCCCAAAAAAAAAAAAATTTTTGGGGCCCTTTTTTTTGGGGGGTTTTTTACCCAAAAAAGGCCCAAAAAAAAACACCCCCAAAAAAAAAAGGTTTTTCCCCAAAAAAAAAAAAAAAAAAAACCCCCCCCAAAAAAAAAAAAAACCAAAAAAAAGGGTGTAAAAATTTTTTTTAAAAAAGGGAAAAACCCCTTTTTTTTCCCCCCCCAAAAAAAAAAAAGGGGGGGGGGTTTTTGGGGGGAAAGGAAATTTTTCCCAAATTTTTTTTTTTCCCCCCCTTTTTAAAAAAAATAATTTTTTAAAAAAAAAAAAACCCCCCCCTTTTTTTTTCCCTTTTTGGGTTAAAAAAAAAAAAAAAAATTTTTTTTTTTTTTAAAAAAAAAAAAAAAGGGGGGCCCCTTTTTTGGGGGGGGGATGGGGGGGGAAAAAAGGGGGGAAAAAAAAAACCCCCCCAAAAAATTTTTTTTTTTGGGGGGGGAAAATTTTTGGGGGGAAAAAAAACCCCCAAAAAAATTTTTTTTTTTTGTAAAAAAGGAATTTTTAAAAAAAGGAAAAATAAGGGGGTTTGGGGGAAAAAAATTTTTTTTAAAAAAAAAAGGGGGGTTTTTTTTTTGGGGGTTAACCTCCTTTTTAAAAAGGAAAATTTGGGGCAAAAGGGAAAAAGGGGGAAAAAATTCCCCTTTTTTTTAAAAAAAAAAAAGGGGGGGGGAAAAATTTGGGGTTTGGGGGGTTTTTGGGGCCCCAAAAAGGGGAAAAAAAACCCAAAAAACATTGGGGGGGTTTTTTTTCCCCCCCGGCAGGAAAAATTTTTTTAAAAAAAAAAAAAGGGGGGGGGGGGCCCCCCCGGGGGGGGGGGGGAAAAAAAAAATTTTTTTCCAAAAAAAGGGGGGGGAAAAGGGAAAGGGGTTTTCAGGGGGGGGGGGGTTTTTTTGGGGGGAAAAAAAAATTTTTTGGGGGGAAAGGGGGGAAAAGGGGAAAGGAAAAAAACCCCTTTTTGGGGTTTTTTAAAAAAAAGGGGTTTTTAAAAGGAAAAAAGGGGGAAAATTTTTTTTTAAAAAAAAAAATTTTTGGGGGGGGCCCCCCCGGGGGGGGGGGGGGGTTGGGGGGGGAAAAAAAATTTTTTTTAAAAAAAAGGGTTTTTAAAAAAAAAAAAAAAAAGGAAAACAAAAAAGACCCCTCTTTATTTCTTCTCTGTGACTTATAGGGTTAGATGTAGAGTAGATGTATGAAGCTTTCCAGCTTAGCTTCATCTACCCAAATTGTCACAAGTACAACAAGCGCACATTTCACTGATTAATGAGAAGGGAAAGGATGTAGAGATGTGGAGCAATTACAGGACCAATTTTGCTACTATCTACAATTCCAAAGATCTATTCAAGCCTACTAGTGCTAATGCCTACTGCCTCATTTAATAGCACGAGAACAGTTGAGTTTCATACATGGGAAAGAAAGGAATGACAATTCAATTTGCCTTCTAAATCTACTTCAATACACCAATCTGAAAGGTCTTCTACAGACACGGGGAAAGCCTTTGACAGCGTGTCTTGGAGTTACATGCAAGAAGCACTAAAATATTACAACTTACCCACAATTTTTTATCAGCAGTAATGCAAATGTATTCCAAACCTATGGACAGAAGAAGCATAAATGGCACATTCTCCTCACCTCACACTCTCCACAAGACAGGGCTGCTCTTTGTCCCCATTGCTCTTTGTGCGGAAAGAATTAATATGATTACCATGTGGCTTAAAGAAAAGCGGCGATGGTTGTTTTAAGAAAATGGTTCAAATGTGCGTTTGTTGTACTTGTGACAATTTGGGTAGACCAAGCTAAGCCGGAAACTTTGAACACATTTTATAAGTGGTCATAAACTTGTAAATAATTCATGAAAGAATAAAATTATGTTAAAACCAAGCACACCATTGTTTGTAAAATTCTCAATAAGTTTGATGTATTACGTGACCCTCTTGCCATTGGGAAAAATAAAGTTGGATCCAAAATGGCCGACTTCAAAATGGCCGCCATGGTCAACACCTATCTTGAAAAGTTTCACCCCTCCCATATACTAATGTGACACAAACAGGAAGTTGATATCACCAACCATTCCCATTTTATTTAGGTGTATCTATATGAATGGCCCGCCCTGTACTTGCTTGTTAATTACAAGCAAGTACAAAATCAAGCCCTCATACAACTATGTAGATGGAAACAAATTAAAAAGCTATAGTTTTTGGAAGACGGCTAGGAAGAAACGAACGCAACAAGAAAAAAATGCAATGGGAAGGGGTTAAAGGACACTGTCATCAAAAAAAATTGTTTTTCACATATTGACAAGAAATATGTAGCTAGTATGTTTTTTTTTGATTGGCTAGTTGCTTATTTTTACATAGTTTTTAACGTTCCCCTATGTAGGTAACTTTCTGGTTTATCTCTCTGATTTTCTCTCTGTGAGCTCTGATAACACGGCATTGAGAGGATTTCCGTCAGGGTTCTTTTTTCAGGCGGACTACAGACTTAGAGGAGTAAGTGTTATCAGCAGGACCTGATTAGTATGAAGAAAGCTGGAAACCGATTAATCCTTATCCTTTCATGATTTACTTTTGTCATTGCCCTGTCGGTCTAGTCAAATGTTATCATCCTTCTCCTCAGAACAATAGAGCTGTAATTACCTACTATTTATAGTGAGACTGCATTAATATAAGAAGCACCAACAGTAAAGAGAGAGTGGGATTTGTCTGCCCTGACATTCAGTTTGATTTCTTCTCTAATCACAGCTAAAAAAGGATTTTATATGTAATTTTTAATTTCATAGAACTGCCAACATAAAAAAATACAGCCAAAAATGAAAAAAATATTTATTTTCCAGGATTATTGGCTTTAACAAAAATACTCATTTCTGATGGAAATAAATCGACTCCATTACAGTGGCCCCCAGTCACGTGCTGGTGAGTGTGTACGTGACAATGCTTAATGATTTTTCCTTATTTCCAGCCTGTCTAGAAACTTAATACATGTTAGGCGCATTCCTTCTGCGCCTAAGTTCCGCACTGCGCCTCACACACTGGCGAGGCGCAGAGAACTCTACACTGCAAGTGTGAGCGCACTTCGGGCGCCAATATAAATCACTATATTTACTATTTTGCCATACTTAAACTCTATCCGTTCTCTATCTGTAAAACACTAAAACTTAACTTTTATTATGTATAACTCTTAACCTCTATACACACTATTTAAAAACCTGATTTCTAACCTCATCATTTTTAAACCTTTTTGCTTCTGAAGAAGGAATAGCTCCTTTTCTATTATCAAGTCTGGTGGAACACCACCTATTAACAGGAAAGCGTTATATATACAGCAATTTACTAGCTCCAGAAAGGGATCCCAAGCCAACTACTTGGGCAGCCGTCCCTAATCTCAAAGACACAGAACAAATAAGGCCCCCTTGTGTCACCTCTGCAGCAGGTGACACTTGTAGACAGAGGTGAGAAATCACAATTTAAAACGTCATATCTGACCTTGGAGGCTAACCGACATAAATCAGGCGCAGCCTTCACGGAAAAAAAGGTGAAAACGGGCGCTCCGACACACCGATGATCATACATGTCGCCCAAAGTCTAGGAGAAACGTTTATTCACTATATACGACACCAGTCAAGCTGTTTCAATATATGACATGGCTGGGACACAGAGATGTGGTTGATAGATATACAGTGCCTTGCGAAAGTATTCAGCTCCCTTGAACTTTTCAACCTTTTGCCACATTTCTAGCTTCAAACATAAAGATATAAAATTTAAATTTTTTTGTGAAGAATCAACAACAAGTGGGACACAGTTGTGAAGTAGAACGAAATTTATTGGATATTTAAAACTTTTGTAAAAAATAAAAAAACTGAAAAGTGGGGCGTGCAAAATTATTCGGCCCCCTGAAGTTAATAGTTTGTAGTGCCACCTTTTGCTGCGATTACAGCTACAAGTCGCTTGTGGTATGTCTCTATCAGTTTTGCACATCGAGAGACTGAAATTCTTGCCCATTATTCCTTGGCGCACAGCTGGAGCTCAGTGAGGTTGGATGGAGAGCGTTTGTGAACAGCTGGAGCTCAGTGAGGTTGGATGGAGAGCGTTTGTTAGCAGCAGTTTTCAGCTTTCCACAGATTCTCGATTGGATTCAGGTCTGGACTGTGACTTGGCCATTCTAACTCCTGGAGACGTTTATTTGTGAACCTTCCATTGTAGATTTTGCTTTATGTTTGGGATCATTGTCTTGTTGGAAGATAAATCTCCGTTCCAGGTCTCTTGCAGACTCCTACAGGTTTTCTTCCAGAATGGTCCTGTATTTGGCTCCATCCATCTTCCCATCAATTTTAACCATTTTCCCTGTCCCTGCTGAAAAAAAGCCCAAACCATGATGCTGCCTCCACCATGTGTGACAGTGGGGATGGTGTGTTCAGGGAGATGAGCTGTGTTGCTTTTACGCCAAACATATCGTTTTGCATTGTGGCTAAAAAGTTCGATTTTGGTTTCATCTGACCAGAGCAACTTGTTCCACTGATTGTTGTCCTATGGACAGATTCTCCCACCTTATCTGTAGATCTCTGCAGTTCATCCAGAGTGATCATGGGCCTCTTGACTGCATCTCTGATCAGTCTTCTCCTTGTTTGAGATGAAAGTTTAGAGGTACGGCAGGGTCTTGGTAGATTTGTAGTGGTCTGATACTCCTTCTATTTCAATATGATCACTTGCACAGTGCTCCTTGGGATGTTTAAAGTTTGGGAAATCTTTTTGTATCTAAATCCGGCTTTAAACTTCTCCACAACAGTATCACGGACCTGCCTGGTGTGTTCCTTGGTCTTCATGATGCTCTCTGCGCTTTAAACAGAACCCTGAGACTATCATTTATATGGATACTTGATTACACACATGTGGATTATATTTATCATCATCAGTCATTTAGGACAACATTGGATCATTCAGAGATCCTCACTGAACTTCTGGAGTGAGTTTGCTGAACTGAAAATAAAGAGGCCGAATAATATTGCACGCCCCAATTTTCAGTTTTGTTTTTTTTTTTTTATAAAAGTTTACAATATCCAATAAATTTCATTACACTTCACAACTGTGTCCCACTTGTTGATTCTTCACAAAAAAATTAAAATTTTATATCTTTATGTTTGAAGCCTGAAATGTAGCAAAAGGTTGAAAAGTTCAACAGGGTTGAATACTTTCGCAAGGCACTGTATGATGTAATGGCCAGCTGTTGCTTTGGACTGTGTGGACACATGGTACAATAAAGGAATTAACAATAAACAGTAAAACTTCTAATAAACAAATTACACTTGGTTAAAGTTTTATCTTTAAAAAATAGCACCATAGTTTCATTCAAAAGAGTAAATATGTCTACACGGACAAAAAGCTCACTGAAAACAAAATCCTAAAAACATTCATAAAACTGAGTTTTTTGTTCACTGCCTGTAAAAAGCTGCAGAAAAAAGTCTGTTTTTTGTTTCATTTTGCTTTTTTTGGCATACAGCATTATATTTGCTATGTATTTCTGCAAAAAACGTGCCAAAACGCGCCAAAAAAGTCCAGCAATTTACATAGAGTCCAATAATAAATTTTCTGCCCTGCCACATATAGGTGATGTGGAGACTCTGGACCTATTCCACCAATCTAGGCAAGAATCATCATATGGAACGATGCCTGACGGAGTATTATATTTGAGAATTGAATTATGGGGCAAGCGGTTCAGATATAAGGCAAGCGGAGTACATATGTTATGGGTGACCTAGATGGCAGAGACAAATTGACAAATTGAATGTGGTACAAACAGCAGTTGTTTAGCCTGAAAAATTCTAGACTTGGAGGCCACCCGGAGATCCCGCCAGCATTTCTAAATGGTACCAAGAAGTGGCAAAATTGTTTCATAAGCTCCATGATTTGGACTTCGTGAAATGTGCCAAAATGTAAACCTTCCACTTAGAAAAAAAGGATTTGATTCTGGAGTAAGGGGAGCGCTGTGAATATATTTTATCAGCTTGTAGGTATTTCTTCAACTGCATGATAATTTCTTCCAGTGAAGGAATGTTGAGGGATAACCATGTTCTCAGCCAACACTGCTTGGCCACCATGGTTACAACATGATGATGTATGATTCCCGGGAGATCCCTGTGTGACCTGGAGGTCGGAGGCCTGGAACTTTATGAAGTATTTGTTAATGATGGGTTTGGAGGCTTTGGGGACCCAGGATCATGGAAGATTACAAAGGAAGGATCGAGAGACAGAGACCAGTTCCATTGCTCGTTTATGTAATTTAAAGGAGTTGTCTCCCTACAGGGTTTCAAAGGATGCATGAATGAAATACTCTGTCACTTCCTGGTTCAGACTGACTAATTTGCATAAGCTCCATGCTTGTACAGCTCCATGCCTGTTCAGTTGCTAATTAGATCAGATTAGCTTCTCAAACTGCTCACAGGACTTCTTATCTGATCCCTCTAACAAAAGCCCTAATTACAGTTCTGTTTACTTGAGATAAATCAAGCTTTTTACTGCCTGGCAGCATGGACAGGACACTGTGGACATTGCCCTGACCTGTGTGATGACTCACTCACTGTTATCTCATTGAACAAACAGCAGGGGGGACATTTGTTTACAGGTCAGTTACTGAGGGAACTGAAATAGCCAGGGAGGTCATAAATTCACTTGTATCTCCTTAGGGAAAACAGAGGAACAAAGCAATATATTTGGAAAATGTCTTTATTTTGTGTTCCCTACAATTTGAAAGCTATTCTTTGTGCGAGAAAACCCCCTTTAAGTATTTTGCCAGTAATTTGGGTGGGGGACAAGACCAAATACCGTGTTAGAAATCTGAAAGATTGAGGGAGCATTTTGGACACTTTGGATCTTCTGGATTTTTTTTGGGGGGTTTGGGAGTATTTTCCCCTGGCTCATCTTAACCCCTTTCATGCGAATGATGGCATTTTATATCAATCAAGGGAATGTGTCAGAAAATGACCTATTTTTAAAAAAATTTTTGTTTTTATGTTAACCTATTTTTTAAAAATTTTTTGATTATGTTTTAAAATTTTCTCAAAACATATCAATATTTAAAAAAAAAAAAAAAGAATCCGCAGTTTTCTTTTTGGGCCCACTGGGCCTAAAAATTGTTTGACATTTCCCTGTTCGTAAAAACTTTTAGAGTTCCCTCCTCATTATCACCCGGGCAGAGTTAACTAAAAGGGTTTTCACCAAGTGATAGAAAAACGGTCCCCTTTCAAAATAGGAGATAGTCACATTTTCCCCCTTCTCTCCTCGCAAAGACTTTTTTCTTCCCGGGTCACAGATATTGTTAAAAAAACGCTTCAAGGGGTTGCCCTTTTTACTCTCCTATTCCATGAGCTGCGTAAAGGTTTTATCAAAATGCTGTTAAATGCAGCTCGGGAAAGTGGCTGCCCCCAAATATGGGAAAGGGGGAAGACCCTTCCCCTTAAGGAGAGCAGGGAAGGGAAACGGCTTTAGATTTTTTGTTTTGCCTTTTCCCCCTTACTTGCATTTTGCATATAAAAGGCATTATGGGAAAGGGGCTGGGGAGCCCACAGCGCCCTCGTTGGTTGTAAAAAATCCTCAATTGCTTTTTTACCCGAGCTTGAGAAAAACAAAAGGGTTTTTTTGCCAAGCCCTATCTCTATCTGCAGACAACCGTTTTGGGATTTTTGCCTTTCAGGAGAGTAGAGAAGAATGGTGGCTGTGTGGGGGGTGGGGGAGTCAAAAAGATTCTCCCTTTAAAGGGGAAACCGGAACGAAGGGTTTTAGGTTTTTTTTTTTTGCCTTTTTGCCCTTCAGCCCTTTCCCCTAATGCCTGTGATATGCAAGCTAAGTAGAGGGGAAAAAACAAAACAAAAAATCTACAACCGTTTGTTCGGTGCTCTCCCTTTAAGGGGAACTTCCCCCCTGAGCTATGATGCTCCCCCACAGCCCGCCAGAATTTTTCTCTGCCTTGCACTGAAGGGGACAAAAATCCCCAAACAGCGTTGTCTGCAGATGAGAGATACTGGCTTGGCAAAAAAAACCCTTTTTTGCTTTCTAAAGGGACTCGGGGGGGAAAAAAAGGAAAAATTGGGAGGATTTGTTACAACCAACGGGGGCGTGGGGGCTTCTCACCCCCTTCCCAAAATCCCTTGTGATACCATAATATATACAGAAACCCGGAATTTAAAAAATCTATAAAAATAAAAGGTCAAAAAAGAAAAAATTTTATCAGTATCTTTTTTTAAATTAGGGGAAAAAAACTGGTAAATTTATCTACTTAAAAGAACAAACCCTATTTAAATAGCCAGCATTTTCCAGTTTTTTAATTACACCCGGAAACCTATGAGGACCCGGGGGGAAAACCCCGACCCCCAGCCTTTAAAATTATTAGATGCCGCGGTTATAGGCAGAGAGTAATAGGAGATCTATGAAACACCTATGTACTGTTGTACATAAGAAAAAGGTGCTTGGAAAAAAACTATGTTAAACCCTCGGTGAGTTTTAAAAAATTCCCAAAAAAAAAAAGGGTTAAAAAATATTGGGGAATTAAAAACCCTTTTGCTGTTCCATATAGAAAAAAAGAAATAAAAAAATTAAGATAATTGATATCACAAGGTCCGTAAAAGTCTGATCTTACACAATATCATGTTATTTATTTTGCACAATGAACGTGTGAAATGAATGAGCTCCCTCAGGCGAAGCTACTCACCCGACCGCACGCGCTGGCTCTCCTGAATTTAAAGGGCCAGCGCTCCAGCAATTGTCTGTTGCCGGCCGCTGACCCTTTAAAATTTGTTTGCACCCCCTTGGGCATGTTCCCAAACCCCATAGTCCCCAATACCCTATGCAAGGAAGCCTTTTCTGTTTTCCCGGGGTTGCCGTTTCGTGTTACCAGTCCTTCCTGCTTCCCCTGCCCTTTTTGGGCCCCTTCCCCGATTTTGAGTTTCCCTCCCGATTTTGCTTGGTTGATCTCGGCTACTACCGCAAGAAACCCGCATGGGGTAGCAACCTGGTGGAATCCTCCCTTGCCGAAAAGTCCACCCCGCTTGCGGGGGGCTCGGGTAAAATGGGGACCCATTTTAAATCTGCCTCCGGTTTGCGGTCTGTACCACCACTTGCGGGGGCCCAGGGGAAACCCATACCTTGGCCCGTTACCCCAAATTTTTTGGGCATCACTTTTCTTAAGTAAATATGACTTTTTTTTTTTTGGAATATGTTGGGGTGTAAGGGTTTGTTCCCCGGGCTTATTTTCAGCGTATTTGCATGCCGCAATTACATTTAATTTCATAGTTTCATGGAGAGCTAGAATTACACATCGTCTTCCAGGGCTTTTTAAAATACAATCGTATCGTATCCCCTGGGGGGAGAAGGACTTTTTTTAAATTTGGGTTAGCGGCGTGCTTTGCAAGGGGGTAAATTGAAACCCCCTAATCCCCGGGAAAGGGAGTGCATTTAGTTTTACTTTTTAAGACAAGTGTCCCGCTGACTAAAACAAGCGTGATATACGTTTTTGTAAGGGAGAAAAAAAATTGTATGTTTTTTTATTTTCTTTTTTCACTTTTTTCTACACCTGCATTTTTTTTTTACTTGTCCCCATAGGGAACTTGAAAGAATACATTAAAATACATAGCAAAAAAATTTTTTGTATTGTTTTTCCCCTTGGGCAGGGCCCCGGGCGTGTTGATGTCGGAGCCCACCCTGAACCCTTTGTTAGGCTTCGGGCCCCTTCATTACGCCATCGGCACCCCCCCAATGCGTCGTCGGGAAGAAACTGAAGGGGGGACAGGGGAAACTCCCTCGTTTTTCCCCTTAGGGGCTGTGAGGGATGCGGAAATCTAAAGGTTAAACCGTCATGGCCGAAAACCAAAAGATTTCAGCTGTAACTTAAAAACGGGTTTTCACACAGAAATTGTGTGGGCTTTTTTTGAGCCGCATGTTTTTCTTGCTTTAAATGTATGGCAATTAGCCTTTATTAAATGTAAAATTAGTTTTTTTCCCCCCCCCTATGTTGCCTAAGGCTCTGTTAAAAACGCTGATTTGGTGGTTTGTCGTGATTCAGCCCCTGAAACTGCGTCAAAATTCCAAATGCTGAAACCCCCAAAATAGTATACTGGGGAGTGAAATCAGCAAAAAAATCCCACCAAAATTCCCCAAATTACTGGGTGAATGGTTGGTGTGAATTCTTTTGTGGGTTCAGCGCGGGAAAAACAGCTGTGTGAACTTTTTTTTTGTTTAAATTTTCCATAGCCAGAAAAGGGTCCCCAAAAAAATTTCCCGGCTTTTTTCTTTTTAAACAGCACTTAAAAAAAAAGAAATCCCAAAAAAAAACATGTTAACCCGCCTTTGGGGATCTTCAAAACGGCGCTTTTTAAAAAGTTTTCGGGTACGGTTTACGCCCCAAAAAAGGACCCTAAAAAATATTCAACAATGCTCAGTGTGTTTTCATTGGGTTTTAAAATTAAAACACGTAACGTTGTTCAGAAGATACGTGGGGTTTTTTCATGTCTTTCGGATGCGTAAAATGGATCCGATCAAGAATTGACCTTTTAACGCATCAGACCAACCCCTTTTTATTTAATATAAGGGGCTTTTTTGCCTCACAGAAAATGCATCCAAACACGTACTACACTTTCTTTCCCCGTGTTTGGAATTTCGTTTTACTGGAAACTTTCAATAAATTTTTTTGGGTTTAAAAAAAAGTATCAAAAAAGCTGTGGGAACACACCCTTACAGTATCTTTGTAGCTGCTTGAAATTTTAACAAAATTTGTAAATTTTAATGTAAACTTTTCAGCACAAGTGCTCAATGTATCTATTGTTTCGACTGCTGCTCTGTCCCTCCACCATGCTTCGTAGTGCATCTCTGCATGTTTAGGTTTACCACTATAAGCAGCCGCTTAGCTCTCGGAGGCCTTTTTGGTTTTGGTTTCCCGGGGGGTCTTTTAGTAAAGGGGTCGCGAAGGGAATTTAATTTCCCCTGCCCCTAGGGGCAAAGCCCCTTTAAAGGGAAAAAAAAATACAAACAAAAATTTCCCTTTGGGCCCTTTTGCCACTAAAATATGGGCTTCAAAAGGGCCCTCTTTAATGTGGTCTGGACCTAGCAACCCAAATTTCAGTTCAGTATTGGTTTCACGTTTGGCTTTTTCCCCACCCCGGAGATCAGAGCTCTTCACCGCTTTTGCTTTGCTCCAATCTTTGCAGCAAAACCGCCCCGGGGGCACCTTGAGTACCAGACTTTTAGTAGGCCTGCAGGGACCTACCAAAAGCCTGTCCTGGAATGAATGAACGGCCACCCACCCAATGCTATAGCCATTCCGGGAAAAGACAGCCAAAAATAGCTGGGTATCAGCCATACTACGTGCACGTGTCAGCAACCTTCAGCTACTGATGCAAGAAAGCTGGCTTCCCCACCGAGAGCAGGCCCTCAATGACACGCCTGCAGCAGGATACCTGCTGTACTCCACCTAGTGGTAGAAATATGTGACAGCGTAAGGTCGTTCTGCCACACCACTGACCAGAATGTAATTTCCATGGCGTCCATGTCTTATTGTTCTTCTAAATTCTGTCATCGGCAAGGACTCCTCAGCTAGACTACACCATCTGCAAATCACAGGAAAATTGTGCTGTAACATAAAAAAAAAGCATGAGCGACTTCATATCATTAGCAAACTCACTGCAATGTGCTCAACTAAATACCACATTGCACATACCATTATTGCTTTTCAATGCATTATCACGTGTATACATGGTTTGTAATAATTCAGTTGTTTGCAATCTTGTTCAGCCATAGTAGCTATCGCAGGAATGTTGTCATCCTTGTTTCTGAGGCCTCTAAATCTGCTTAGAGGGGTTTTCTCACCACATTTATTAACTTTGAACATGTAGGCAAGGGTAAATAAAGGTTATTACCAAATATATTGTTATTTTGATTTTGCTTTTCTACAGAGTTAGAGAAGTTCTTATCTCCTACCTATGTACACAAGCTTCCCTAGGTTACCAACCTGCTCTAGGAGCCCTGGTTGGGATGGTGATATCATTCCTGCTGCTCATGACACGACATGCTTTTAACCTTGGATTTTTATCTGGATTCAGGTTTTAAAACTGTAAAAATCCAACTGTAACAGCAATCCTATAAATCTCAATTGAAAATCCAAGTTGTAGTCCATACAACTAAGAATTTCAATAGTTCGAAGAAAAGCAAAAAAACTTGGAACATGTTCATTCTTTCCGTCGGATTTGTGGTAAAAGAACGCATCCTCATTTTATTACTGCAAATGCGGTGGATAAAACTATCAAAATCCACCATGAACATGTATTCCGAATCTGATAAGTGTTTTGACCGGTGTCGTGTGGACGCAGCCCTAGAGCTCTGTAGCCTTTTGCCTTGCTTTTAAATCCTCTCTGATGTCCCCCCCAAGGCAGCTGATTTGCATAATCAGCATGGAAACCTGTCTAACATACATGAATGTAAGCGCAGATTTTTGTACGCGGATTTGATGCTGATTTTCAGAGGCAGATTTCGCTGCTGCGCGTTTCCCTCCTGCCTGTCGGGTCGCTTTACGGACCGATTTCAAAGTAATTGCATGTCAATTCTTCAAAGACGAGCCGACAGGAGGAGGGAAACACGGCAGCGGTGATCTCTCATGTGAACGCCGCTGCGTGTGCCTCATAGCCTGCAGCGATAATCTCACTGCTAATTGTTTAGATCCGTCTCTGGGTCCGTCCTGTCGGTCCCATAGACGGATCTAAAAAGTATAGTTAACACGGGTTGAAAACGCCGTGTGAACAAGCCCTTACACTAGCCGTGTGGCTGTACCCGGACAGAAAAAAAAATAACTGTGGCCGGGTCCATTACATCATACATGCCAACTCTCCCGTTTTTGGCGGGGGGGGTCCCGCTATTTGGGGTCCCTCCCACCCGGGGGAGTTGGCATTCCTCCCGCTGCCTGCAGGCGGCGGGGGTCCTTTAAGATTACCGCGGCGCTAGGAGTAGCGCTATGCGCTACTTTGCGCCGCCGGACCGCTCTACAGGCGGGAGAAGCGGCCGCCAGCGGCCGCTCACCCGCCCATCGGTCTCACTGTGCGGGGAGGAGAAAGCGGGATTCGCTCCCCTCCCTCCCTCCCACTGTATGACTGTTGCCGCCGCTGACCATATTATGCTGCACCTCCTTGGGCATGTTGCCAAATCCATAGTGCCTATACCCTATGCAAGGAAGCCTTTTCTGTGTTCCGGTTGCCGTTTCCGTGTACCAGTCCTTCGCTGCTTGCCCTGACCTTTTGGCCCATCCCCGACTTTGAGTTTGCCTGCCGATTTTGCTCTGCGTTGCATCTCGGCTACTACCGCAAGAAAGCCGCATCAGGGGTAGCAACCTGGTGGAATCCTGCCTTGCAGCAAGTCCATCCCGCCTTGCGGTGGGCTCTGGTGAAATCCGGGACCCACTTAGACTCTGCCTCCTGGTGCGGTCTGTACCACCACTTGCGGTGGCCCAGTGGATCCACTACCTTGGTCCGTTACACAAAGTTTATGCATCACTGTCTTCAAGTAACTATGACTTTTTTATTTTTGCGTATATGTTGCTGTGTAAGGGTATGTTCACATGGCTTATTTTCTAGCGTATTTGCATGCCGCAATTACAGTAATTCATAGTTCTCATAGAGAGCTATGAATTACACATCGTCTTCCAGGGCGTATAATACAATCGTATCGTATGCCTGGGGAGAGAAGTGACATGTCAATTGTTAGCGGCGTGCATGCAATGGGTCAATTGAAACCCCCTAATCACAGGGACAGAGTGCACTTAGTTTTACAATTAAAGACAAGTGTGCGCTGCCACTATACAAGCGCTGATATACGATTTGTAATGGAGAAAGAACATTGTATGTATTTTATTTTCGTTTTTCACTATTTTCTACACCTGCATTTTTTTTTTTACTTGTCCCCATAGGGAACTTGACATAGAATACATTACAATACATAGCAGAACATTATTGTATTGTATTTCCTCTGGGCACGGCCAGGCGTGTTGATGTCGGAGTCAGCCCTGAAGCCTTTGTTAGGCTTCTGGGCCTTCATTACAGCCATCGGCACCCCGCAATCGCGTCGTCAGAGTACTGAAGGAGACAGGGGAAGCTCCCTCTGTCTTTCCCTTAGCTGCTGTGATGGACTGCGGCATCTAAAGGGTTAAACGCCAGTCATGGCCGATACCTAAAGATATCAGCTGTAACTTATAACTGGTTACACACAGAAATTGTGTGGGCTCTATTTTTGAGCCCGCATGATCTTCTTGCTATAAATGTATGGCAATTAGCCTTGATTAAATGTAAAATTAGTTGCTTTCTATAAGTTGCCTAAGGCTCTGTTAACACAGCTGATTTGGCTGGTTCTGTCGTGCATTCAGCACTGATCTGCGTCACAATTCAGTGCTGAATCCTCACATAGTATACTGGAGAGTGAAATCAGCATAAAATCCACACCCAAAATCCACACTTACTGGTGTGAATGGTAGGTGTGAATTCTCTGCTGATTCAGCGCTGAAAATCAGCTGTGTGAACTTTTTTTATGTACATTTTCCATAGCCAGAAAAGGATCCAAAACACATTCCTGGCTTTGACTTACAATCAGCACTGTAAAATAAGCAGTCAAAAAACAACATGTGAACCCAGCCATAGGGGATCTTCACACGGCGCTTTTTAATAAGTTTTCGGGTACGGTTTACGCACCCAAAAATGGACCCTAAAAAGTATTCAACAATGCTCAGTGTGATTTACATTGATTTTAACTTAAAACACGTAACGTTGTTCAGACGATACGTGTTTTACATGTCTTTCGGATGCGTAAAATGGATCCGATCAAAGAATTGACCTGTAACGCATCAGACACCCTATTCATAACTATAAGGTGCATTTCTGCCTCACAGAAAATGCATCCAAACACGTACTACACTTACATGCACGTGTTTGGATACGTTTTACATGGCATCTTTCAATACATTTTTTGGATTTAAAAACGTATCAAAAAAGCTGTGTGAACACACCCTTACAGTATCTTTGTAGCTGCTTGATTTCAACAATATTTGTATTTCATATGTAACATGTCAGCAACAAGATGCTCAATGTATCTATTGTTTCGACTGCTGCTCTGTCCCTCCACCATGCTTCGTAGTGCATCTCTGCATGTTTAGGTTTCCCACTATAAGCAGCCGCTTAGCTCTCGGAGGCCATCTTGGCTGGTCCAGGGGGGTCTTTTAGCTCATGGATCGCCGAAGGGAATTTATCCTCTGCCATAGGGACATGCCCTTACAGGAAACAAAATATACAAACAAAAATCCTTGGCCATTTAGCCACTAACTATGACTCTCAATAGACCCTCTCTAATGTGGTCTGGACCTAGCACCACCAAATACAGTACAGTATTGTACACAGTATAGGCTTTCCTCACCCTGGAGATCAGAGCTCTTCACCAGCTCTGCTTTGCTCCAATCTTAGCAGCAAGCCACAGCCCCGGATCACCTTGAGTACCAGACTTTTAGTAGGCCTGCAGGGACCTACCAAAAGCCTGTCCTGGAATGAATGAACGGCCACCCACCCAATGCTATAGCCATTCCGGGAAAAGACAGCCAAAAATAGCTGGGTATCAGCCATACTACGTGCACGTGTCAGCAACCTTCAGCTACTGATGCAAGAAAGCTGCTTCCCCACCGAGTGGCAGGCCCTCATGGACACGCATGCAGCAGGGATACCTGCTGTACTCCACCTAGTGTAGTAATATGGGACAGCGTAAGGTCGGTTCTGCCACACCACTGACACGATGTACTTTCCATGGCGTCCATGTCTTATTGTTCTTCTAAATTCTGTCATCGGCAAGGGACTCTCAGTAGACTTACACCATCTGCAAATCACAGGAAAATTGTGCTGTTAATAAAAAAAAAGCCATGAGCGACTTCATATCATTGCATACTCACTGCAATGTGCTCAACTAAATACCACATTGCACATACCATTATTGCTTTTCAATGCATTATCACGTGTATACATGGTTTGTAATAATTCAGTTGTTTGCAATCTTGTTCAGCCAAAAGTAGCTATCGGGAAGGGAAAGTTGTCATCCTTTGTTTTTTGAGGCCTTTAAAATTTCTTAGAGGGGTTTTTTTCACCACATTTATTAAATTTGAAAAATGTAGGCCCAAGGGGAAAAAAAAGGTTAAATTTCCAAATATATTGTTATTTTGGGTTTTTTTTTCTACAAAAGTTTGAGAAGTTCTTATCTCCTACCATTTTAAACAAGGTTCCCCAGGTTACCCCAATGCTCCCAGGAGCCCCTGGTTTGGGGTGGTTTATATCCCTTTGCTTCTTGGGCACGAAAGCTTTTAACCCTTTGGGTTTTTTTTCTGGATTCGGTTTTAAAACTGTAAAAAACCAATGTAACAGCAATCCTATTTAAAATTTTAATTGAAAATCCAAGTTGTTGTCCATACAAAATAAGAAATTTTTTTAGTTTTGAAAAAAAAGCAAAAAAACTTTGGGAAAAAGTTTATTCTTTCCGTCGGATTTGTTTTTAAAAGAAAAGCATCCCATTTTTTCTTACTGCAAATGCGGTGGATAAAATATCAAAATCCCAATGAAAATTTATTCCCAAAATTTTAAAGTGTTTTGACCGGGTGTGTGTGGACGCAGCCCCTAGGGGCTTTTGTAGCCTTTTTCCTTTCTTTTAAATCTCTTGATGTCCCCCCAAGGGGAGCTGATTTGCGAATCGCAGGGGAAACCTGTCTAAAAATCCATGAATGTAAGCGCAGATTTTTGTACGCGGATTTGATGCTGATTTTCAGAGGCAGATTTCGCTGCTGCGCGTTTCCCTCCTGCCTGTCGGGTCTGCTTTACGGACCCGATCAAAGTATTGCATGTCTATTCTTTCAAAGACGGGGCAGGAGGGGGGGGAAAAACAGCAGCGGGATTCTCATGTGAAACCCCGCGGGTTTGCTAAGCCTCGCGATAATTACTGCTAATTTGTTTGACCCGTTCTGGGTGTCCGGCCCCAAAGCGGATCAAAAAAGTTGTTAACAGGGTGAAAAGGTGTGAACCCTACCCGTGTGGCTGTCCCCGGCAAAAAAAAAATAACTGGGGCCGGGTCTTACATTACATGAAAAATTTCCCTTTTTTTGGCGGGGGGGTCCGCTATTTGGGGCCCCCTCCTCCCCCGGGGGGGATTTGGATTTCCCGTCCCTGCGGCGGGGGGGGGCCTTTTAAAATTACCGGGGCCCAAAGTACCCTAGTGCGTTTTTGCGCCGCCGGACGTTACAGGCGGGTGAACGGGAGCGGCCGTCACCCCCCGCGGTCTCACTGTGCGGGGAGGAGGCGGAGGGGTCCCCCCCTTCCCCCCCTGATGAACGGCCCCGGGTGGGCGCCGACATAAGGTCAGCGGGAGGGGGGTGACGCGGGTGGGGGAGTGCGCGGGGTGCTTATTTCCCCCCTGCGCCTGAGGAGATCGGGGGAGCGGCCCGCGCGAGGAGGGGTGAGGTAAGTGGTTTTTATTATTTTATTTTTTTATTTGGGGCTTTTAAAGGGGGCCTACCGGGAACAAATGGGAATCATGGCAAAAATGGGGGTCCCTGGCAACATGGGGCCCTTCCCTGGCAAAGAGGGGAAATTTTCCCGGGGAACAGAGGGGGCCCTACTGGCAAAAGAGGGGGCATTGGAAAAGATGGGGCATACCTGGAACAGAGGGGGCACTCCCTGGCAACAATGGGGCCCCTCTGGCAACAATGGGGGACTAGGGCCCCCTAACAGAGGGGGGCAACCTGGAACGATGGGGAAATCCTGGCAACAGAGGGGCCTACGGCAACAGAGGGGACATTAGGGAAAAAGGGGGAACTAATGGCAAACAGATGGGGCACTACGGCTAAAGAGGGGGGCATACTGGTAAAGGGGGACATCTACCTGGCAAACAATGGGGCACTACCTGCAAACAAATTGGGGGGCACTCCCTGGCCCAATGGGGCATACGGGCCCACAAGGGGGGGCACTCCCTGGAAAACAATGGGGGCACCCCCTGGAAAAAGATGGGGAAATACCTGGCTAAAAATGGGGGCACTACCTGGCAACAAGGGGGCCCCCCGGCTAAAAAGGGGGGCCCTCCCTGGCAACAAGGGGGGCCCTCCCTGGCTACAAATTTGGTTTGGCTAAAGAGGGGCATCTACTTGGAAAGGGGGGGATCTAGGCTGTAAGGGGCATCCCTGTTTTTTGGGGGGTATACGGTATAAAGGGGATTACCCGGGGTTTTTTCCAAAGGTTATGCAGTTAGGTGGAGTGGGTGTGGCTTTTTGAAGGGGTTTTTGAAGGGCCTTGGGATTTCCCCCGGGGCGCCCCCCTAAGTCTCCCCTTTTTATTTTCAAAAATTTTGGAACATGCTTAATCCACCAAAAGGGAGGGGACAGACATGATAAAGGGTCTTAGGTTTCCCGCATTTTTTTTTGAATCGCGGAGGTCCCAATTCCAAAAGTAGATATGAATTAAAGGGGTTTTGCCCCATGAAAAGATGGCATATTTTTTGGAATAATAATTGCTGCAGGGGGGACTGGGGGTCAAAGCAGCCCCGGCAACCCGGGCCCCAGCCCATGGGCGGGGGCAGGCCCAAGGGAGGGGGGTGGGGGGCATGAACAAGGAGGTCGTGGCGGGGGAGGAGGACCCGGGAGGTGAGGCGGGGGCCCAAGGGAGGGAGTGGGTGGGGGGGGAGGGACAAAGGGACACAATCAGGGACACATGTACGCTGTCACTATACCAACGTGATATAACCTACAACCCCGCCATATAGAACCACTAGTGGTCCGACAGAGTCAGGTCAATCAATTACAGTGAATACAGCACTGATCCAGTATAGAAGTAAATAACCCTGACTCAGGGACTCCCCGGAGACGTCCTATCTGATGAGCGTTCTTTTCCCTTCTCTTCTGACCCAAATTCCACACCGCCATGATGACTTGTCCGGCCACAACTCATCCCTGCAGAAATTACACACAAATATCTTAGAATCCTCAATTTTCCAGCATCTCTTTACCTATTCCCCCTCTGTACAAAGTTCCCAGGGGTGGAGAGGGGTACAACCATAATTCGAGGCCTTGTATCCAAAAGGGGTTTGGGGGGGTGGGGAGAAAACTGACCCCTGGAGATAATGCAACAACTATGGGCTGCTCCCCTCACAATTATATTACCAGGTAGGTGGGCAAGACCCTAGGTAGGTAGGCAAATAGGCAAGGCCCAGGCTGTGGTAGGGGGGTTTCCCCCCAGTTAGGTAAGCTGTAGGTAGTTAGGGTCCCTTTATATAGGCTGCAAGCAGTTAGGGGCCTCCTTTAGCTAGTGTGCAGGAATTAAGCCCCCCGTTAGCTAGTGTGCAGGAAGTAAGGGCCCACTTTAGTTTGTAGGTAGTACGGGCCCCCTGTAGGTAGCCAGGGCCCCCTCTTAGTAGTCAGGGCCCCCTCTGAGTAGTCAGGGCCCCCTTTAGATAGCCAGGCCCCTTTAGATAGCCGTGCCCCTTGAGTAGCCAGACCCCCTCTGGTAGTCAGGACCCCTTTAGATACCCAGTGCCCCTTGAGTACCCAGGCCCCCTTTTTTAGTCAGGGCCCCACTGAGTAGCCAGGGCCCCTCTTGTAGCCAGGGCCCCTTTAGTAGTCGGGCCCCCCCTTTTTAGTAGTCGGGCCCCCTTAGTAGCCAGGGCCCCCTCTGAGTAGCCAGGGCCCCCTCTGAGTAGTCAGTGCCACCTCTTTTAGCCTGGGCCCCCTATTTTAGCCAGGGCCCCCTTTAGTAGTCAGTGCCCCCTCTTGTAGGCAGGGCCCCCTTTAGAAGTCAGGGCCCCCTTTAGTATTTCAGGGCCCCCAATTGTAGTAAGGGCCCCCTCTTGTACCCAGGGCCCCCTTTAGTAGGAGGGCCTCTGAGTAGTCAGGGCCCCTCTGAGTGAGGGCCCCTTAAGAGCCGGGCCCATTATAGTAGGGCCCCTTAGTGCCAGGGCCCCTCTTAGTAGTCAGGGCCCCTTGATTTAGCCAGGGCCCCCTTTAGTAGCCAGGGCCACCTCTGAGTAGCCAGGCCCCCTTTTAGTAGCCAGGGCCCCATCTGAGTAGCCAGGCCCCCCTCTTGTAGCCAGGCTCCCCTCTTGTAGCCAGGCCCCTCTCTTGTAGACAGGGCCCCCTCTTGTAGGCAGGGCCCCTTTAGAAGTCAGGGCCCCTTTAGTAGTTCAGGGCCCCCCTTAGTATCCAGGGCCCCCTCTGAGTAGCCAGGGCCCCCTCTTGTAGAAAGGGCCCCCTTTAGTAGCCAGGGCCCCCTCTTGTACCCAAAGGCCCCTTTAGAAACCAGGGGCCCTTTGTAGCCAGGCCCCCTTGGAGTAGCCAGGCCCCCCTCTGGTAGGCGGGGCCCCTTGAGTAGCCAGGGCCCCCTCTGGTAGCAGGGCCCCCTTTGAGTGTCAGGGCCCCTTAGTAGCCAGGGCCCCCTTGTAGCCAGGGCCCCTTTAGTAGCCGGGGCACCCCTTTGTTAGCCAGGGCCCCGTTAGTAGCCAGGGCCCTCTGGTAGCCAGGCCCTTTTGGTAGCAGGGCCCCTTTTGGTACCCAGGGCCCCTCTTGAAGCCAGGGCCCCTTTGTAGTCAGGGCCCCTTTGTAGGCAGGGCCCCTTTAGAGCCGGGGCCCCCTTTTGTACAGGGCCCCTTGTAGTAAGGGCCCCCTCTTGTAGCCAGGGCCCCTTGAGTAGCAGGGCCCCCTTTTAGAAGTCAGGGCCCCTTTAGAGTTCCAGGGCCCTTTGTAGCAGGGCCCCCTTTTGGTAGTCGGGGGCCCCTCTTGGTAGAGGGCCCCCTTTAGAGTCAGGGCCCCTCTGAGTAGCCAGGGCCCCTTTAGTAGCGGGGGCCCCTTTTAGGGGTTTAAAAATAAAAAAAACCACTTAGCGGGCCCCGGAGGGGGGGCTTGTCCGCAACCCCGGGCCGGTCTTTTGGCGGGCCCAGGCCAGGGCCCCGTTTAGAGGGGCCGATGCGGGGCCTGACCGGGGAGTAGCAGCCCCGGGGGCCCCAGGGGGGCTCGTAGGGGGCTTGGGCAGGGCCCTTGAATTCTGGCTCCGCGGCCCGCCGGGCATCTGCCCGATAGGGCAGGTTCTCAGTCCGGGCCTGATTGTCTGATAGGTGTGGGGCCACCATAGACAATGATGGCATATTGTTAGGATATGCCATCATTGTCTGATCGGTGTGGGGCCCAACTCTGGGACCCGCACCTATCTCGGGAACGGGCCCCTGAAGCTATCCTTGCAAACTGGAGAGTTGGAAGCAGTTGCACACAACTCTTCAATTTACTACAATGTCTTCATTCACACGGCTCAGCTGCAGAACCATCTTTTGAGCATTATGGGCTCCTGGGCATAGCAGTGCAGTGGGCCCTTCCCAAATACATGATATCACACTAGGTCATGCCTCTAGCCAACCCCAAGCAAACCCATATTATCATGCCAGTTATTCCTGGACACCGGCAGCCTGCAACCTACAAGACTAATTGGCAGAGCAGGGAGCCCTTGACTCCCTTCTCCCCCATGGTTTTTAACTATTTGCAAAATCTAAAATACACAAGCAGTTAAATAAGCAAAGCCAACCATGGCATCCTGGGTATGTTTCTTGTATTCCTGGGACATATATAGACCACCTGGGGCCCATATACTTGTGGGACCCCCGGGCAACTGCATAGTGTACCCAATGGAAAAGGTTGCCCTGCTCAGCTGTACTCGGAAATCCCATAGAATAGAATGGAGAGTGACTGCACAAGAACGGCCAGCTCTCCAGCCGGCGCTGCGAGTGGCAGACATGTTCCCCACTCCTGGCAAAAACCCTTTAACCTTTATGGCAGGGACAGGACAATGGATAGATGAAGGTAGACGACCGACCTAGGGCGCCACTTCATCTTAGACAGTAAGGGGGCACGAAGAGCTATGGAGTGGGCTGTATTTTCCATTGGGGGGCGCTACATGCCTTATTTGATGCCTAGGACTCTAGAATTCCTTATCCAAGTCCTGCACCCAACTTTCCTAGAAACATCAAATTATTTGTATTTATTTTATGAAATACATTATTTCTAAGCAACTGATTCTTTTTATCAACATTAAAAACAGAAAATGTCGGAAAACTGCCACATTCCAGCCCTCATGTGCAGTGACACGTCTACAGGCTTAGAACTCAGAGGAACTCCCCTCCAAGGCACGAGGCCAGTGTCACATACGCGCGCTACCTTACAGCGCATGCTCAGTAGACCAGCTTCAGCAGGCGTGGAAGAAATCCTCCGCGCATGCGCGTCGGGGGTTTGCGTGTCTTCCCGGCGCATGTGCACTTGGCCATGCTGGCCGGGACAATATTTTGGGCTGGATATATTGTAGTAAATCTGTGGTTTTGTGTGAGATCTTGGACGTCGCTGGCGGAGAGGGGTAAGGCGCAGCGCGGTGACGCTGGTTTACATGCGACGATTGGGTATGCATATAATAACGTGCATAGTCAGCGAATGTGTCGCGCTGCGTGTATTGTCTGCCGTAGTTGCAGAAGTTTATAGTGTATGATGTGTACGTGGCATGCAGAGTATTGGATGCTCATCACATAGACGCAGGGTGCAGGAAGTTTGTCGCATGCTGTTGCATTTTTGTGGATAGATCGGAGCACTTTGCTCTGGGCTCATCTCATGGACAACGTGGCGGTGGTGTCAGGCTGCTGTCATTGCCAGTCTAACCAGATACAGTGTTACTTCAATGAACAGGAAGTCCAGGAGAATTTATTTTATTTTTTAATAAACTTTCTTAAAACAAATAGATCCTTTGTCCCATCCTGTCTGCAGCCATGGCTCACCCAACATAGTGTCATACCCTCTGATGCTGGAATAGGGATGTTGTGCTTATGCCGCTGACATTTGACCAAATGGTTGCAAATCTGTATTAATGGTGAAGAAGGTTCTTCATTTCAATATGTTTCTGGCTTTTGTCTAATGTATGTGCCAGGCTGTATATGTTACATGGAAGGCAAGTAATGGCACCTGTCACCTATAGGGTCCCAATGTAAAGAAATTAAAAAAAAAAAAAAAATGCTGTTTTATAGACTGGCATAGGCACCTGTGCTATTCTATACTCTTTGTGTGTGGTATACAGATGTATTCTGGCCAAACGTAGACCAAAAAAGCCCACTCATGGCTTCCGTCAGGCCATTTTATCCTATGGATACATTTAGTGCATATGCTGGGAGCTTTCCTGATGTAAACGTGGTGGGTACTTAGCCTTCATTCATTTGTACAATGCTCAAGCTACATGGTGATCAGTGGTGCACAGATAGCTTTGCAAAATTGCGTTGTATCAGAATAAATAGTGTACATAATCATGGGGCAACATAGGGTTCTGTTCACACAACATTGTTCCTTTACATGTGACGCATAGAGGATAATGACACATCCTGCTTATGTCCTTCTGGAACAGATTTATAGCTGGTGACAGTCTGTTCTGTTGGATATGATCCGGACAGGTTTTGAAGAGGACCTGTGACATCACTCTCTATGTCTGTTTAGTAAGTACTTTGTGTTCCTTGAAATAACCATTGTAGAGCATCTTCTCCTATAACTCTGTGCTGTTCCTCTGTTATTCCTACTAGCAGTGCATCACTATATCTGTGAGCTAGGTGTGACCATTTGGTGGGTGTCCCTGCAGAGAGTGATATTGTCGGTGCTGAAAATTAATGTGTGCAGGAACATGCTCCTCAAAATGGAATGGTAACACCCATCTCACACATCCAGTAATTAATTTCTAGGAGGAGTAACGGGAACAGCATAACACAGGCTGCCCAACTAGAAAGCAGGGCTGTGGAGTCGGCAAGCCGAAGCCGCAACTCCGACTCCTCAATTTCCCAAACCTCCGACTCCTGACTCCCTCATACATGGCGCATTTTTAAGTGATAACTTTACTGTAGTAAAATGGTAACATCATTCTGTTTTTCACCTTATGATACAAAAATCAAGCTTTTAGGTAGAACAGACATGACAAGCTAAGGGTACAATGTTTTATCTTTTGAATCATTGGGGGTAGAGTTGAGAAAAAGCTGTATTTGTATCTAAGTCCGTATTCTCCAACATTGGGAACGTGTAGAAGAGGGCCGGGATCAGATTTTGGGCAAGATATGCTTGAATCTGATTCAGAGCCCAGAAGGATTCAGGCAATATTGAAAACAAAGGTGGATTTCCCAATATAACAAAATAATACAAATTAACATTTTGATTTTTTTGGAGCAAAACTGTAACTAAGCAAAATGCTAAATACTTGGGAAATCAAATTTATGTATGATAGGTAAGATGATGTAAATAAAATTACAGTAGCCTCATGTACAAGCTGTAGTGGATGGTGAGTATGGAGCCTGAAAGTCACAAGTTCAAAACATTGTTACCATTTTGCTTGTCGTGTAAAATTATTTATTGGATACGACTTTAGAACACAAAAAAATTTTAAATATGCAAAACACTGCAGGAACATTTGTGGAATCTCTGAATTTGTTTGAGAAATAGTATTGCCTCCATCAGATCCTGCAAAACATGAACTTCAATCTGTTCTATTATTTCCAGGCTAGAGAACGGCCTCTCTACACTAAACTTGGGTTGGGGGCAAAAGCGGTGACCCCCACTTCGGCAAATTCTTAACAAGTCAGGGTATAAAGGAATTGCCTCTAGCCACAGTCAGTTTTGATGAATGGTTGATCTTTACTTCTTTGAAAACAGGTGAAACATTTTTCTGAAATCTGTTTGCCATGGGAGTGGAATGTTTTCCCTGGGGGCAGCGCTTTGCCTGCTTCCATGTCATCATTACGCTCTATGTGATAAGGTAGATATGGGAGCAGTAGCACTGGCCGGGACCAATTCCTCTTGCTCTTTGCACTATCTTGAAACTAACTGGACCAACTTATTATATATTTTGGGAGTCGGAGTCAGTCCATTTTATGACGACTCCTGCAAAATAGCCTCCGACTCC
The DNA here is from genome assembly GCA_025379985.1 of Phyllomedusa bahiana. Taxonomy (NCBI): domain Eukaryota; kingdom Metazoa; phylum Chordata; class Amphibia; order Anura; family Hylidae; genus Phyllomedusa; species Phyllomedusa bahiana. Next base: position 187,372 of record JAODAL010002561.1, read on the forward strand.
ACGACTCCGACTCCACAGCCCTGCTAGAAAGGACATGATACTCGTCAAATTCTGAATCCTAAACCCGTCAAGAAGCGACTGTAAACCATCCCCATAGATCTCCAATAGAAAATCTGTGCTGTCCAATTTCAAAACCGTCATTTTTGCAAAAAAAAAACTTTTTCAATCTTCTGCTGGGTTTCACTCTGAAAATAGCATACAATTTACTATTAAAGTTAATGGAATGACATGAAAACTGACCACAAAGCTTTGTCTACGGATTTATTTTTTTTGTCTGATAGTGTAGAGATCTATCTAACTACATGGAATAGGTAGATATATATGCATAGATAGATCTATCCATGGAGAGAGATACCTGTTCTTTGTAGATAGATTATATCTCTACACTGTCGGACAAAAAACTATTGAAAAACCAAATCATAAATCGGTGCCAAAATCTGCACCAAAAAAACCCAGTTAAAAATCTTTGGTTTTTTTGGTGGAAATTGGGCCACGTCTACACAGCACTGGGTTCTGGTCGGATTTTCGGGGGTTTCAGTATTTAGAATCCGCTGAAAGTCTGACTGTAACTAGTGCCCTGTAGACCGCCATAGAAAATCCGATTTGTTGTCTACACAGCACAGATTTTCTACTGTCGGATTTTTAAGCCGCTGGAATGTAGAAGATGTTCTGTTTTTCGTCTGATTCCCGTACAGTTCAATGAACTTGGCTGGAAGCAAATCCAAAAACCCACCGTGTTTTTTTGTGCAAAACCGCACCAAAAACCGCAGTATGGCACAGTTAAAATACGATTTCCAACGGCATTTTAACTTATGCCGTGTAGATATGGCCTTACTGATCAAATGCTCGTTGGAAGCTGTTATATGAGAAGATACCCCTGAATTGTTAGGGTGCGCTCACATGGCAAAGACAAAATACCGATTGAATTTCCCGACCGGTATTTAGTCTCTTTCTGGCATGTGGCGGGGGGTGGCTTTTGTTTGCGGATTCAAGCCGTCCCCCCTTCACAACCAAAAGTTCTGCACGAAAAGCGGGCGGAAGAATCTGTTCTAAGTTTTTTGGGACACCGGCAGTGTCAAAAACCGTGCAGTGGGGACTGATGCACGGAATTTCTGTTTAAATCAATGTCAAAGGTTACAATCGGTGTACAGACGGTTTTCAAATCCGAAAACTGTCTGTAAAACTGACTGTAAACCCTGCCGTGGGGACAAGCCCTTACTAAACAGGTAACATAAGTATTTACTAAAGAAAAGTCACAGCAGGAGATGCCACAGGTCATCTTTAAAAATTGGGGGGATATGTGGGACGAAAAATATTAAAAAGTTGCAAAAATAGTTTTTCTGCATGTTTTATTTTTGGTCTGGTTGCTAGCAAATGCTGGGAATAGTAGTTGCAGATTAGCTTGAGGTCCGATAAAGCATTGATTGTTCATTTACTTTTGCTGGTTTCCTCTTTGCAGCCGTTTGGAAATTTTTTTTATCCTCAAAATAGGCAGCAGTGTATTTTATGTGTCTTGCACATTCCCTTCTCTATGTGTGTGATCATCTGCTTTCCCTGCACGGGGTTTATCACCCCGCTGTGCTCTTTGGCTGCGGGTTTTCCCAGCCCCTTTTCATACATAGGCGAACCGTAAACTTTAGTGGAGCCCTGATAAGGCGGGGTTCAATGGGGGTTTTTTTGATGCCTTTTTTTTGCAGAGCTGTTTGTAAGCCAAAACCAGGAAAGGATCCAAAACACGGAAGACTTACAAGTCTTTCCATTCTACTGTTTCCATCTCTAGGTTTCATTCTTGCTTTAGGCTTACAAACACCACTGCAAAATGTGTCAAAAAACACTGTGTGAACCCAGCCTAACAGGGAAGCATTACAGCTGGCAGGATGTGTGACAGGACTGGGACAAGGTATTCTAGTGCTCCCACCCCCCTAATGGAAAATCCAACCTACTTCCTGCTTGGGCTAAAGTGGCACCCAGGCAGCGGTGGGAAACCCTATGGACGGTGGGGGAAGTGGCAGCAGGGCCATCTCTCCTGGCACCGTACCAGGCGGGCCCCACTCTGGGGTCTGTGTGACCGGACGCCGGGGGCCGGGGGCTGGGGCCCCCTCCAGGGGGTGGGGGGGGCCCCCCCCAGGGGTCCCTCTAACCCTTTTTTCCGCCGCGGTGGGGGCCCCCCCGCAGGCCCCCCTCAGCCCCTTGGAGGGTGGGGTGGGGGGAAAGGCGGGGTTTTAAAGGGGGGGGAAGGGGGGGAAAAGGGGGGGGGGATGTTTAATCATGGGGGGGGGCCCTGGCCGGTCCTCGGGGGGAAGGGGCCCCTTTTTTCCCCAAATTTTAAAGGCAGGGGGGGGCCGCCGGGGGGGGGGAGGAACCCGGGGGACCTTTTTCCCTACTTAATTAGGGGACTTTATACATAAGAAAGGAGTTGCGGGAAAATGAGGATTTAAGATATTTGTGTCTAAATCTGCAGGGGGTTGTTGGTCGGGAGAAGTCAGCTGAAGGTGTGAACCGGATGAAGAAAGGGGGAATCCCAAAAGACTTTTTGGGGAAAAAGTCCCCCGTGAGTCACTTAGTGTGCTAAAATTTAATCTCTTATATGGCGCAAAATTATTATTTTATTTTTGTTTTTTTAAAGGCCTTTGATTCAGGGCGTGTCATTGAGGGGGTTACATCATTTTAATAAGTCAAAAGAGAACAGTGAAAAGGGGGAAAATGACAATTGGCACGACAGGGGGGGAAGGTCCGCCCGCGGGGTTACAATTAAAGGAGGGGGAAAGAGAAGGAGGGGGGGCAGACATGTCTTGGGGAAGTAGTGACAATTTTAGGAAGGTTTAGGCAGCCTAAAGAAAGGGGTTTTTTGGGTTGCTTTTGAAGCTGTGAAAGGGGAGGAGAGTCTGATGTTTGGGGCAGTGAGTTCCTGGGGTGGGTAAAGCCGGAAAAGTTTTGGGAGGGGTTGTGTGAGGGGAAAAGGGGAGAGCGAGGAAAAGGGGTCGTGGGGAGGGAGAGTGGTGGGGGAGATATTTGGAAATTAGGGCAGAGGTATGGGGGGGAGAGGTCATGGAGGCCCTTGTAGGTCTGGTTAGTGTTGAAATGAATTCGCTGGGCAAATGGGAACCCGTGAAGGGTTGGCGAGGGGAGAGCAGGGATTTGGGGAGGAGGTGGATAAGACGGGCACAGAGTTAAGAGGGATTGGGGGGACGAGGGTGCTAGTGGGGGCACTGAGAAGGAGTTGCAGTAGTTGGCGGGGGGGGGATGAAAGGGATGGCCCAGCTTTTTTTTTGTAGTGTCATAGCCGAGGAAGAGGGAGGGCGAGAGATGTTTTTCGGTGGGGGGGCGGCAGGGTGAGGGTTTGGGTGTGTGGTTGAAAAAAAAAGGAGTTAGGATTCCCAAGACAGCGGACTTGGGGGGACCGGTTTAAAGGTAGAGCCCTTGATTAATGAGAATCGGGGCAGGGGTAGGTTGGAGGTGGAAAAGATGAGTTCTGTTTTTTAATTTAGTTTAGAGAGTGATGAGAAAAAGGAGGAAAAGGAGGACAGACTTCGGGATCCGGGGAGTAGAGAGTGACTTGGGCCGAGATGTGAGTTGGGTACATCAGTACAGGTGTAATGAAGCCCGTGAGGCTATGAGTGACGAGGCCAAAGGGGGTAGATGAGAAAAGTGGGGGACCCAGGATGACCCTTGGGGGACCGACAGGAGAGGCCCGGGGGGGGGGGGAGCAAAAATGAGAGACGTGAAGTCCGATATGAGGTATGGGAGATCCCGGAAAGGGGCCAAATCTTGATGCCCAGGGAGGAGAGGGTTTGTCCCGGGGGAAAGGTCGACAGTGTCAAAAGGAGAGGAGGGTTTGGGGAGGAGACAGAGTAGTGGCAGAGGCTTTAGCGTTACTAGGTATTTGTGACTTTGGTTAGGGGGTTTCGGAGGTGGTGGGGGGAAAAAACCCGATTGTAGTGGGTCAAGAGAGAGTTGGAGGGGGTGGGAGGAAGTTGAAGGTGGTGCTGCTTGAGGAGTTTTGAAGCAAAAGGGAGCGTGGTGGGGGGATATTGGACAGAGAAGAGGGGGAGGGTTGTTTTTTTTTGGTTGGAGTGATAGTGATTTTAAGGAGAAGGGAAGATGCCGAGGTTTGATAGTTGGGAAAATTTGGGGGAGTGCTGGGAGATAGAAGCACTGAGGGTTGGGGGAGGTGGGATGGCAGTGGGTCAAGACTACAGGGATGGGTTGGGTTTGGCAATGGAGGGGCTTGTCATGAGTGACCCCTTTGGGGAAAACAAGTTAAGGGGGGGAAGAGAGTTTGCAAGGTAAGGGGGGGTGGTGGGGCTGCGGGCTGAAGCTTTCTTGTGATTTGATCTTCTGGAGGAAGGAATGGAAATATTGCTGAAGGGGGATGGGGGAGGAGGTGTTGGTGGAGGGAAGAGGTTTAAGGTTTTGTAATTTTCTGGGGGTTTTGGGCAGGGAGGGTTGAGGTGGTGAAATAGTTTGTTTTGGGTGAGGCGGTGCGGACTTAAAAGTCTGCAGTGGTGTTTGTATAAGCAAAGTACAAAGGAGTAGTTTTTTCAGCGGCGTTCAGAATTCTGGAGCCCGCCCAGTGTTTGTAGAGTCTGTGTGCCAGGGTTGTCTGTTGACAAAGTGTAATGGTTTATATTCAGTAATGGTATGGCCGTGGTATTCAGTCACTTTGTGGTGGTGTAGTGGGGTATTATTCCTCACTTGTGGTAGTGGTGTTTTGGTATTAATCGTCAACTGTCTCCACACCCGTGTCACTGTATCTACCACCCCAAAATGGCCTGTTTTTAGTGGAAATATGGCGAGGGATGGGTAAGCGGCCGTCACTCCTCGTATTAAATTTTTGTGGGCCCCCATGTCACCTCCCTGTTGTGGGGCCTTTGCGGGAAATAAGGTATTTTTCGGTCGCAGTTTCGCAATCGGTCTCAAAAAAGGTTCGCCATCACTGGCCTAAGAGGTCACTATTAGCCTGTTTTGGCATATTTGATGGTTGTTGGTGTGTAAGTGGTCTCTTCGTGATGGCTGTTGGTTTCTTACTTTTTTATTAAACTTTTCATTAGCTTTCTATAAAAATATACATGTCAGATTTTAAAACTATGGAGGAGTGTATATTGGGTTTGGGGCCTGGCAGACCTACTAGTCGTCACTTTGCTTTCCTAGAACAATGGCACAAAAGAGTACAATTTTTTGGAACCGGGTGAAAGTATTTGTTTTCATTTTGGGGCCCGAAAACTTGGAGGGTACCCTTTGTTTGAACTATAGTATATACCAAAATTGATATATTTTTTGTTTAAAGGGGTTTCTCATACAAAGGGTTGTTTTTGTGTTTAAAAATCTTGCAAAAACAAGTCACTTTGCAAAATGTGTCCATTAAAAAAATGTCCCACCTATTCCTGATATCCCCCCTGTATGGTTGATGGCTCCTCAGGTGCTATGATATGTTAATTTCCATGTGATGCTAGCATGGTTGCTTAGCTACAGCCGGTTTTTTACTGCAGCCTAGTGAATTTAGAAACACACCCTGAAATTTAAAAAGAAACTAAAAAAAAGATGAGGAAGATCAATCAATGTAGTGAGATAACCCCTTTAATGTTTCTTCTAAACCTTTGTAGCTAGTGGGCAGAGCAGTTAGAGAACTAGGCCCTCTTCCCTATAAACTGGTTGACCTAAAACAGTATTACTGTATAGTGCCAAATAATTTAACTTGTGTGGT